>JACEFZ010027648.1:32500-375308 GCA_014155875.1 Cepaea nemoralis | reverse complement strand
TGATGCTGTGTGGTGCATCAGTTAATCATCACTCTCTTTGGTGAATCAACTTCCTTCTAGCTTTAGTTACGTTCTGTATGCAACTTTATTGATTGTTGAACTGGTGTTCTTCCGATTGGATTTGAACTTTTCCTAAAAACTTGTTGAGTTTCCTCGGATCTGGTAGGGAACCTAGGATAGAAACAACACATCTGGTGATAGTACTAGTCACTGATCCTTTCGGCTGAGTGTAAGCCTATCGCCTTGCTTAATGATCTTTAGCTACTAGACTTAGTCATAGAGCAGATTAGCTACCCACCTAGAGCCGAATCAGGCTATGACAAAGAAAAATCAGCAAACAGAATGCGGAACCCCGCTCACCAGGGACACCTACGGGAAGATCCCAATTATCCCTCATTACTCAATTCTCAACTAGTAAAGCTTATCAACACTTCACTAATCTATTCTTAACTAGCAGAGTTAATATCACTATTCTACTCTAGCTAGTTTCCACTAACAGTGCTAATCATCACACTATAGTTTAACAAGGCCACAGTCTATATTAATTAGAACTAATATTATAATAGGTTATACCTTAAACATGACCAAACTATGCATGGAAGATACTTATAATATAGTAACATATAAAGGCAGGAAATCAGACCCCTTCCAAATAACATCTGGCTTGAAACAGGGTGATGCACTATCGCCGCTACTCTTCAATCTGGCTCTAGAGAAAGTTGTAAGGAAGGTAAAGGAGGAATGTGATATTGGAGGAACATCCAAGCTGCTTGGTTATGCAGATGATATAGATATTATAGGGCAAAGTGAACAAAAGACATTAGAAATATTGACTCACTTAAAGGAAAAAGCCCAACAGATGGGGCTGGTTATCAACCAAGATAAGACAGAATATATGGTAATTTCAAGAGACGGAATGGCTAAAAACTCTGGCCACATACAAATAGATAATATGACCATTAAAAGAACGGAAACATACAAATACCTGGGTACAATCTTCAACTGCTCCAACATAATAAGGGAAGAAATACAAACTAGAATCAACTCTGGAAATAAGATATACTATGCACTACAACATCTACTAAAAGCAAAGGCGCTATCTCGTAACACCAAAATCACAATATACAAAACACTGATCAGACCAGTTGTGCTGTATGGCTCTGAAACCTGGAGTACAACGAAAGGAGACGAAGCCTTGTTACAAACCTTTGAGAACAAAATTTTAAGACGCATCTTTGGACCCATTAGGGATACACAAAGTGGAGAGTGGAAAAGAAGAAGTAACAAAGACATTTATGATTTGTTTAAGTCCCCGCTAATCACTGGTATCATGAAGGCTAATAGACTACAATGGCTGGGGCATATAGAAAGAATGGAAGATAATAGGGAAACAAAACTCGCTTACACTCAGGAAATAAATGACCGTAGACCCCGAGGTAGACCAAGAAGGCGGTGGAGAGATAATATACATACAGACCTACAAGCACTTGGAATCAACGACTGGCAAGAGAAGGTCCACCAGAGAGACGAATGGAGACAGATTGTATTTGCAGCAAAGAACCTCAATGGCTCGGAATGCTGAAGAAGAAGAAGATACCTTAAATGGCACTACTGCAGTCCTATCAATCATATCTACATCTGCCATTATAGGCACGTGTAAAATTAAGTCACTAATTAACACACGGTAGATATTATTTCCACTAAGCACTGCAGTGCCCTGGCACTCCGACTAGAGCATTTTCAAGTCCCCCTAGTTGGTCCCAACTCGGGTTTATATGGCAAACTACCAAAGTTGGCCACGTGACGTTATCCTTTATGCCCCCACACAGGTGGCACATTGGCAGATCATCCCCTGTCAGGGATCCATCCCCCCTCTGGCTCCCTCCATGTTAGATCTGTCATCACTGGTTTAGATTCCCAAAACAAGCCAGCGAGTTCCTGGATACCCCCAACAACAGTTGCAAATAACCCCGTCAATCTTCTCGATGTTCCGGAAACCAAGAATTGACATATGTACTGTTACTTCCGTGCTAAGTACTTCCGTTTTCCCTCTGATATGTTTATGACTAGTCAAAGTGATATATGATTCAGCACACTCACTTCCTCCTCACTCACCACCAAATGTGTATATGGGCTGACCCCACTGCTTCCATTTGTATTCAAATGTTGACAAACTGCCACGGCGCTGCCGGGATCTGTCTCCATCACCACCAAATGTTCCAACTCCGTTAGAGATGTACACGTGCAGCTACAAATATTGTCCTGGGATTTTGACATCCGCTTTGTTTTTTCCAGTTAGTAAAATAGTTGTCGCTGGCAGATCGTCCGCTTAATCAGAAAATCCTCTATAATAATCAACTGGTTAAACACACGGTTTTATTTTGTGACAATGGGGTTAAAAAGAATGTGGGTGTTGAATCCCCTCACCCCAGGGACGACACTATAAATAAATCCACCACACATTGGCCCATTTGTTGGTGTCCAATTTCCTTTCTTCTTAGTAACAACTGACTTGACCATGTCTTCTATTTTGGCTTTAATGTCAACTCCTGTAAGGAATCCTGCAGTAACTTCCAAAGAACTGCCGCAATATGGCCACAGTTTTTCTCCAATAATTTTCTGAAAGTTCTGACAATATTTCTTCACCATGCTGCTGGAAATTACTTCGTCAATATCAACAATAACTTTGTACAACTGATAGTCTAGGAGGAAGTATAACAGCAAAATTAAATGAGATGTAGTATCATCAATTTCTAGTTTGTCAAAAAACGTTTTGAATTTCTCAAGTATGTACAGCATTCCTTTAATCTGAACAATATTCGGAATGTAGTTTAAGAATTCTTCATCATCTTCATTAAAGTAATGCGAGTAATTTTTTAAATGGGCATTGAAACGTTGGTAATATGATTACATGCGCGCAGTTATTAATTTATCCGATGTCCCACCACGAAATAAAGAATTGATACAAGTATATACAGAAAAAGGAAGGATAAAAGGCTTTAAAAAGGTTTTAAAAAATAGTTGCTATGACATGGCTACTGCCCCATGTGTCCCATGGGAAATACAAATGTTTGCTGTCCCGTCCCATCCCATCCCATGGGACGTTTCCCATGGGATTTCCATGGGAATCCCATTCCCATGGACATGTCTGGATTCCCGACAGTCATTAGGTGCTATGTGTATGTCATTATTATAAGGTCCCCAACAATCAGTAGGTTCTATGTGTATGTCACTATAAGGTCTTCGACAGTCAACAGGTTCTGTATGGATCCCACCATAAATGCAACCCTCGATAGAAGAATAACAAGTACGAAGTGCATGGACGGTGGCGAGACGTGATACTTATATATGTCAATAACAGATTCAAACAGTAGGTTTGGACCAAACAACAATGGATGGCGGAAAATGGGAAGTAGGGATGTGTCACAGTTACTGCTTAAAATGTGTCAATATGGTAGCAAACGTGTTGCATTATAATGCAATGACAACATTTCGGCGATATATAAGCCCGTGGCAAATACGGGAAGTCGCTTAAGACGATTAATCATCCCCTAACACTTAATCAGTTAACTCAGGTGTGAGTTGTCTCTGTCACCTTTGCCAGAAACAGTACAGACAACGAAGGGCAAACACAGGTAAACCTCGCGTCTGACTGATGTGGGTGAAGCTGACCGTGTTAGGGCAACCGTAACGTCTATTGTTCTGTGCATGTTGTAGGTCAATAGGTGGAACTCATAGCTTCTCAGCCACCTGCTTGCTTACGGTTAATTCATGCATACATACGGAAACACACACACACACACACACACACACACACACACACCCGCACGCACGCACGCACGCACACACACATTATGCTGGACTAAAATGTTGACCTGTCGTCCTTGACTTGGTGACGTAAATTACAAGTACCTCTGAATCCGGAGTGGGTTCGCCTGTAGGCGGGGAACACTGTTAATAGGGAAAGCTAATTCACACGCAAACTTCAGTCCATCACTACTATAAATAGTGTGTATGGACTACGCTTGAGTTCAAAGCGAGCGAGCGCAAATATATATGTAAGTGTGTGTGTGTGTGTGTGTGTGTGTGTGTGTGTGTGTGTGTGTGTGTGTGTGTGTGTGTGTGCACACGCGCGTGTGTGTGGACATAAATAGGTGCGGTGCGTGCACAGGGGCACACACATTCACACACGGGTGAACGAACAGACATATAGTCAGAAGGACAGACAGACAGACATGTAATAAGAAATTTATACTTTGAATTTGATATAAATGTAAACGAAAGATAATTTATTGTCAACTAGCTGACCCGGCCCGGCTTCGCCCAGACCCTGGTGGGGAGCATCTCATTTAATTCATATAAGTAGTCATATAAGTTCTCGTTCCCGTTACCGACTATCTGTCTGTCTGTCTGTCTGTCTATCTGTCTGTCTGTCTGTCTGACCCGGCCCGTCTTCGCCCAGACCCTGATGGGGAGCATCTCATTTAATTCATATAAGTAGTCATATAAGTTCCCGTTCCGACTATCTATCTGTCTGTCTGACCCGGCCCAGCATCGCCCAACTCCTGGTGGGGAGCATCTCATTTAATTCATATAAGTAGTCATATAAGTTCCCGTTCCCGACTGTCTGTCTGTCTGTCTGTCTGTCTGTCTGTCTGTCTGTCTATCTATCTATCTATCTGTCTGTCTGTCTGACCCGGCCCAGCCCATGGTGGAGAGCATCTCATTTAAATTATATAAGTAGTCATATAAGATCCCATTCCCGACTATCTGTCTGACTGTCTGTCTGTCTTGGGTAAATGGAGGAGGGAGGAGGAAGAGGGACGTGGAGGAGGGAAGAGGAGGGAGGAGGAGGGAGGAGACAGGAGGAGTAGGGAGGAATAGGAGGGAGTAGGAGGGATTAGGAGGAGGAGGGAGGAGTAGGGTGGAGGAGGAGGCGAGGAGGAGGGAGGAGGAAGAGGGAGGAGGAGGGAGAAGGAGGGAGGAGGAGAACGCAGGAGGAGAAGGGAGGAGGAGGGAGAGGGAGGAGGAGGGAGGAGGAGGAGAGAGTAGGAGGAGGGAGGAGGCGGAGGGAGAAGGAAGAGGGAGGAGGAAGAGGGAGAAGGAGGAGGGAGGAGAAGGAGGAGGAGGGAAGAGGAGGAGGGGAGGAGGAGGAGGAATGTGAAGGAGGAGGAAGGAGGAGGAGGAGGTAGAGGGAGGAGGAGGAGGTAGGAGGAGGAATGTGAAGGGAGGAGGAGGAAGAGGAGGAGGAGGAATGAGAGAGGAGGAGGAGGGAGGAGGAGGAAGAGGGAGGAGGAGGAATGTGAAGGGAGGAGGAGGGAGGAGGTAGAATAATAATAATAATAAGTCTTTATTTTCAAAGGGTTAAGAATTGGGCACGCAGGCCCGTCTGACATTCTGCCCTTCTTCTCTATTTCCTCTCATACATTCTTTCATTCAACATCACTTATGAAGCAACTTTTGACAACAAAAGAACATTAAAACGCATGAAAAATAATCAATAACAAATGACTCACTGAGGCAGTGTTTAACATGGGCATTATAAATACCTAAGGAGGGTGTAACGTGCCATACATAAGGGAATGTTTTTTGGCTAGTTGTCGTTTGAGATAAGTTACCATTATTGTCTTTTTTGTGTTATTTGTTATGGGGGCATGTAGTCTGTACTAAGGTAGTGTTCAAACAGGTTGCGAATGTATGTATCATGATTGGTGGTGTCTTTGATTTCTTGTGGAAGATTGTTCCACAACTGAGCGGCAGAGTATGCTAAGCTTGTTTTATATAAGTCTATCCTAGGTTTAGGGACATGAAGTATATTTAGTCGTTCGCTATGTCTAGCGTTATATTTAAACAATGGCCAAAGGTAGCTTGGAGCATTTTGAAATAGGATTTTGTGAATTAGTTTGGTCTTATTAAAAAGCAGGCGCTTGTGGAGTGGCAGTAACCGGAGACGTTTATATAGGTTAGAATTGTCGGTAAGCTTTTCACCATTAATTAAACGCACTGCCCTTTTCTGGAGTGAATATAGGCGTTTTGTTATTGATTTGGAGCATCCATCCCAGACTGTGGAGCAGTAATCAATATGTGTTTGTATATGAGAAGTATAGAATATCTTTCTTGTGTTTTCGTCAAGGAAATTTTTAATTTTGGCAAGTTGGTATACTTTTTTGGCTATTTGTTTAACTATAGCATGAACATGTGAGTTAAAAGTTAGATTTTGATCTATGATAACACCCAGTGTCTTGTGCTCGGTGACACTTTCTACAGGCGTGCTGCCAATGTGCAGCTGAAGAGTTCTCTGCGAGTTTAGAGTGTGAAGTCTTTGCCTGGTTCCTATTAACATAGACTTTGTTTTAGTAATGTTAATTTGCATGCGGTTTGCATGACTCCAGTTAACTACACTATTTATTTCCTGTTGCAAGGATAATTCTAGCACATTACGATCAACAGCGTTTGTATATACTATGCAGTCATCAGCAAATAGATCGCAGGACGACGACAGATTTAATGGAAGATCATTTATATAAATGCCAAATAATAGAGGGTCAAGAATAGACCCCTGAGGTACTCCAATGTTAATGGTAATGGCTTGAGATAAAACTTTATTGTGTGATACTACTTGCTTTCTGTCTAATAAGAATGATTTTATTAATGTCACTATATTAAAACTTACTTTCATTGTTTCTAGTTTTTTAATTAGAATAGTATGATCTATCATATCGAATGCTTTCCTAAAGTCTATAAACACCGCTCCACATAGAGTATTGTTGTTAATATTTTGATGCCAGTTTTCTATCGTGTTTGTTAGTGCCGTATGGCAAGAATATTTTGCCCGAAATCCTGACTGGCTGTCAACTATCAGTTTATGGCGAACTAAGTGATCTAGTGTTGTTTTGTGGATGTGCTTTTCTAGCGGTTTGGATAATGAGGATAATATGGAAATTGGTCTATAATTACTCATGAGACGATCGTCTAGAGGACCAGCTTTTAAATGAGGATACACTTTAGCGATTTTAAAGGCTGATGGGAAGTGACCTCTGGTTAGACATTGATTATATATAAAAGTTAGTGACTCGCAGATCGCCGGTGTAGCATGGCGAAGGATCCGACTACTAATTCCATCTAGTCCTGATGAGTTATTGTTTTTTAGATTACGGAGATGAGTAAATACTTCAGTTGTCGTCATTAGCGGTATGTTGGAGGAAATGTGTCCATAGCATTTGTTCTCACAGAATGATGGTAATAAAGATATGTCATGAGGCGCATCTGGTATTGCAGCCTTCAGTTGGTTTATGTCGGACTGAAAGTATCTACTGAATTGATCACATGTAACCTGATTTGATGGTAATGATTGTCATGATTTGTGTTTGTTTGTCAAGGTATTAATTGCTTTCCATATATCTTTAGAGGGAGGAGGAGGGAGAAGGAGGAGGTAGAGGGAGGAGGAGGGAGGAGGCGGAGAGGGAGGGGGACGAGGGAGGAGGAGGAGGGAGGAAGAAGGAGGAGGAGGGAGGAGGAGTGATGAGGAGGATGGAGGAGGAGGAGGGAGGAGGAGAGAGGAGGAGGAGGGAGGAGGAGGGATGAGGAGGAGGGAGGAGGAGGAAGAGGGAGGAGGAGGAATGTGAAGGGAGGAGGAGGGAGGAGGTAGAGGGGAGGAGGAGGGAGGAGGAGGAGTGAGGAGGAGGAGAGGGAGGAGGAGGAAGGAGGAGGGGGAGGAGGGATGAGGAGGAGGAGGGAGGAGGAGGAAGAGGGAGGAGGAGGATTGTGAAGGAGGAGGAGGGAGGAGGGAGGGGTAGAGGGAGGAGGAGAAGGGAGGAGGAGGGATGAGGAGGAGGGAGGAGGAGGAAGAGGGAGGAGGTAGAATGTGAAGGAGGAGGGAGAAGGAGGAGAAGGAGGGGGAGGAGGAGGGAAGAGGAGGAGGGGAGGAGGAGGAGGGAGGAGGAGGAATGTGAAGGGAGGAGGAGGGATGAGGTAGAGGAGGTAGAGGGAGGAGGAGGGAGGCGGAGAGAGGAGGAGGAGGGAGGAGGAGGAAGAGGGAGGAGGAGGAAGAGGGAGGAGGAGGAATGTGAAGGGAGGAGGAGGGAGGAGGTAGAGGGAGGAGGAGGAGGTAGAGGGAGGAGGAGGGAGGAGGAGGAGGGAGGAGGCGGAGAGGGAGGAGGAGGAAGGAGGAGGGAGGAGGAGGAGGGAGGAAGAAGGAGGAGGAGGGAGGAGGAGTGATGAGGAGGAGGGAGGAGGCGAGAGGAGGAGAGGGAGGAGGAGGGATGAGGAGGAGGGAGGAGGAGGAAAGGGAGGAGGAAGGAGGAGGAGGAGTGAGGAGGAGGAGAGGGAGGGAGGAAGGAGGAAGGGAGGGATGAGGAGGAGAGGGAGGAGGAGGAAGAGGGAGGAGGAGGATATGAAGGGAGGAAGGAGGGAGGAGGAGAAGGGAGGCGGAGAGAGGAGGAGGGAGGAGGAGGAAGAGGGAGGAGGAGGAATGTGAAGGGAGGAGGAGGGAGGAGGTAGAGGGAGGAGGAGGAGGAGGAGGAAGGAGGAGGAGAGGGAGGAGGAGGAGGAAGAGGGGAGGAGGAGGAGGAGGGAGGAAGAAGAAGGAGGAGGGATGAGGAGGAGGAGGGAGGAGGAGGAATGTGAAGGGAGGAGGAGGGATAGGGAGGAGGGGGAGGGGAAGAGGAAGAGGGTAGGAGGAAGAGTGGAGAGGAGGAGGGAGGAGGTAGAGGGAGGAGGAGGAGGGAGGAAAGGGAGGAGGAGGAGAGAGGAGGAGGAGGGAGGAGGTAGGAGGAGGAGGAAGAGGGAGGAGGAGGGAGGAGAAGGAAGGAGGAGGAGGAAGAGGGAGGAGGAGGATGGAGGAGGGAGAGGGAGGAAGAGGAAGGAGGAGGAAGAGGGAGGAGGAGGAAGAATGAGGAGGAGGATGGAGGAGGGAGAGGGAGGAGGGGAAGAGGGTAGGAGGAGGAGGGGAGAGGAGGAGAAGAAGGGAGAAGGAGGGAGTAGGAGAAGGAGGAGGAGGAGGAGGAGGAGGGGAGAGGAGGAGGGAGGAGGCAGAGGGAGAAGAATGAAGGAGGAGGAGGAAGGAGGGAGAGGAAGGAGGGAGAATGAGGAGGGGAGGAAGGAAAGGGAGGTGGAAGAGGAGGAGGAGGGAGGAGGAAAGAGGTAGGGGGAGGAGGAGGTAGAGGGAGGAGGAGGAAGGAAAGGGAGGAGGAAGAGGAGGAGAAGGGAGGAGGAGGGTGGAGGGAGGAGGAGGTAGAGGGAGGAGGAGGTAGAGGGAGGAGGAGGTAGGAGGAGGAGAAAGAGGGAAGAGGGAGAAGGAGGAGGGAGGATGATGAGGGAGAAGGAGGCAGGAGGAGGAGGAGGGAGGCAGGAGGAGGAGGGATGAGAAGGGAGAGGGAGGAGGAGGGAAGATGAGGGAGGAGGCGGATAGAGTAGGAGGGAGGAGGATGGAGAAGGAGGGGAGAGGAAGAGGGAGAAGGAAGAGGGAGAAGGAGGAGGGAGGAGGGAGAGGGATGAGAGGGAGGAGGAAGAGGAGGAGGGTGGAGGGAGGAGGTAGAGGGAGGAGGAGTGAGGAGAAGAGAGGAGGAGAGAGTTCGCCATTCCGAATTCAGACTCGTCTAGTTCTTCCCTTCTACACGACTGTAGATAACTTCCTTACACATAAAAAGATGAATTGTTATTGATATTGCCGTGGCATGGAGGAATATCAGCAGCAGAGTTGATCCAAAAAACCAAAGACTGAGATCTACGGAGAGCCATGAACGCCTACGCCAGCCGGCACGGCACTTGATGATGATGATTGCCGTGTGACGATTCTGTGTAGTCACGTCATTTTCTTCCCTTTCCCTAGCGTTTTGGTTCGGGGATTCTTTCATCATCATCATCATATATTTACGTACGTATTTTGGGAGGGGAGGAGGAGGAGGAGGAAGAAGAAAAAAAAACTATGACAGTTGACAGCTCTGGAATGAAAGGAAGGCGTGTAGAAAATTTCATCTCAATCGGATGGGCCGTTAGCGAACAAATAAAGGCACATACATATTTACATACATATTTACATACATACACTTTGTTTTATAGATATAGATATCAAGTATGAAATGTTGTCCCCCTAATGATATACGTGTCTTGCATAGCTCTTATGCTAATTAATATCCAATCGGTTTGTTTATATTTGTCCTAGCATTGAGAGGTACACATTGCTATACACGGTATAATGTTGCCATACAAGTTGCCTTGTGGGGACAAACTGTGAGATGTTTACAAGCTCAAGTTGACGCGTCATTTCTTTGGATACATTCAGGTTGAAGCCTGGGGAAGAAGAATGAAAAGAAGAAAAAGGAGGAGGAGGAGGAGGGAGGAGGAGGAAGAGGGAGGAAGAGGAATGTGAAGGGAGGAGGAGGGAGGAGGTAGAGGGAGGAGGAGGGAGAAGGAGGAGTGAGGAGGAGGAGAGGGAGGAGGAGGAAGGAGGAGGGGGAGGGGGGATGAGGAGGAGGAGGGAGGAGGAGGAAGAGGGAGGAGGAGGAATGTGAAGGGAGGAGGAGGGAGGAGGGAGGAGGTAGAGGGAGGAGGAGAAGGGAGGAGGAGGGATGAGGAGGAGGGAGGAGGAGGAACAGGGAGGAGGTAGAATGTGAAGGAGGAGGGAGAAGGAGGAGAAGGAGGGGGAGGAGGAGGAGGGAAGAGGAGGAGGGGAGGAGGAGGAGGGAGGAGGAGGAATGTGAAGGGAGGAGGAGGGATGAGGGAGGAGGTAGAGGGAGGAGGAGGAGGGAGGCGGAGAGAGGAGGAGGAGGAGGAGGAGGAAGAGGGAGGAGGAGGAAGAGGGAGGAGGAGGAAGAGGGAGGAGGAGGAATGTGAAGGGAGGAAGGAGGGAGGAGGTAGAGGGAGGAGGAGGAGGTAGAGGGAGGAGGAGGGAGGAGGAGGAGGGAGGAGGCGGAGAGGGAGGAGGAGGAAGGAGGAGGGGGGAGGGAGGAGGAGGAGGGAGGAAGAAGGAGGAGGAGGGAGGAGGAGTGATGAGGAGGAGGGAGGAGGAGGAGGGAGGAGGCGAGAGGAGGAGGAGGGAGGAGGAGGGATGAGGAGGAGGGAGGAGGAGGAAGAGGGAGGAGGAAGGAGGAGGAGTGAGGAGGAGGCGAGGGAGGAGGAGGGAAGGCGGAGGGGGAGGGAGGGAGGAATGTGAAGGGAGGAGGAGGGATAGGGAGGAGGGGGAGGGGAAATGAGAGGGTAGGAGGAAGAGTGGAGAGGAGGATGGGGAGGAGGTAGAGGGAGGAGGAGGGAGGAAAAGGGAGGAGGGAGAGGAGGAGGAGAGGAGGAGGAGGAGGAGGTAGGAGGAGGAGGAAGAGGGAGGAGGAGGGAGAGGAGAAGGAAGGAGGAGGAGAAGAGGGATGAGGAGGATGGAGGAGGGAGAGGGAGGAGGAGAGGAAGGAGGGAGAAAGAGGGAGGAGGAGGAAGAATGAGGAGGAGGATGGAGGAGGGAGAGGGAGGAGGGGAAGAGAGGTAGGAGGAGGAGGATGGGAGAGGAGGAGAAGAAGGGAGCGAAGGAGGGAGTAGGAGGAGAAGGAGGAGGAGGGAGGGAGGAGGGGAGAGGAGGAGGGAGGAGGCAGAGGGAGAAGAAGGAAGGAGGAGGAGGATGGAGGGAGAGGAAGGAGGGAGAATGAGGAGGGGAGGAAGGAAAGGGAGGTGGAAGAGGAGGAGGAGGGAGGAGGGAAGAGGTAGGGGGAGGAGGAGGTAGAGGGAGGAGGAGGAGGAAGGAAAGGGAGGAGGAGAGGAGGAGAAGGGAGGAGGAGGGTGGAGGGAGGAGGAGGATGAGGAGGAGGTAGGAGGGAGGAGGGGAGGAGGAAGAGGGAGAGGGAAGAGGGAGAAGGAGGAGGAGGATGATGAGGGAGAAGGAGGCAGGAGGAGGAGGAGGGAGGCAGGAGGAGGAGGGATGAGAAGGGAGAGGGAGGAGGAGGGAAGATGAGGGAGGAGGGCGGATAGAGTAGGAGGGAGGAGGGATGGAGAAGGAGGGAGAGGAAGAGGGAGAAGGAAGAGGGAGAGAGGAGGAGGGAGGAGGGAGAGGGATGAGAGGAGAGGAGGAAGAGGAGGAGGGTGGAGGGAGTGTAGAGGGAGGAGGAGGGAGGAGAAAGAGGAGGAGGAGAGAGTTCGCCATTCCGAATTCAGACTCGTCCTAGTTCTTCCCTTCTACACGACTGTAGATAACTTCCTTACACATAAAAAGATGAATTGTTATTGATATTGCCGTGGCATGGAGGAATATCAGCAGCAGAGTTGATCCAAAAAACCAAAGACTGAGATCTACGGAGAGCCATGAACGCCTACGCCAGCCGGCACGGCACTTGATGATGATGATTGCCGTGTGACGATTCTGTGTAGTCACGTCATTTTCTTCCCTTTCCCTAGCGTTTTGGTTCGGGGATTCTTTCATCATCATCATCATATATTTACGTACGTATTTTGGGAGGGGGAGGAGGGAGGAGGAGGAAGAAGAAAAAAAAAACTATGACAGTTGACAGCTCTGGAATGAAAGGAAGGCGTGTAGAAAATTTCATCTCAATCGGATGGGCCGTTAGCGAACAAATAAAGCACATACATATTTACATACATATTTACATACATACACTTTGTTTTATAGATATAGATATCAAGTATGAAATGTTGTCCCCCTAATGATATACGTGTCTTGCATAGCTCTTATGCTAATTAATATCCAATCGGTTTGTTTATATTTGTCCTAGCATTGAGAGGTACACATTGCTATACACGGTATAATGTTGCCATACAAGTTGCCTTGTGGGGACAAACTGTGAGATGTTTACAAGCTCAAGTTGACGCGTCATTTCTTTGGATACATTCAGGTTGAAGCCTGGGGAAGAAGAATGAAAAGAAGAAAAAGGAGGAGGAGGAGGAGGAGGAGGAAGAGGGGGGGAAGAAGAAGAAGAAGAAGAAGAAGAAGAAGAAGAAGAAGAAGAAGAAGAAGAAGAAGAAGAAGAAGAAGAAGAAGAAGAAGAAGAGGAAGAAAACGGAGGAGGGGGAGTAGAAGACGAAGAAGAAGTAGAAGATCACGATCATCTTCACAGCCAAGCTTACGTGCAATGGCTCGCCACAATTCTGTCTCCAACATGTCCTGCCCAGCCCATCTCTTGATGCCCTCCTCCCATTTAAACCGATGTATGGCTCAAATACCTCCGCCGTTAACCAGCGATAGCGTAGTGGCTGCCTACGAAAACAGCGGGTCGGGGTTCAAACCTCCTGCAGAAGCATGATTACTGTTTCCTGTGAGTGGGGATCTGGGATCGACCCTGCCTCGTAAAAATGGGTACCGGGCAATTGTCTGGGAAGAAACGATGAGTAGAATGTAAACTGGCTATCTCACCAGATATGTCACAGCCTAGTATATGCGAAGGCCTAATACTTTATACTCCAGCGGTAGTGACTGCAATGTAACTACCTTTATTTTCACCTTCCATCCTTCCTAAGCGTATAGTTTTCTTGAGGGAAGTATATTTATCTGGTCAGGTAGTAAGTACTATACTGAACATCACTGGCCTCTCAGCTCACTAGCCCAAGAACCATGCCATTCACTGCTGTTCTTTTCAAGTTGCTCACCATCATCAAGTGTCATGCCAGCTGGCGTAGGCGTTCATGACTCTCCACAGATCTCGGTCTTTAGTGTTCTGTATCAACTCTGCTGCTGAAATTCCTACATTTCATCGTCTCAATACATACAGCATCATTTCTCTTGGTCGGCCTCTGCCACTTTTCTCTTCGATCTTTCCAGTTTTCACTATGTTCTCCAATGCCTCTCTTCTCATCACATTAGCAAACAAATCTGTTTGTCTCTTTATTATTGTTGTATTTAATGTTCTAGTTACATTAGCCTGTGTCAGGCAGTCGTTGTTAGTTACACTGTCAGTCCAAGGAATTCGCAACATTCGTCTCAGGAACCATATCTCTGTTTCCACAAGTTCTTCCTAATTTGTTCATTTACATTCGAGGATTCACTGCCATACAACAAAACAGACCTTTTATAGCACTTAAGGACTCTCTTTCTTACATCCAATGATAGTAATTTATTGAATATACAAGCTACTATTACATTTAATATGGCCAGAACGGCTCGTTAGCGAAGCTGACAGGGAACTACGCTGATAATGCCATGGTCAAGGTCGGGCGGGGGTTCGACCCCTGGACGCTCGCCTGCTAAGTTAAAGAAAGACTGACCACCTATTCATCCGTGCACTCATGCTTACTTTTCGATTCGATTATACCATTACTCCTATCCGGTTAAATCTCAAAGAGAAGTTATATTAAGGTCCATCCCTGGCTCAGATTAATGATCCTGTGACTGAGTCAGTCGCAAATAGCGGCTGACCACGGTTTTACCCTCACAGGATTTTAATTTACAGGTGATTGTTACCCAAAGACGGTAATGGCTTAGGTTATCATGCCTACAAAATATGATTGTCTTATTACATTACAGATTGTGAGAATTGTATTGACCCCGCCCGTAACCATGGCCATGTGGGAGTGCGGGGGGGGGGGGGGTGATGAACAGGCTGATAGGCTGGCAGGGAAACCACCTCTTGGTGGTAGATTACCTATGGACAAGGGAGAGTTGCTTGCGCGCTTGTGAGACCAAGTGGGGAAGGTGGGGTTACTTAATAGAACCCGTATGTGGAAATAATGGGATTGTGCGGGATCGGCAAGGATTCGGGGAAAATTCTAAAAACTGAGATGGAAGACCAGGAGAACGTTCAATCAGATAGCGGTGGGAACACTTAGTAGTATGACTCTTCGCTGGCTATTGACCGAGGGGACGGAGCTCGTGTAGGAATGTCCTGAGTGCAGTGATGTCGGTTCTTAGCTCATTTTCGTTCGATTCTACCATTACCCCTAACCTGTTCAACTTCAAGGAGAAGTTATACTGGGGTCCATCATGGGCTCAGGTTGAACTCAACTCAACTCAACTGCATTACAGACTCATAGCAGTAAACTATTTATGATGCGTCTATGAACCAGTCTTTCTTCGATGTTCAGGTCATGTTTAATATCAGTGTGTTTCTTCTTCCTGATCAATGGCACTCCACGAACTGTTCAGTACCAAAATCATAACATCAAAGATGAGATGCTTTAGAAGAGTTGCGAGAGTAACCGTGTGAGATAGAATTCGGAACAGCTCCCCCGATGTGTCTCCACCTTGCCGTGGTGGGGGAGCTTGAGTGTCCCACTGACCCCAAGCGCTGTGCCGATGGATATTAACTACATATTGGACAGCTCTTGGGATAGGGACCAGACTAAGAGAGACACAACCTGCTGCTCTGCAGGTAGACTGAGGATAGCAGTCTAAATCAGGCGAACGATGACAATAATCACAGTCCGTACACAACCTCTAAGGCTCTCAGTCTAGGGGTGTGGCTGAACGTCTCTAAGCCATAAACCCTCGGATGTGAGAGCCTGGCGGACACATACCTACATTAGAATTGAGGTGAGGTGCTGAGCACGCTAATGCTTAGTGCGGATACTCGTTCGATGGCTCTTAGCTGGGGGATATGAGGGATCCACGGATGAGAGGGCCTGGCCGTTTCTCGCCCACAGACACACGGAGGTAAGGTGCTGAGCCGGCAGCACATGTAGCCTACCTCGTGAGCGAGTACTCAAGGTGGAAAAACCTGTAACCTTTCTCAAGGAGTGAGTGTAGTCAAAGGTGAAAAATTGTCTCGATTGACACTAAATGGAACGCTTGGCTTGCGAATCCATTACGTGGCAGCCCGAAGCAAAAGCTTGCTGTGTGGAAGTCGAAATAAGAGTCTAACTTGTCTCGAAACCCGAGGAAGGCTAACCTCATTAAAAATGCCCGCTGAAGACGGAAGTGCCAGCCTACGGGCGGCAAAATAAAAATGGCACTACGCAATTACGTCCGAGTGAAATGTCTTTCGTGACCGAAAAGCTCTAACTAGTCTTCCCTCGTGCTAGGAACAGCTACCTAGTTTCCGAATGCCGCTCTTGTTCGGAACAGCTCTGACTAGGTAGTTTTCCTAATGTCCGTCGTGCCTGGAACAGCTCTGATGGGCACAAACGACAAAGCACATGTCCGAAACTAAAACTCGCTGAGTGGATACTGTCTGCAGACCGGTCTGGTTTGTGCGGGAACGGCCCGGGGC
The DNA here is from genome assembly GCA_014155875.1 of Cepaea nemoralis. Lineage (NCBI taxonomy): Eukaryota > Metazoa > Mollusca > Gastropoda > Stylommatophora > Helicidae > Cepaea > Cepaea nemoralis. The sequence goes on along the minus strand of JACEFZ010027648.1, from coordinate 359,175 downwards.
GAACGAAATGCCCAATATATTGAAGTGAGGATTTAAAGCAGCCATGAGCAGGACGTGACGATTCCCTCGGTGAGTCCAGCACCAGGGCGCTATGTGTCGGCCCTGCAACTATGGAAGCCACCCTGGATGGCGGAAAATGCTATGGACTGTCCCTGCCTTCCTTTGATTGATTGATTGATTGATTGATTTAGGAACCGACATCACAGCATTCGGGACATTCCCTTGAGGGATGATCGAAGTCTTCGACTGTTCCAACTTGACCAGCTGGCGTGTGGACGGTACCACAAAAGTGAGAGTCTCTCAGGAATGCTAACCTGGTCAAAAATGCACGCAAAAGCCGGATGTGTTGACCTAAGGGTTTCGATCCAAGGGTGCGTAACGCACACCGCAATCATATCTGAAAAAACACTCCTGATGAACGCAAAGAAGAAGAAGAATTCGGAAGAGGAAATTAGAAGACGACTAGCTATGATACCAGTCGCGCGTTTCATTAAACAACAACAGATTAAGTGGTTTGACCACCTCACAACAATGCCGTGGTACCATCTACCACAAAGGTCGCATTGAAGAAATATAATGGGTACAAAGCTAGGGGGATATAACGTAAAAGATTGATTGATGGTATCAAGAACTACCTTAGGCAAATGAATAACAACTTAAAAAGAGCATTAGAAAGAGCACGTAAAAGATCTGTACATCTCCGCACAACACTTCACTGAGGTAAATGGAGGAATAGAAGAAGAATAAGTTCAGTAACATTAAATTTCATAAAGCGTCGAATTTCTTCTTTAGTCATCATGATCATGATGATCATGATGATCATGATGATCATGATGATCATGATCATCATGATCATCATCATCATCATCATCATCATCATCTGTCACTTTTCCCTCAAGTGTCGTGGGGAGGAATAATTGTTCTATCGTGATTGTAAAATGATCCGCGATTCACACATGTATGTGTATGAATGCGTGCGCGAGTGCGTACGTGCACGCATGTGTGTGGCACATGACAGCTGAATGTTCTCAAAATTGTTACTGATTGTATCTCTTTATGTCAAGTCAACAGTCAACAACATATGGTCACATCTAGAGGCTTATCGCGTATATCGCGCTAGACCTATGTTGTTGTAGATCAGTCGGCATTCAAAGGTCATATCTCAGGACGCCTTCACTTCCCAAGACATTTTATGGTACATATCTTAGGCTAGCCTGCTCCGTGGCTAAAGGCTTGCGAACGCGGTTCGTGAGCCGGGTACCAGGCGTTCGAAGCTCAGCGGCGACCGATTTGTGCAGCAGACCGTGTCGCGTTGTGTTATAACGTGCTGGTATGGGAGCCGGTCATTCAGAAAGCAATGACAAACTACTGAACGTAACACTTGCCTAGTACATCAACAGCAGCTGAAAAATGCTGGTGTTGACTGCAACGTCCCGTAACGGATACGCAACAAAAAAATCTTAGGCTGGGTCGACCTGCTGGGCCATGACAATTTTAAAAATTTACTTTGATGTGAATTCGAACCGATGACAATTGAGCCGGGCTAACCACCGCGCCATCGCGGCTCAATTTCTTTATGAGCTCAAAATGTGCCGGGGTGGAATGGTGTAATGAAGTAGGACGTCCGTCTATGACTCAAGTAATCCGAGTACGATCGTGTTTTAAAACAAGTCAGTTACATATGCTTAACAGTACGTCACAGTCAACCACTGTATGTATTGGATGTTTGTATTGTTCTAGGTTAAGTTCAATAGTTTTCCATGTCTCTCTGAACGGCCGATTCTCATACCTTTGTATAAGTCAACGCAAATCTGTCTGCTTCTAAACTGACTTTGGCTGACTTCCAACCCGGTATAATAAAAATGCGTTCACTAACCCCAAGCAGCCACAAACGACGACATGGTGAGGATGATTTTGTTATTAACTGTGGAACTCGGGGATGTTATAACATTACTATGTCTAGTGCATCTAACGCCTAGTCTTCTCAAATGAGGACTTTAAAAAATCAGGAAGACTCATGTGCCCGGTAGAAGTTCTTGGGGATCGGAAATAGTAGGCCCAATAGACTACCCAGAAGGAATTTCAAAAATTTTTAATCTCTCTTATTACACCCCCCCCCCCCCCCACAATAAAAATATTAGTTAATATAATAAGAATATGTTATGTGTGATTCTGGTATGCCATACATTGGTATCTTCTGTTGGTTGCACAGAAGTCTCTGCACTGTGTTGAAATTCTCCTAGTTAGTAGTACGATCAATGGAAGAGAACGGACTCTTTTGGAAGTACACTACGCAGAGTAAAGGTGTTAACCAAACGGAAAATATGTGATTTACATCATAAACAAGCGCATACATTCTAGCACACAGACCAACCTTATGGTTATGCTTGATTAACTTGCTTTAAAAGGAACTTGCACATCAAGTTGTAAAATTAACACACGGTAACGAATATTGCAGCAACGTTTTTCAGCATTTTAAAAGGTGGTTTGTGAAAGAGAGAAGCTGAGCCGAGCATACTAATTTCGTTAACTGCTTTAGTCAGCATTTATCGTCCAAAAGCAATATCTCAAAACTCGAGGCATGTTTACATGTGCTCCGTATACTTTAGAAGATGCCAAAGAGTGTTGATACGAATGCTCCATTGGCCAGTTGGTTACGCAAGCATCCGCCCTCAAACACGTTCCTTCCTGCTAGTACTAAACTGGATCCCTGACTTCAACAACCGTAGCCCCATACGGCCTTCTTCTTCTTTCGTTCGCTTGAAATATGTCTATAACTGCAATGTTGTCTCTTGTATGAATTTAACTGTCTTTTTTAGTTCACTCAGCGGTCCATAGTGTTTATCTTCCACTGTTGTCTCTCTAGGCCAGAAGGTTTGCCTAGATATGTTGTATTTTGGGCAGTCTTGGAGGATGTGCTCTGCTGTCTGCGAGGCCTATCCATATGTGCACATGGCTGATTCACCAATCTTGCATTTTGTATACATGTGGTTGCGTAATCTATTGTGTCCTGTTCTGAGGCGCAGAATAATGACTTGTTCTGGTCTGCCCATAATGTGGTAGTCATCTTGAGCAGGTTTTGGTGGCTTTCTGACTGATTTGATCATTCTTTTCTTTTGGTGGTATTAATGGGCACACCAGACTGTTCTTCTTTTGCTCATTCCTTAGCCAATCGATCAACTCTGTCGTTTACGGGTATTCCACAGTGGGATGGTATCCACTGTATAGTGACCTTATGCTGACTGCTAAGTTCAGAAAGTTGTGTCCTTAGTACTGACAATTTCCCAGACAGGAGCGCCTCGAGTACTGATTTTGCATCTGTCAATAGCACCACAGGTTGTGTACCATGGCTGGTATTTAGTAATTTCTCTGTTGCTATCTTGATTGCCTCAATTTCAGCATCATAGTTATGGTAATTCTTTCCTGTTGGTACTCTGGCAGTGTCCCTAGTATTATTTGGGTATTCTATGTACACTCCCGCTCCTCCATTTCGAACAGCATTGTGTGCTGACCCATCTGTGTAGACTCGGATCCAGAGGTCCTGTTGGTATTCTTCATCAAGGAAGCTGAGAGTGGCTGTTCTGCGCTGTACACTTTTCTGTTCTTCCTTGTCAAATATTCCTAGCACATTTGTCTTGATTTGTAGTGATAGTCTATGTTCATCTTTCCATGGAGTTCGCTCTGGAACAGCTTTCAGGGGGATACAAACTGTGGGAAAATCGATACAGAGTCGTTTGGCCTGGTGGATAAAACTGCCTCTTTTCAACCGCCCCGTAGCTAGGTTTTCAAATCTGTTCTTCATATGGTGGCTTGGCAAGCTGAGGAACTTTTCTGCTTGTAATAGCATTTTAGTAGCTCGGCGCTCTCTCAGTGCTTGTGTCCTCCCCATCTTCTCAATCTTCACTATAGGAGTTGATCTCATCCCTCCTGTTATGACTCTAAGTACTTGATTTTGCACCTTGTCCAGCTCTTGTAGTGTGGGTTTTGATGCTGAACACCACGCAGTTGACCTGTATTCCAGGTGTCGTTGTATGCTCTGTTGATAAACTTTGCTAAGTACTTTCCCACTGGTTCCCCATGTGGTTCCACTTAGTTTTCTCAGGATGGCTATTTTCCTTCTGGCTTTTGCTACTGCTTTGTTGACATGCTTTTTGCATGTCAATCTTCCATCAAATGTTAATCCAAGGTATGTTGGTTCTTTATCTTCTCTAAGGGGTATTCCATTTATCTGGATGACCCCTGCCTTTTGTTTTGGAGAGAGGGTATATAGAGTGGTGCTGCACTTGTCAGTGTTTATGCTGACACACCATCTATTTGCCCATGCAACAAATGTATCTACAGCTCTATGTAGCAATCTGTTGGCCACTGATGCATGTTCATTTGTGCTCCATAGAACCAGGTCATCGGCGTACATTGCCGCTTTAATTCCATGCGGTAGATTAGCAACAAGATCATTGATGAAGATTAGAAAAAGTGTGGAGGGGGGGGGGGGGAAGACTCCGCCATGGAGAACACCGTGACGCGGTAGTACTTTCTTGCTTTTGAGTCCGTCTATCTGTAATCGGGCTCTTCTGTTGTGCAAGTATGCTTTCGCCCATCTGTACATTATTCCATTAACATTATAGTTTCTCAGTTTCTTCATCAGACCTTCTTTCTAGACTTTGTCAAAGGCTTTCTTCAGATCTATCCATGCAACCAGCACCAGCTTCTTCTCTTGGAATGCATCCTCAATTTCTTGAGAGAGGTAGGTTGTCTGATCTTCCGTAGAGTAGCCAGCCTGTAGCACAAGGATGTTTTCACTTTCAATGTACCACTGCAGTCTGTGATTGATGATGCGCTCCGTTGTTTTTCAGAGGCAGCTGATGAGGCTAATTGGTCAGTAGCTGGAACTATCTTTCCATGATTTTAGGAGGGGTATCATGATTGCTTCTCTCCTGGCTTGTGGAACACTGCCTAAGTTACATGTTGAGCATAGCCTACGATGGGTAGCGTTGTGATGTTCTGTTGTGATAATTTGGTGTGTCCAGTGTGTGCCGCGTGGTTACACACCCGCTTCACACACGTGATCCGGGACTGTTTCCGGATCCGGTCAGGGATATGCACTACTGACGAGCTCAAATGAGGGCGAAACTCGAGTATAGTGCTTCCATATTGACGTGGATAGGCCTTAGGTTCATACCAGAATGCGATCGGCGTTGCCAGTAGTGGGTTGTGCTCAATATTTAAGTTACATGTGTTATTGAAGATCTGCAACAGCTTTGCTTTGGTATCCGATTTGTTTCCTCCTTGAGGCCAGCATCTCGCTTAGCAAAGCAAATACAAGGCTGTTCCACACGAATTAAGGAGAATTGAGCATATAGTGCTAGACCCAAATTTGTAAACACCAACCGAAAGTCGACTTACATATCATCAGCATTCATAGTGGACCTGTCCTGGAGGCCAGTCAGACGGTTCTTTCATTTCTCGACATGAACCGGACAGTGCCGCCACGTTAGTTCCTGTGGGTATGCTTATTTCTTGTGAGTGAAGCATGATGAAGTTTCATTTGCCTTAAATATTATGGTGGAAGGCGTATAAGAGGAAGACAACAACGCAGATTCAAGATGGGATATAAGTCGTCATTGTAACGGATGCACAGGGTCAAGCTGAGAAGGGTGGAGACAGGTATGCCGCGTGCAGTATGGCATGCTTCAATTAAACAATCAATGACAGTGAGCATCCTTTGGATATTTTTATCCAGGACGTGCTCGTGGGTTGGGAAACGAGCAGGCGGACAGATTGGCTGGGTTTGTACCGCTGGATGGAGTATTGGTGCACGATAAGGCGGATATGTCAGGGCCTTTTAGGATCATGCGTATGACAAGGGAAAACAGACACACCATCATTGCCTGGAGAGAATTGTGCAACTGGAAGTGAACATGGGATCTGACTGACACTCGGTGCTCAGAGAAATGACCAGACGGACACATAATCCGATTGCAACTGATAACATTAGTAATATAACTCTACACTGGTTGTTCAAGATGAAGGTGGAGCATGTACGAGAATGTCCGGAGTGCTGTGATGTCGATTCGTGACTCATCTCAAGATGTGACAGATAATTTACACTGGCAGTAACATGGCAGGACCTCTGACATATAAGAAGGACATTTCGAATGTTACATGTCAGGCCGCCACACCGTAAGCCACGAGTCAGTGTTCTAACAAGCTTCTTAACATCCTGTTTCTCATAACAAGATATATATATGTAATTTTTATGGGTCCGCGTTATGAGACGAGAGCGTCTGGAGAAGGTTGTGACAACTGGAAAGAGCAATGGGAGATAAAGTCAGATGTCGACAAAATGCTGAAAGGCTTGGAAAAGTGGCACGAAACACGATCAACGCCGAACTTGTAGAGAACACAAAGGATCCATGTTTGTGGAGGAACCTGTTCACCCCGCCGCTCGGCACTGTACTAGCTGCTGGTGATAAGATACATGCGTGGGAAGTTAGTTGGCAAACATTTCCTGCCAAATGTAACAACACCGATCCACTTAGTGCCTAAATCACACGCAAGAGTTGCGGAATGTCATCATTGATGCTCAGTCAAGCGTGCATGAGCAAGCGGAAGGGCACACGATTGAACGTTGCTGTTGAATGTACACAGTCGGAAAACGCCGAGTGTATGTCACATCTACAACATGACAATTGCAGCAACAAACCCCACGTCCTTCTATCCTTAGTGATCCCATGCAGCTCCAACCATGTCCTCCCCATATTATTCATGTGTTTCTACTTCTCTTCTCCGTGTATTTTTATGTCTTCCTCTGTTTCTTTTGCCCTTTAGGTTCCAGACAAAGACCTTTCTAGTATACCATACTCAAGAAGGAATGGATAAAAGAGCGCTCGTTCTTAAACATCCGATGTGCTGCTGCAGAGGTAGCGGGTTAAACCCCTACACCTGTCAGTTGAACTAAAATGTTGACGTCTCGTCCTTGACTTGGGGACGTAAGTTACACGTGTCTTCTGAAGTTGGCTTGGGTTCACCTGATGGCCTAGTTTGACCCACAATCATACATTCTGACCTGGCAATGTTCAGGGAGGTATGGTAGCGGACACACTGACCACGCCATGCTTATGCTCTAAGTGCTGTTTGGTCAAGAAAATATTGGTGGTTTGGGTTGAGCTGGCAGAGGGCCTAGGCTACAATAGGGGATGATGGGCAGCAGAAGAAAAGGAATAGGAGGAAGAAGAAGATGATTATTATTACATAGACTACATACCAATATGTCGTATTTCATGGAAACACAAACTAAAAGAAAAGCCGCTTAAACGTCGAAGGGTCGACTTCATTGCACCGGATTTTATCCCATATGGCTCGACCTCTTTCTGCAGTGAGAAAGCGTCACACAAAGCACGAACTCCGTAGCTCTAGCGATGATCCAGAGGAGACTCCGAAAAATTTCACTCGTGAACCAAAGGACATGGCCGGAATTGAACCCACAACCTTCAGAGCTCGAGTCAAACGGCTTGACCAATTCGCCACGAAGACTCCCGGAAACACATACAATCAATACAGCTGTTCTATGAAAAAAACTGGGAATGAAAAGAGAGAGTTGATGAAAGAAATAAAGAAGAGGCAAGTGAAATATTTTGGCCATGTTAAAAGACATTTATAAAAACCATACTGGAGGATAAGATTGAAGGCAAGCGAGCAAGAGGTAGACAAAGATACAAACGGGCAGATGGGCGAATAGCAGTCTGACATAATGTTTACAGATCCGTACGTGAGGTGAGTATGCAGGGTTTTTTCTCTATTAAACATTTTCTTCAACTAACATTCTTTTCAATTAACATTTTTTTCAATTCTCATTTTCTCTTCATTGCTTCTATTTTTCCATGCACTTGTTCCTCTCGTCCTGTCATCACCTTCTAATGTAGTCACAGGAGTTCTCCTTGACTGTATGTTGTGTTTGTGAATGTGTTTGTTTGCTGATGAAGGCTAATCGCCGTATCGTTCTGTATGTGTCTTAACTCTGTTATGTAAAGCTGCACTACTTTGTGTCATTTTAAATTGTTTACACTTTCACAGCTTTACCGCAGTTCCACCTAATTTTAGTCAAGACAAGAGACTGATAGTGTTGGAGATCCATTGCAGCCAACCTTCATTGTGGAGATGGCACCTGGTTGATTGATTGATTACTACATGTCCAAATTACCATGACGGCATGGACATACCAATGCAGGGGAATTATACGAAATAACAGAAAAGCATTGACAGGTATTCATGAGCACGCACAGAGAACGTAGGAAGGAGGGCAGAAAATGTCATGCCATATTAGATATTGGGGACCCTCAGTGGCTAGACACTTGCCTGCCATACCGGGGGTCCTCGTATCAGCGAGGTTTCAAATTTTAAAAAAATGGACACTAGCTTCCCATTAGGGATACACAAAGTGGAGAGTGGAAAAGAAGAAGTAACAAAGACATTTATGATCTGTTTAAGTCCCCGCTAATCACTGGTATCATGAAGGCTAATAGACTACAAAGGCTGGGGCATATAGAAAGAATGGAAGATAATAGGGAAACAAAACTCGCTTACACTCAGGAAATAAATGACCATAGACCCCGAGGTAGACCAAGAAGGCGGTGGAGAGATAATATATATACAGACCTACAAGCACTTGGAATCAACGACTGGCAAGAGAAGGTCAACCAGAGAGACGAATGGAGACGGATTATATCTGCAGCAAAGAACCTCAATGGCTCGGAACGCTGAAGAAGAAGAAGACACTAGCTTCCAGGTCTACCCAGCCTAAAATGAGTAGCAGGGAGTGACTTGGGAGGTGAAGGTGGCGGGCCCACTGAGTGTTTGGTCTAGAAAAATATGGGTCTGGCTCCACAGGCGCCATAAGTGTGTAAAAGGAAAGTTTACTTTTTCATTTATGTATCAGACATTTATGAAAGCATAGAAATGTGAGTTCCTTAAACCTGTATCTGCTTCCTGCGGCTCTCTATTCCCACTGACCATGCTTTGAATTGTTGCAGAAATCTTTACAAATTAAGTTACACCTTTTATATGTTTTCATTAGCTCTCTATTACCTGGGGAAGGGGTTACAGACGCGGTTGAAACACAGCTGCGTGCGATTTGGCAGCAGATTGCGTTGCATGTTTTTTTTAAAGAAATGGTATAGGTGTCGGTCGTTCAGAAGGCAATGGCAAACTACTGAATGTAAACTTGCCAAGAGATCACAACAGCAAAAAATCCTGGTGTTGACTGCAACATCATGTAAAGGATATGCAACTAACTCTATTACGATTGACCATGCTTTGAATTGTTGCATACATCTTTACAAAATAAGTTAACCTTTCAATATGTTTTCTTTGGCTCTCTACTACCACTGACAATGCCTTGAATTGTTGCATACATCTTTACAAATTAAGTTAGCCTTTTATATGTTTTCTTTGGCTCTCTATTACCATTCATCTGCTTTGTATTGTTGCTTACATCTTTACAAATTAAGCTAACCTGTTATGTTTTCTTTGCCTTTCTATTACCGCCCATTAAGCAATGAATTGATATATCTCACAAATTAAAGTTTACATATTTCATCTTATCTTGGTCCTCTTGTACATTGCAGTGTCGAGATGAACATAAACAGCGGGAGTGTGCCTGTTTATGGGTTTCATGTATAGAAACTCTGCTATTCCCTCTGTCCTTTGTTTACGTGGTCGACCTCTTCTTCTGCTTCTATTTGGTTCCTTCATTTTTCTACAAGCAGTATGAAAATCCCCTGCCGGCTTGCTAGGTTAGTTGCAGGTTTAGGACAAAAATCTGACCAAGGGAAATCCGTCCTCCCTGGTGAGAGAAAGCACCGTTGGCCCATGACATCGCAGTCATGGTTTCGCGGTTTACATGACGAGGAGGTGGGGGTTGACTTTGTGTAGTCTGTGGATCAACTGTTCTTTTTGGTCAGTTATGTAGAAATTTAATGATATACACAAGAAACAATAACAGTGTATTCAACTTTCATTATATTTCACACATAGTACAGCAAACAAATTACAACAGAAAAACAATTCATGATGCACAAGGCATATCAAACTCATACATAGTCTCATCAAATGTCAGAAAAGAGAGAACTAAAACGTTATATAGAGCCTGCTCTGCTGTATGGCAGCGAATTTTGGAATGCGCAACGGAAATGTGATTTCTAATGAAACTAGATTATTACATATGAATATAAATTAGTGGAAATGTGGTAAAACTGTGAAAATGTAAACATATAAAATAACATGAAGTAATGCAGCTTTACAGAACATGATCATGGAAAACAAAGGACACTGCAGCAACTAGCCTTCATCAGCAAACATATTCTCTAAACATATGAACGCGAAGACACTACTGTGAGATTTTCACAGTCTGGGGTTTTCAGATCAGTAGCACATTTTGTTCATTTTTTTGTCATTGTTCCCATTTATTTCATATTTCTATTCTTCTCATTCAGCTATCATGCCTTAATGTAGTCACTGTAGCGTCTTCCCCTTATATGTTGTGTATTTTGTATTTGTTTGCTGATGAAGGCAAGTTGCTGCAAAGTCATATGTCTCTGTGATTGTGTTCTGAAAGCTGCATTAGTTTGTGTTATTTTATATGTAGAACATCATATACAACCATATGAAAGAGACAGATAGTGTTCTTTGGTCACGAAATAAGAGAAGCATTGAAATATATCATGAATACTGGAAATATCAGTGGTTAAGAGGCAGGGGCAGACAGAGAGAAATGATGCCTGATGGTCTCGGATGATGGCATGGATGAACAGCATCAACATGGATGAATGGATAAGGAACGTGCGTTCTTAAACATCCGGTGTGCCGAGGTAAGGGGTTCAACCCCTACACCAGACAGTTGGACTAAAATGTTGTCTTCTGATCCTTGACTTGGGGTCATAAATTACAAGTACTTCTGAAGTTGGAGTGGGTTTGCCTGATGGCGAAGGAAAATTATAATAGAGAAAGCTAACCCACACGCAAAATAAAGTCTAGTGCTAATAGAAAGTAGTGTATATGGGCTACGTTTGTGTTCAAAGTGAGCAAGCGCAAAATAAGAGCATCAACAGAACTCATGCAAAACATCAGGGATGAGATGTGTGGAGAGACAAAACATCAGAGACCGAGATCTGTGGAGATACTCATTTCTAAACAATTTTACTGTAACCTATTTACTGGTATTGTGCCACAGATTCTTACTCCTGTTAAACCTTTGTATAGCTATGGTCAGTCTATGACTGACTTATTTTGAAGTTCCCAAATTTGTGTTGATTACGGAGCAAAGATATTTACAGTTTGTGACACTTTCAAAGACTTCATTGTTAATTATGATTTTTGGTTGGCATGTAGCCTTGTCCTTTGACATTATTTTTGATTTTTGCAAGAATCTGATTTTCACCGTTTCTTTACATAGTCAGCACCTGTGGCTCAGGGATTGGTGAACAGCTTCACAATACCTCTACATATAGGGTTGAGAGTTTGAAATCAGCCAAAGGTGATCAGGGAGCAAACCACTTTGTGTTGATGTCAATGCTTTAAGTGTTGGCTGTTTAGAAAGCAATGGCAAGCTACTGAACATACAATTGCCCGGTAAATCACCAACAAAATGTCTGGGGTTGATTGCAACATCCTGTAAAGGGCATGTTCATTGTGGAGATGGCACCTGATTGATTGATTGTAAAGGGCATGCAAACTTTTTAAAACTGACAGGATCAACTCTTCTAATCCCTTAGCACTTTCTGACAGGAGGGTGTGCTATCTGCATATTTCAGGCCTTCACCAATCAACCACACCTGATACTGTGGAGTCTGGATAAGTAGAAGTCGCAGGGGCCGAAGGAATTTGTTCTACTTATTCAGACTGCACACATATTTACACTAATACATGTGTACCATGCAGTAGCATTGAGTAAAATGATTGTACCACTTAGGAAACACAGGTAGTGAACAAATAAATAGTAATACAATATCAGAAATGTTGAAAATGTCCAAATTAATTAAAGAAAAAGTCTGTGATTTTGCTTTGCTTCTTGACTTGTGAAAAATGTCTTCCCATTGCCTGTTTAAAGGCACAACATGGTGAAACTGCATCATCTGAACATCCATTCTGCACCATGTAAATGTTAATTTTGTCAATTGATGCCAAAATATATGACTATGATACAGGTTGTACTTGCAGCCCACAGTCATCCTTAGAGTCAGGGCTGGAAGGGTCTGTTGGTTGAATGACTGGCATACATAGCCCTATAATATCAGTGCTTGAAAGAGTGGCACTAGTAGAAACATCATTGTCAATGTTCACAAACTCCTTTGGATCAATCTTCAGCTCTTTATACAGTCTAGCAAGTAATGGCCCCACTGAAATGTCAGTAACATTGCTCTCACTGCTCGCTGATGGTGTGGAATTCTCATTTACAGAGACATCTACTGCAGGTAAGAAGCCAGCCTGTCTAAAGCAGTTTGCAATAGTTGCTAGTAAAACTCTGCCCCATGAAGATTTTAACATAAGAATAGCATCAAGAAGGGTTATCTTGAAATCATCACAAATGAGGTCAGCATCCATATGACCCACAAGTTTTGACATTGTGGATCTATAAAGAACTTTCAGATTTTGAATGATACCTTGATCACAAGGCTGAAGTGTTGATGTGGCATTAGGTGGCAGAAACAAAAGCTCCGTTACCTTCAGATTGTTAATTTTTGTGTAGGCTGAACAACTGTCAACAATTAAAAGAACTTTTCTTTGTTTACACACCATTGAATAATCAAATTCTTGTAGCCACTCATTGAACAGTTCTGATGTCATCCATGCCTTTGAATCAGCTCTGTAATTCACACACAATGTTTTCAGGCCTTTGAAACAACGAGGATTTTTAAATTTTCCAATCACAAATAAGGGTCATTTTCCCCTACCATCCATATTGGAACACACAACTTCTGTTATTCTTTCTTTTGAATTTTTCCCCCCATGACACATCATTTTTGAAAGAAAATATTTTATCAGGTAGCAACCTCCAAAATAATCCAGTTTCATCGGCATTAAATACATCCGCAGAATTATATTTAGCTAAAGCAGGTCTGAGCACGTCTTCTATCCATGAGTGAGTCGTTGCTTCGTCGACTGACTGACTTTCTCTCCACACACATTCTTGTAAGTGATGCAGTGTCGTTTTTTGAAACGATCCATCCAGCCAGCACTATAATTTCAGTCTGCCTGACCTCCAAGACGTGCAAATTCTTCTGCTTTCACAATAAGTAAAGGCCCATTTACTGGTACATTTGCAGATCTAATCACAGTGAACCATTTTAAAAGGGCAGCATCAACAAAATTTCATGCAGCAGTTCTTCTAGCTCTCTGCCTATCACTGTCGATTTGACATTAAAAAAACAATTGTTTGTAGCGGTCTTTATGCTTTAAAATGCCGGAAAGTGTTGATGTTGGAATACCCAATTCTCTAGCTATATCCACTTTCTTCTTCCTACTATGTTCAACCTCTTCCAACAGCTCAATCTTTCTTTTTAAAGTCAAAGTTTTAAGCTTTCGTCCACTAGCCGCCATTGTTGACATATAGCAACATATTATGTGCAAGATTGTTCTCCGGGCTGACTAAAAATACACATTCTTTCGCGAAACAAATTGTTTGGGGGGGGGGGGGGGGGGGGGGGTGTGTGTGTGAAATGAACAGTTCGACTTAAACGTGGACATTTATATAGTCGGTAATTCATTTTTATGTTCGACTAATCCGAAAATTCGAGTTAACCATACGAAAGCCCATCAATTACTAGCATTATAGAATCCAACACATTACAATGGTGTGAATGTATAGACTCAAGAAGAGAGAGACAAAGAAGGCATGAATGTATGGACTCAAGGAGAGAGAGACAAAGAAGGCGCGAATGTATGGACTCAAGGAGAGAGAGACAAAGAAGGCATGAATGTATGGACTCAGGGAGAGAAAGACAAAAAAAAGTGTGAATGTATGAACTCAAGAAGAGAGAGACAAAAAAGGTGTGAATATACGGACTCAATGAGAGAGACAAAGGTGTGAATGAATGGACTCTAGCAGAGAGAGACAAAGTAGGTGTGAATGCATGGACTCTAGCAGAGAGAGAGAGAGACAAAGAAGGTGTGAATGTATGGACTCAAGGAGAGAGACAAAAAAAGTGTGAATGTATGGACTCAAGGAGAGAGACAAAAAAGGTATACACAACATAACAGGTACCAGACCAAAAGGGCACCCTAGGGGAAGATGGAGACATAGCTTGGAACTACATCTAAGAGAATTGAATGTCATGGACTGGAGCATCCTCGACGATTGAGGGAAGAGGAAACAGACTGTTTATAGTGAAGAGCTTACAGACGAGAGAAGCTGTAGAAGCAAACGTATGTACGTGCGTGTGCATGCACGCACACACATATACATATTTTATACACATTTGAACATTGTAAAATATCTATGCCCTTTGACTGACGTTGCGATCAATCCAAGGTCAATTTTTTAATCAAGCTTTACATTGAGTAGTTTGCCATTACTTTCTGAATGAGAAGTCGTGTAAGTCCAGTTGACCTGTGTAGGGACTGAACCACCTATCCTGCCACCAACACATTGGAAGCTTAAGACCTAGAGTGCCCTTATCCTGTTAGCTGCGTTAGCTGCGTCGACTGCTATATGTGGACCCTAAGATCAACAATTGACCACAAGATGGACCTAGAGGGAAGGGAAACTGAAGAAGCACACACGAACAAGTTTATACATATTTATACACGTGTGAATGTATATAGGGGGCTGAGTGGTCTCGAGGTATGGTGTCCACCTCGAGTGCTGGGGTCCCGGGCTCAAGCCCCAATGAAGGCCAGGATTTTTTCACGTGGACTTCTAGTAACAAAATGTGCCCTGGTCTCTGGGTAGTGAGATCGGACGCCCATATGTATTGCTGTGCACATAAAAAATCCCTTGGCAGTTGGAAATCGAAAAAGAGGAGCCTAACGCTGCCCGGGCAAAATTTTGAGGTAAAAATCTACCAAAATTATTTCAGGACCCGCTACGGAATTCCTACACTGAGCTGAGTTTCTCCGGACTCAGGCTTGAGTTAGGAGTAGAATGGAGCACTTATGGGTTACACCGGTGTGCCGTGATGTTGATCCGTCGACTAAACTAAACATGTGTTGGCCCTAAGACCAACAATTGACTGAACAGACATTTTTACCTTTTGTAAATTTTTTATACGAGGACATTGTGGGCAATGAAAGAGCAGACAGACTGGGTGACGCTGCCAGTTTATCAGAAGGTCAACAAGGTATATTTATTCATTGGCACCTTTCCGTCTTGACAGACAATAGTTTGGTACATAGTGCTGCAAAAAGGCTTAATAACTACCCATGGCGGTGGCGAGTGCGGCCGATAAGGCCAATTCGTGCTGTAAATGTTTGTCCATGGTGGATGCATGTGAAAACATGGTCATTTCCACCATCATGCAACATCTTACGTCTCTTACACTCTGTGTGCTTTATTTGCAATTATTTTCTCCTTTGTCTTTATTCCATTTCTGATAGTTGCCCATTTTGCAACACGTTCAGCGGAGACTTGCTCCCAATGTGCATTATCAATGCCTGTATCAATCATGTGCCACTTACACACATCTTTGTATAGTAGTAGAGGTCGACCCTGAGATCTCCTACCCGTCTGTAATTCACCAAAAAAGATGTCCTTTGGTATTCTACCATCATCCATCCTCCTAACGTGTCCTATCCATCTAAGTCTACGAAGACTGAGCATGGAACACACCGTCACACAACCTGATCTTTCCAATACTTCAGTATTTGTGATTTTATCTTGCCACTTAATACCAAGTATTCTTCGCAGACACCGCATATGAAAGCTGTTTAAACGTTTCTCTTGGTGTAAGTAAGTTGTCCAGGTTTTACTGCTATAAAAAAGGTCAATCTGTTACACAACCTGATCTTTCCAAGACTTCAGTATTTGTGATTTTGTCTTGCCACTTAATACCAAGTATTATTCG
Organism: Cepaea nemoralis; assembly: GCA_014155875.1. NCBI lineage: Eukaryota > Metazoa > Mollusca > Gastropoda > Stylommatophora > Helicidae > Cepaea > Cepaea nemoralis. Next base: position 343,120 of record JACEFZ010027648.1, on the reverse strand, counting down.
CAGACGCTGCATATGAAAGCTGTTTAAACGTTTCTCTTGGTGTGAGTTAGTTGTCCAGGTTTCACTGCCATAAAGAAGAGTTCTAAGGACACAGGCTTGGTAGAAGGTATATTTATATGATGTAACTATCTTATTCGACAACATTGTGGGCAATGAAAGAGCAAACAGACTGGGTGACACTGCCAGTTTATCAGAAGGTCAACCAACCTATCAAGCTGACATTACCATCACTCTTAGAGAGTGAAACAAGGACTTTCAACTGAATAAAACAACTTAAATAAATAGAAAACAAATGTTTGAAATCAAGATTGGTGTAACCAGAAAAGAGCAGCACACCAAGTGTGTAAGGAGGCCCGTAATCAACATCAAACTGGCCTGGCTAGGAGCTGCATGCTGGTGGATGTATCATGACAGGGATTGCAGCACCTTAGTTAAGTCTTGAGTGCAATGATGAGAATCTTCTTCTTCGTATACCTTCAGACGTCAACTTGTATATATTTAAAGACAGCAGTGGACATCCTGAGCTTGCTGACATCTTCCTCGGTTCCCCATAAATGAAACAGGTGTAGGCCAAAGTAATTTTCTGTTCTGCAAATGTTGCACACTCTTGCAGCAAATGTTTAGCTGTCACGTAACCTATTCTAGTTACATTCACAACCATCTCCCATCTTTAGTTTATTGAGCATGTGATATTTCAGACTGTTGTGTCCTGTGTGGAGTCCGAAAATTGTTACGGTGGTGTTGGTAATGTACATCATCTTTCTGGTGGCTTGGATGCTCTTATTCCCGTGTGGTTCTATAATTGCTTCTTCTAAACTTTTTGGCATCATCATAGATTATGTTTATGTCAGACTGAGGGAGTCTTCCATCTTTCTTTGCTTACTTGTCAGACTCTTCATTCGCTGCACCAAAAACTCCATGGCGGAGGAGGCATGACAGAAGAAGACCTGCTTTGCTGAATTTTTCGGCCCCTTTACATTCTTAACACTCTAGGGGTGGGTTAACCTGGGTTACGACTATATCTTCTGTTGTGTACTCAAATCCCACCTTCCAGTTTTGAAACTCGAACCCCGCCTTCCAGTTTTGAGACATTCTAATTGTTTTTTACACACTTATCCCACAAATATGCAGTACCTACCAACAAGCCATCCTGCCCTTAGGGAGGCAAACATCATGTATCCTGTGCATCACAAATATGTTACAATATAGCAGGATCCATTGTATTACAAAGATTTTAGATGACATTTTTAGTGATGATAATCTTAATTTAAATGCAACCTCTCATGCATATGTGGAAGTCAGGTGAAAACGACCACTTTAATTTACAAAGAATACATTTATTTGCAGTCACAAGTCTAGATTTACAGTAGAACGACATGCTCAAAACCACTGTGTACCAGTCTTCAGATGAATAACCTAACAATGCATGATTACTGGGCCACAAAACCCAGACCTCCATTTGATGAGACTGAAACATAAATGCTGCCATTGACACCGCCAACAGTTTTGTACAATGAGACATGACTCTGACAACGGCAAGTTAAACTTGATGATTCTCTTCAAGATCCAGCTTGAATATCCACAGCAAATATCCTTATATACAGAATTTAAATAAATGTACAACTGGTGCTGTTTTCTGGTCCTTGAACTGAGTGGTTATAACACCCACATAATGCAATATGTACACTTGCAGGTCAGGACTTGTGCAGCTGTCTCTCAACTTGACATGGGAGTCTGTGTCCTGATGATGATCTGAAGATGTGAAAGATGACTGTAGGAAGCAACTGTGTGTTAACCATCTCTGATGTGCATATCACAGGCAGAAAGTAGTCCAACGGTGTAGATTTTCTTGTCAGACAAATGATACATTACACAGATGATGTAAATTTTCTTGTCAGACAGAACAAAAAACTCATTTCAACAAATGATGCAGGAGACGGCTGTCTATGACTTCTGTGTACTTCAACTGTCCAAAGGAAACATTCCTCTAATAGTAATACTCATTGTCTTCATCATAACCGGACACTGCAAAGAAACAAGAAGCAAATCAGATACTACATATTCTTTAACTAATTAACAAACAGATTTAACTGATCCAGTGCCAAACCAAAAAAAAAAAGTTTTGGACTTAACATGGTACAGAATCAAATGAACAAGTATTATAATGTAAATTTCCATTCACTGAGCATTGAAGTTGCGTACGATACCACAAAATAAAATAAAAAAATAACACTATGACCGTATTATGGAGCATTGAAATTGTGTACGATACCACAAAATAAAAAATAAATAAATAGCACGATGACCGTATTATGGAGATATGTTGTCCTAACCAAGTGGGAGGCCACATTTGGTGATATATTATCCTTCGGCATTGAATCAGTTTACAATCAGATTTAAAACAAAACAAAAAAGAAAAAACAGATTAAAACAAAATGAAAAAAAAAAAACAGTTTTAAAACAAAATAAAAAATAAACAGGTCTCATCTCATCATGTTCCTCTTGTACCTTGCGGTGTTGAGGTGAAGTATAAACATCGTGAGAGTGCCCGATTATTGGCCTTCATGTGTCGATATTCCCATGGACTCTGCTATTCCCTCCGTCCAACGTTTACGTGGTCGGCCTCTTCCTCTGTTTCCATCTCGTCTGTATATTATTGCTTGTTGTGGTATGCTGTTGGCTGGTAACCTACTTGCATGGCCAAACCATTTGACTTGCTGCTTTCTGATAAAATCTAGTGCAGCTATAACCCCCATCCTAGTCCTGATTTCTTCATTTCTGATTTTATCTCCTCTTGATACGTTGAGTATTCTTCTCAGGAATCTCATTTCTGTTGTTGTGATTTTTCTTTTCTCTTTTTCTGTCACTGTCCAGGTTTGGCATTGGTAGCAAAGAGTTGGTAGGAAGTTTGTGTTGTAAAGTGCTAATAATTATAAAATAAACAGATTTAAAACTAAACAAAGAAAAAACAAAAAACAAATTTAAAACAAACCTAAAGAAAACAAAAAACAGATTTAAAACAAAATAACAAATAAAAAACATTTCACACTAAATAAAAAAGAAAAAAAAGATTTGAAAACAAAAAAGAAAAAAACATTTAAAACAAAAGAAAAAACAGATTCAAAACAAAAGAAAAAACAGATTTAAATCAAAATTTAAAAAACAAAAAACAAACCAATTTAAACAAAAAAAAAACAAAAAAAACAACAACAAACCAAACAAATTTAAAACAAAATAAAAAAGAAACAAAACATTTAAAATAAAATAAAAAAACAACAGATTTAAAACAAAAGTAAAAAGAAAAACCAGATTTAAAACAAACCAAAAAAGAAAAAAAAACCGATTTAAAGCAAAATAAAAAATAAAAAACATTTAAAACAAAATAAAAAAGAAAAACAGATTTTAAAAAAAAAGCAGGAAAAAAAACAAACATTTAAAACAAAATAAAAAAGAAAAAATAGATTTAAAACAAAATAAACAAGAAAAAACAGATTTAAAACAACATTAAAAAACAGATTTAAAACAACATTAAAAAACAGATTTAAAACAACATAAAAAATTAAAAACAGATTTAAAACAAAACAAAAAAGAAAAAAAAAACAGATTTAAAACAAAAGAAAAAAGAAAAAAAAACATTTAAAACATAAAAAAGAAAAAAAAAAGTTTTAAAACAACATTAAAACAAGAAGAAGAAAACAGATGCAAAACAACATTTAAAAAAAGGAAAAAAAAAAAAAGAAAAAAGATTTAAAACAAACTAAAAAATAAAGTAAAGGTACCTTTCACATGCCTTAAGGCATACTGGACACATGTCCCTAGACTCATAAAAAAAAAAATAATAATCTGCCAATGCTGGTGGCGTGGTCATTTCTGAGTGGGTGGTGTGTCATTACTGAGTAGGTGGCATGGTCATTACTGAGTGGGTGGTGTCACTACTGAGTGGGTGGCGTGGTCATTATTGAGTGGGTGGCATGGTCATTATTGAGTGGGTGGCATGGTCATTATTGAGTGGGTGGTACCCACATTAGCTCGGTGTGACCTGGGAGCCCAGGTCCATGTTTAAGACTGGAATCCACCCCAATGTGGATCGAACCCCTGACCACCAGTATGGCAAGCGTCTGATTTAAAACATGCTGGGTCAGAATTCATTTGTTTATCAATTAGTTAGTCAGGGATCTCTCCTAGGTAATTCATTTGTTTATTAACAAGTTAGACATCAAGGATCCCCTCCACAGTAATTCATTTGTTTATTAATTAGTTGGTCGTCAGGGATTCCCTCCTCAGTAATTTATTTGTTTATTAATTAGTTGGTCGTCAGGGATTCCCTCCTCAGTAATTTATTTGTTTATTAATTAGTTGGTCATCAGGGATACCCTCCTCAGTAATTCATTTGTTTATTAAATAATTGTTATGAGGGATTTCCTCCTAAATAATTTATGTTTTTTTTATTAATTGGTCGCCAGGGATCCCCTCCTCAGTATTTCATTTATTTATTAATTAGTTAGACATCAGGGATCCCCTCCTCAGTAATTCATTTGTTTATTAATTAGTTTGTCATCAGGGATCCCCTCCTCAGTAATTTATTTGTTTAGTAATTAGTTAGTCATAAGGGATCCCCTCCTCAGTAATTCATTTGTTTATTAATTAATTAATCATCAGATGATCCTCACTGCCCATTGAACCATTCAGCCCTTAGTGCTCGAACCTCCTCCTCAGTAATTCATTTGTTTGTATTTGTGCACAGTTTTCTCCATAAATCTCCTCCCATAGTTCACACTGGGAAAATCTCAGCACACTGCACAAACTCTGTAGTATCAGCGAGGATCCAAAAGGAATTCAAAATCTGCACTATTTGAATTGTTACTTTTACCATGGGGTATAGTAACTGTTGCTTTTATCTTGGGGTATAGAAATTGTTACTTTTATCTTGGGGTATAGCAAATGTTACTTTCACCATGGGGTATAGCAATTATTAATTTTACCTTAGGGTATAACTAAACAAGTCAGTGCAGTCTTGATATTCAATGAGAAAACATCTATGTTGATCTATCTTTTGTAAATCATGCCTCTCTACAAATTAAACTCAGTTAAGTGTAATTTGACAAAGAAATCTGATCACAGTTTATTTGACACAAATGTGATTTAATTTTAGAGAAGTTATTCCGATTCAAACATTATAATTAGATAAAGAAACCCTGTGTATCTCTGAAACATTTTTCTATCAACAACAGAAAGCAAATCTGTGAAATGATATTTATATAATCGCAAATGGTGTTATACAAAATGTACACATGAAATGTGAAGTGTCCCAACAAAATGCCAATTACATTCACAAGAGAAATACTATAAAATGTACATGGGAAATGTGAGGTGCCATTTATAAAAATCTGTGCAATGCCATTTGTAAATAAGATGAAGTGTCAATCCAAAGATTTGTGAAATGTCATTACCGAAGATCTGCAACTCCTCCTCTTTAAAGAAGGGAAATATATCATTTATAACAGCACACTAAACATTTTTGTAATCTATAAAGAAACTTGAATAATCAAACAAACACATACACATACCATCTGGACTAAGTAACCTGGGGTCATTTAAGAATTCATCGTCATCATCGTCGTCATCATCTTCTTCCTCTTCATTATAAACCTCATCTTCAACTGGCAAAAAGATAAAAGCAGAGGAATTGTAAGAAAGAAATTTACACCAGAAGTTGGGAGATTGTTTGGTGTTACATGAAGCATTCAATAAACATGTGATGTGATGGTATAACAAAACTTAGTGATATATGAAGCAATCAATGAACACATGTGGTGGTATAACAGAACTTAGTGATATATGAAGCAATCAATGAACACATGTGGTGGTATAACAGAACTGAGTGATATATGAAGCAATCAATGAACACATGTGGTGGTATAACAGAACTGAGTGATATATGAAGCAATCAATGAACACATGTGGTGGTATAACAGAACTGAGTGATATATGAAGCAATCAATGAACACATGTGGTGGTATAACAGAACTGAGTGATATATGAAGCAATCAATGAACACATGTGGTGGTATAACAGAACTGAGTGATATATGAAGCAATCAATGAACACATGTGGTGGTATAACAGAACTGAGTGATATATGAAGCAATCAATGAACACATGTGGTGGTATAACAGAACTGAGTGATATATGAAGCAATCAATGAACACATGTGGTGGTATAACAGAACTGAGTGATATATGAAGCAATCAATGAACACATGTGGTGGTATAATAGAACTGAGTGATATATGAAGCAATCAATGAACACATGTGGTGGTATAACAGAACTGAGTGATATATGAAGCAATCAATGAACATATGATGTAGTCATATAACAAAAGGTTGTGATAAAAATAGTAATCAATGAACATTTGGTGCACTGCCTGATATAACAACACCTAGTGAAATATGAAGCAATCAATGAACATATGATGTGGTGGTATAACAAAACTGAGTGATGTATGAAGCAATCAATGAACATATGCTAAATGACTTGGCATACAGAGAATTAACTAGAATCTGACAGAAGAAAGACAAGACAAAAAAAAAAAAAACTATCCCTCACACTCTATAAAAAATGGAAAAGGTAGTCCCATGGCAGACATTCCATAAGGATGTGAACTGTTGCCCTTTACATATACTAGGCTATGGTATGAGGGGAGGGGGTGATGAACTTCCATCCACACTCAGCTTTTCCTGTCTAGAAAATTTTCAGAAAATTCCCATTAACCAGTACCCGTTTTACAAAGTTGGATCAACCCCACAGCCGTACTGGTTTAGAAAAGAACTATATAATACTCACATGGGGGTCGTGAGCAATGTAGTTTGAGAACCCCTCCGCTAAACAATGAAAGATAATAGAAGGCTATAAAGAAGCAAGTTCTGGACTCATTACCCTATACAATGGCACAGCTGAAGGAAACTATTGTCTACTAATCCTGGACTTGTGACCCTACATAATGACACAGCTGAAGGAAACAAATGTGCTACAAAGTCCAACCATATACATATCTTTATCAAAGTCAATGATAATATTTGTCGACAACAAAACACAGAATACATCAACATTATACCTTGTTCACCGTTGGTTAATTGATCATTAGTCTCCTCAATGACGACTGCTGTGGTGACCTCTTCTTCTATCACTAGCTTCGGCTTTTTAATGGTGTCCTCTTCAACACTCTCCTGTATCAGGACCCGTTTGGCTGAGTTTTTCTGTAAGACACACACATACAAAAACATAACATTTGTATTAATAAGACAGCAATGTGGTCAACAAATACAGAGACTGAGGTAGACAAGTCTTGAAGCCTATCTTCACCTCACCTGGTGGCCAGTATCGGTCAGAATTTCTCTTTAAAGTAACCTCATCTATAAGCTAGCACTGGTCAGATGTCCCTTCACAATAACATCACCTGTAGGCTAGCACTGATCTGCTGTCTTTTAGAGTTACTCACTAGAGGGTAGGTGCCGGTCAAATGTTAAGATGGGTCGGACATTATCAGATGTCTGTACAGAGTAACCTTGTTTGCAGGTCAGCCCTGGTCAGATGCCTCTAGGGTAACATCACCTGGAGGCCAGCATCGGTCAAATATCTATTATCATTGACCATGCTTTGAAATGTTGCACACATCTTTACAAACTAAGTTAGCCATTTATATGTTTCCTTTGGCTCTCTATTACTGTTCATCATGCTTTGAATTGTTGCAATCTTAATCCTCATATGCCATGCTGGTAAGTTTGGGCGGTCATGTTCTGCCATCTTATTTTATCACCAGAGTCGAGGATCAGCTCTGTGTTCTTGTCTCGATCATAGCATGTGGTCAAGCCATCCAGATATTTACTTCTCTGCCTTTCCCTTGTTCTTTTCCCCTCATCTTGCCAGTTGTCACCAAGTTCTATAGTTTATTTCTTCTCATAATGTCTTTTTATTGGTCAGTATATTTTTCCATCTTTACAGAAATTAGCTTCTAGCTTTTTTTTTTTTGGCTCGCTTGCTTTGAACCGAAGCGTAGAACACACTATTTATAGTAGTGATGGATTGAATGTTGCGTGTGGGTTAGCTTTCCCTGTTAACAGTGTCCCTCGCCATCAGGCAAACCCACTCCGACTTCAGAGGTACTTGCAATTTAAGTCCCCAAGTCAAAGACGACAGGTCAACATTTTAGTCCAGCTGTCCGGTGTAGGGGCTGAACCGCTTACCTCGGCATCAGCACACCGAATGTTTAAGAACACGCGTTCTTACCCATTTGACCATGCTGACCTGCGTTGGCTTCTAGTAATATCACATTTTTCACTCTAAAAATCATATCACACTTTCCACTCCAAAATCATATCACACTCCCAACCCTAATATCATATCACACTCCCCACCCTAAAATCATATCATACTTTTCACTTTACAATCATATCACACTCCAAACCCTAAAATCATATCACATCTTCTACCCTAAAAATCGGAGTGATGCACATTTTTTGAATGAGGCACAAAGAAACAAATTCCAACAACACAAGTTACAGACATGTTTCTCCTACCTGTCTTGTACTTGGTTGTGATAATATAGATTTCTTGCCAAATCTGAAACAAACAGGTGTACAAATTCAAACTGACTTGTAACATAAAAGAAACAGATGTTCCATTAAACAAACAACAAATATCATCCTCATGCGCCCTGTCAACTGGCATAGATGTTGAAGTTGTTCATGAATCTCAATAGATCTCTGCCCTTGGTGCTTTGCATCAATTCTATTTATGACAGTCTTCCATGCCATTTCAACAGTCCTGACCACTGTGGCGTGGCCGACATACAGGTCATGGCCATCAAATCATGCGCATCCCACGAATGGGATCGGAAGACATTGGAACAGTCATCTTCCAGTTGGGCACACTCTCCCTTTATGCCCTTAATGTCCAACACAGTTTCATTTAACTTCCAAACCCCACCCCCTCCCACCCCCTAGTTTACAGTCCACTATTAAGGTATTTGCAGGTCCTTTGCAGGACGTCGCAGACTAACTTTCTTGGCAGTTTTGCGTTTTGCTATCGTTTTCTGGACGACTGCGACTCATGCCCCTCTGTGAGGACCAACACAATGTAATCTTCCGCAGCTGTGTTTCGAGCGCTTAACAAGAATTGCCAATTGTGAACTGCATCCGCGAGATCTTTGCCGGTCCCAATTTTTACTTTTCCGCTCAAATGAGCGCTTCTCCACCCCCAATCACATCCTGCTTGACCTTTGACCCATTTACCATACATCCGGTTTATACAATCCACAGACAGTCCAACGTGTGTCAGTCTCTCCTAGAAAGGATACAGATCCAGATAAGTACCTTTAATTAGTTTAATATTGTCATGTGTTTCGTGTAGTTTTGTGTTTGTTTGTCCTGTGCTGACGAAGGCTTTGGCCGCAAAGTCCAATTTGTCTCTTGTTTCAGTAAAACTCACAATCTACTTCTCATTTTTTGGTGATTCATTCATGCCATTGTATAATGAGGTTGAATTGTTGAGTTGAGTCAAGGACTGACAACACATCACTCGTGACATCCCCATATATGCTCCGTCCTCATCTGCAACAACAATCACAGTTCCAATACTAATAGTACCAGTTGCAATCCATGTGACTGTCCTGGCTTTCTTTGGAAAACTCAGTGTTGGCCAGATCCTCAAATCACTGCCTGCTACACATTCTCTCCAGGCAATGATGGTATATTTGTTCTTCTACACTATATACATGACCCCAAAGGGCCCTGACCACATCTGCCTTATCGTAACCAACCCAGCCATGCAGACCCAGCCAATTTGTCCACCTGCTCATTTTTCTACACCAGCATGCCCTGGGGAAAAAAGATCCTATCCATCCACCCACCATGTGCCATGCCGATAAGCGTGGGCGGTCATGACTCATCATTTCACTAGATCACCAGAGACGTTGATCAGCTCCGTGTTCCTGTCTCGACCATGCCATGTGGTCAAGCCATCCAGGTATTTACTTCTTGGTCTTCCCCTTGGTCTCTTCCCTTCGATCTTGCCAGTTGTCACCAAGTTCTCCAAGTCATTTCTTCTCATAACATGACCAAAAAATTTTGACTGTCTATGTCTAATGACTCTAATCAGTTTACGATCTTCATTTCTTTCTTGAAGGATTTGTTCATTGGTTTTTCTGTCTGTCCATGGTATTCTCTGCATTTTCCTCAGAAACCACATTTCCACAGCCATCAGATGTTTTTCAGCTTCACTGCTCATTGTCCATGCTTCACATCCATACAAAAGTACAAGTTCTATGTAGCACCTCAATACTCTTTTTCTCGATTCAATTGATATCTTTTTATTGGTCAGTATGTTTTTCATCTTGCAAAAGGCTACCTTCACAATGGCAATTCTTGTTCTAATCTCTTCAAGGCATCTCCCATCAGATGTTATGATTGTTCCGAGATAACTGTACCGATTAACTTGCTTAAGAATATGCCCATTTACTCGTATATCACATTGTGGGATTTCCTTCTTCCCAATGATGACCATAATCTGTGTCTTCTTACTATTCAATTCCAACCCTAGTTGCTTACTGTGTGCAACAACCGCTTCTACTAAATGTTGCAGATCCAATGGATGCTCCTTATCTTAGATGTTCTAATTGATGCTGAGGGGGTCTGAGTGGTCTCGAGGTATGGTGTCCACCTCGAGTGCTGGAGGTCCCGGGTTCAAGCCCCAGTAAGGGCTGGGATTTTTTAATGTGGACTTCCCCTGGTCTCTGGGTAGTGAAATAGGACATCCGTGTGTGTTGTTGCACATGTAAAAAATCCCTTGGCAGTTGGAAATCGAAAAAGAGTAACCTAACGACGCTGCCCAGGCAAAATTTCGAGTTAAAAATCTACCCAAAGTATTTTCAGGATCCTTGCCGGTGCTACGGAGTTCGTGCACTGAGCTGAGATTCTCCGACTCAGGCTTGAATTAGGAGTAGAACAGAGCACTTATGGGTTACACCTGTGTCCCATGATGATGATCCGTCGACTAAACAAACAAACAAACAACAGACGCATGCCACCCTGCACGAAGCATACCTGTCATATAATGAGGTATGGTGACCATTTCCCTTCCTCACCGACTTCCCTTCCCACAAATTTGTTACAAAAGTATAGAAATTATCAGAGGTCAGCGTGGCCGAATGGATAAGAGCGCATGTTCTTAAACATCCGTTGTTCTGATGCCGAGGTAGCTGGTTCAACTCTTACACTGGTCAATTGGTCTAACAATGTTAACTTCTCATCTTTGACTCAGGGATGTATATTACAAGTACCCCAGAAGTCAGAGTGGGTTTGCCTCATGGCAAGGTAGCTGGTTCAACTCTAACACTGGTCAATTGGTCTAACAATGTTAACTTCTCGTCTTTGACTCAGGGACGTAAATTACAAGTACCCCAGAAGTCAGAGTGAGTTCGCCTGATGGCAAGGGACAATGGTAACAGGGAAAGCTAATCCAAATGCAAAAATCAGTCCAGTGCATTAGACATAGTAGCAAGTGTATGACTATGCTTGAGTTCAAGGCGAGTAAACAAAGAAAACAAAAATTACCTGTAAACTATTTTTTTCTTTTTTGGCTTTTGCTCGCTCTGAACTCAAGAATAGTCCACACACACTATTTATAGTAATGATGGACTGAATTTTGAGTGTGATTAGCTTTCCCTATTAACAGTGTCCCTCAATATCAGGCGAACCCACTCCAACTTCACAGGTACTTGTAATTTACGTCCCTAAGTCAAGGACGACAAGTCAACATTTTAGTCCAGCTGTCCGGTGTAGGGGTTGAACCGCTTACCTCAACATAACGGATGTTGAAGAACACACATTCTTACCCATTCAACTATGCTGACCTGCATAACCTATTTTACAAGACCAGATTGACTCTACAGCTATACTTGGTGGGGGAAAGAAACAGAATCTTACAATTACCATAGACTGAACCCAAACCTTTCATTGCCATGTAAGCAATTACACAACTACTACCCCACCATGACATCTAATACAGAATTTTCAGTTACAAATACATCCACTGACCTGTTTATGATGTGTGGTTTGTGCTCCGTCACATCTTCTCTAACATCATCTTCAATGGTTTCCACTGGCTCGTTGGCCACCAACTTTCTGGGAGTAGTGTCATCTAGAGCACTCAGGACGTTGTAGTTGATTTTATCAGACAGCTTCTTCTCACGTATACCCTTTTCTAAGATTTCCATGCACTCGGCAAGCTCCGTTTCCAGGTCGTATCCTTTCTTTTTCTTTTTTGCTTTTGGCTGTCAGATGGTGCAGAAAACATAAGACTGAATTAGTAATGGGAGAAACATTAAATGATAATGTATTTGATCTATCTTTGTATGAAACAAGACATGATAATGTTGTATTTTATCTATCTTTGTAAGATGATAATGTATTTTTAACCATCTTTGTATGAAACATCACATGATAATTTTGTATTTTATCTATCTTTGTAGGAAACATGAAAAGCTTTTACTACTGCTTTATTCTACCTGTGTAAGAAAGATTGCATAGTTTTAATACTGCCTTATTCTGTCTTTGGGAGAAATATGACAATTTAAGTACTGTTTTATTCTGTCTTTGGGAGAAACATGACAATTTTAGTATTGCTTTATTCTATCTATTTTTGGGATAAACGTAATATGATTTTAGTACTTCTTTATTCTTTCAATCACTGAATTAAAACATTATACTGACTTAGCATTTGGAAAAGGATAAAATGGACTGCAGTTTTTTTTTTACTCTATCTTTGCAGGAAACACAAATGTTTGGATGAAAACTCAGTAATGTTAATTGACATGCTCACAAAATGTAAGCTTCTTCATAAATGTTAAGTCTTAACCCTTTACAGGTCACAGCGGCCAATTCCGGCCGATGCCATAAAACGATTGTAGCGTCCGATTCCGGCCGATACTATTATGCATTGTAAAAACGCGGTCTCTCGGCTTTCCGACACTTCCGATGGCTACTTTCGCTTTCGCCGACAGCTTGACAACGTGGCCGCCATTTGTAAACGCGATAGTATGAATTTGAACGGACTTTTACGGACAATTTTTGATAGTTTTCGGGATTTTTACGCTGTTTTTCAAAATGGATTTTGGCGATTCTTCAAGTGATAGCCGAGATTTCGCTAGGTTCAATTTAAATGACATTAAAGGGCATGAAGTTGACTATTAATCGGCGCTAGATATCAGTGCAAAGCGTTACTTTGCATTAGCAGTCTGAGTTGGACTTTAAAGAAAGTGATTATGATTCTGAAAATGTGTTTGTAAATTGCCGTATAGATGACGGAAAATCACAAAAAACATGCCGTATTTCGTTAATATTTGTGTTCATATATGGATTACCGACAACAATCACGTGAGTAACATATTCTGCATGCTTTTCCCTTCATTGTGTTGTTTATTTAACTAAAATCGGTTGACTAACACCTTACTTGTGATGTTTTTACTAACGCGACCCGAAATTTTACTGAACCTGAAAAAATCTTGCCCGTTCAGGGCTAGAAAACGGACAAGCGTCTGCCCTGTAAAGGGTTAATACAAATGTTCCACAAAGAGGATGAAAGCTCGTTTGATTAGCCTGTTCATAAAATGTAAGCCTTAGCAAAATTCTTCCATAAATATGTGGATGAAAACTCAGGCATGTTGATTAACACGTTCACAAAGTGTAAGCCCCAAGAAAATTGTTCCATAAATATTTGGCCTAAAGCTCAACCATGTTGACTGATCACACACAAGACAAATTCCAATTCTTATCCGACAAGAGGCCAAGACTATGATATGACAAGACGTTATAAATACTTACATTTCTCTGTTTCTTCTTTGCTGCTGCTTCTTCCTTGATCCTCCGCTTTTCTTCTCTTTCTGAACAAGAACAACCAAGTGGTTTCATAGTTAATATTTCAATTGTCTTACATTAAAATTTAAAACATTTCTTTCTTACTCATGACATGTATATATTATGGGTAAGCCATGATAGAGAGGTTATGGTGTATGCCTTAGGCTCAAACAGCAGTAGTTCGATCTTAGTAGAGGGCTGGGCATTTTTCTAAGAGTATCTAATATCACACGCATACTGATCTCTTGGGGTTTGAGATTGTATGCCTGGTCATCTCAAATATGAGCGAAAAACAGAAGTCTTGTGTGAAAATTATACATGTTTAACCCTTTACCGGGCAAAAAGCCCGGGAACGTTTTTACTCCCGAACTGGTTGAACCGTCCGAACGCATTTGTGACTATTATGCATTGTAAAAACGCGATCTCTCTGCTTTCTGAGACTTCGGATTGTCTACTTTCGGTGTCGCCGATAGCTTGACGACGTGGTCGCCATTCGCAAGCGCGTACTTTGAATTTGAACGGATTTTAAAAAATAGTTTTGGGGGGTTTTATACTTTGTATTTCAAAATGGATTTCGACGATTCTTCAAGTGATAGCGGAGATTTCGCTGGGTTCAATTAAGTGACATTGAAGGGCACGAAGTTGACTATTCATCGGAGCTAGATATAAGTGATCAGCTACTTTGCATTAGTAGTCATGAGTCGGACTTTAAAGAAAGTGATTATGATTCTGAAAATGTGTTTGTAAATTGCCATATAAATGACTGACAATCACAAACTATATGTTGTATTTTGTAAATATTTGTGTTCATGTATGGATTACCGGCAACATTCACATGAGTAAAATAATCTGCATGCTTTTCCCTTCATTGTGTTGTTTATTTAACTAAAATCGGTTGACTAACACCTTAGATGTGACGTTTTTAAGAACGTAACCCGAAATTTTACCAGACCTGAAAAAATCTTGCCCGCTCAGGGCTAAAATAATGGACAAGTGTCTGCCCGGTAAAGGGTTAAAATTCTATGGCAGTTTGACATCACAAAAGCCGCTGCTCTAGCAACTTTGCTAGAAAAGACAAACCTACCCACGGGTAGAAGGAGCCTCTTACCTTGGATCTAATCTGTTCAGAGGAAGCAAATAGTACACAGATGCATGCCGATGTCAATGGCCTTTGAGATATGTAACTGCATGTGACACACTCCCATCTTGAACAAGAACTTAGATGACTGTTATGCCACTGCTAGCCAAGAAAAGCCACTGAAATCTAGGTAAGCCAACAGATGTCTAATCTACAAAAGGTGTTCACTTCCATATGCAAGAATGCCAATCTTCCTGGAGCATACTTCTTCAGATATCTTATCATGAGCAGACAGTGGTAATAACTCTGTTCCTGTCATGTGATATTGTAATGAAGCTTGTGTTGCTTGTATTATTTGTTGGCCAGCTAATCAAGTCTCGAGGAGGAACAATCAGGTGGGGCAATAACGGACTCTCCAGGAACTAAAAACTTGGAGCATCTTCTAAACATATAACTAAACATTTATTAAACAACAGGCAAGTTTTAGAACAATTCTCAACAAAACTACAAATAGTTCCTATAAAAAGCATTCAACTATCTATCATTATTGAAAAAAAAAGAAAAAAGTTACAGTATTTTTACCACAGATGCTGCCAGTGTGTGCATGTACATAAAACCTCTAAAATGTGTCTCTAAATATCCCTTCCTGCAAGTGCCAAACTGGAATACCAACTCCAACAGTTGTAGCTGCCTGAGTAATTGATTTGTGGACAAGTAACAAAATAGCAAAGATACACACCTCACCACAAAGACCACATCACAATAAACCTACCTTTAACTATTTCCATATAGTCACCAAACTCCAAGTCAAACCACTTGCTCTTGTGTTTAGCCTCTTCCTCAGACATTATCAACTGCAAGAGCATAGGACACATCATTTCATATAATTTCCTTTCTCCAGCTAAAGTGCCAAATCCCAGTGTTACATCTCACTTTTTAAAGGGTTCATAGCCAAATTCACCAACCTTTTCCCAGGTCCTGGGTTTGATGTTTTTCCAGACTGCAGGGAATATGCCCCATACATACGCACACAAAAGGCGTTCACTTTCTCACACACAAAAAACAAGGGTAATGCTCAAAACTTACTACATTCTGCAAACAGCTGTGTAGTAGTAGTAGTAGTTTTTTTTTTGTATATCCTATTTACAGGACAATGTTGTTGTTGATATATTGGCAAGTTTACGTTCGGTAGTTTGCCATTGCTTTCTGAACGACCGGCTCCCATACCATCACGTTAAAAAACCCAGTGCAACACTGTCTGCTGCCAAATCGGTCGCAGCTGTTTTTCGAACTCAGGTAAGCGGCATTACGAACTGCGTCTGTGACACCTTTGCCACGGAGACCGGCTGTGTAGTAGTAGTAAGCTGTAATAGTTACTAGTTATTAGAAGTAGTACAGTGGACACCTGATTAGGCGAACTCACCTGGGACCCAGGAAATAGTTATTCTTATCAGAAATTCCTCTTATAAGAGTTCTTCTTCTTCTTCTTCTTCTGCGTTCATCCGGAGTTTTTTTTTTGGGATGTGATTGCGTTGTGCCTGTTTACAGCAGAGCTGCGTTCTTGCGCCGTTAGGCCGACACATCCGACTTCTGCGGGCATTTGTTGACCGGGTTAACCTTCCCGGGGATAAGAGTTCAAGCATGTAGTAATGCATTTACAATATACATTATTGTTCTTCACAAGAAAATTTTGCCACATCTGAGATAACCTTAAGCGGTTTGCACTGTAATTAGTAGAAGTGGCAGCAGTGGTAGTTAAAGTAATAGCAGCGGTCATGATTCCCTTTCACCCTTGTCAAAATGCCATATCAATTTATTCGTCATCACTACTAATGAACAGATACAAATATTTAAATTACAGAAATCCTAACTCTGCAAACTACTGTAACAATTTTACCACCACCACTGTTTCTAAGAAACAAAATAATACAGAATCTGTTAATAACAATCAATCAATGGTCAATTTCAGCAGAAATTTCAATTATAGAGACACCTTTCAGGCCTCTGTGACAGCAGATAAACAAATTCACAAGTAATGGTTGACTCTTAAAAAAAAAGTAGAAACAAAGAAGTAGATATGAGAGCACACAAGTCAACATGAGAATTAAAAGTTATAGTAACCATACTGGGATTTAAGGCTGTCACCTCCAAATAACCACCGTGCCTTGCTTTGCTGCTCTCATGTCTACTTATTTCTTCCACTAGTATGAATGTCAAACCAATACTTGTGAATTTATGTACCAATCAATTTTTTCATCGTCAGTGTTAAGGAAAGAAAAACAGAACATAGCAGAAATACCTTATCAATTTCTTCATCATCAATGCCGGTCAAATCAAGTTCTCCACTCTCAGTCTTTGTTTCAACTGCTATCTTTTTATCTTCACTCTCCTTTTCATCAATATCAACTTTTACAACCTTTTCACTGTTCACTACAACTGATGTCTCTGTAAAGATAAAAATATGGAATTGCAATGAGCATGAATGCCTGCATTAATGGACCATGTGACTGCCTGCATTAATGGACCATGTGACTGCCTGCATTAATGGACCATGTGATTGCCTGCATTAATGGACCATGTGATTGCCTGCATTAATGGACCATGTGAGTGCCTGCATTAATGGTCCATGTGATTGCCTGCATAATTGGACCATGTGATCGCTTGTTGATACTCTTGCACTCAGTCGTCTGCTGACAGTCTGGAGTCACCTGGTGCACATGACTACCCCTACCGGGCAAGGCTGCTCCTGTGGAGCACCCATTTGTGCCGTTACTCTGATAATCGATAAGACTGCAGTACATGATATTCATGGCATTTGTAAAAAAGGTAGTTTGCCATTGCTTTCCTTCCTAGCAGTGACCATACTGGTCAATGACCGTAGCCATTGCCTCCTAAAAAAGAGATCCACTGCCTACCGTCGTGAAGCTGGAGACCATAACCTACAACTATCTGTTGGCTACTCTTCAACTTCATCCCCCACCTGCACCCATGGCTTCAAGTAACCCTGATCAGGGGGCTAAACAGGATTATGAGATGTTATGAGAAGAAATGACTTGCAGAACTTGATGACAACTGGCAAGATTGAAGGGAAGAGACCAAGGGGAAGACCGAGAAGTAAATACCTGGATGGCTTGGCCATATGGCATGATCGAGACAGGAACACGGAGCTGATCCACGACTCTGGTGATCGAGTGAGATGGCAGAACATGACCGCCCACGCTTATCGGCATGGCACATGATGGATCGCTTGTATTAATGGACCATGTGATCACTTGCATTAATGGACCATCTGATTGCCTGCATTAATGGACCATGTGATTGCCTGATTAGAACTCAACATACTAAACAGAATTGACTGATACACATCAACAATAGCCAATCACACAGAGGTTGTTGTTTGGGACAGTTTGTAGAGACAATGTGCACATGGAACCTAACATTATTAACGTGTATTGAGAGATGCATGTGTTACACCTTTCATCAAAATTATACAGAATAGACAAATGAAATTTATAGGGCACATCCATAGAACAGGTAGAGCTGAGAAATTAGCCTCATGTGGGAAAATACTAGGCAAGGGAAGCAGAGGAGACAGAGAAAGATGAATGCGGAAAGCTTAAAGAACAACAAATAATAAGCAACAGCAAGGACATCAAAATATCAGATAGAATAGTGGACTGGAAAATGATGATCACATGTGCCTCAGATCAGGCCCCCAAAGAAGAGAATCCTGTATTGAAGAAGTTTTGATCTTGGTCATGTTGTCAGTCTAGTGTGCACCAGAGCATGTCTAGGTGCCCAGACAAACAAACCAACATGTCTCTAGAGCGGAACCCAGGGAACTAATAATTGTTTAAGCAACAACATTATTGTTTATTACACCAGTTGTACTTGATCTGGCCTGGACTCTCTCCTTAGAATGATAAGCCGTCTGGCACGAACACTGCACAAAGCAACAACTCCACAGCTCATGTGAAGACATCCCCAAGGATGTCTTGGAGAAAACTGCACTTGTGATCAGAAGGGGGTAGTCTAGTAATGAGTCCACAACCTTCAGATGACTTCACCATGGAAGCCCGCACTGCAGGTGAAGACTGGCATGCTTCGTGTAGAGTGGCATGCATCGATTCAGAGGTCAAGGGTTGTGAGCATTCGCTGGATCTTTTCTCTAGGACACACTGGTGTGGGTGGCAATGAACAGGCAGGCAGGCAGATTGGCTGGTGCTGCATCACTGAGCGGTGATTAATGCATGATAAGGCAGATGTGGTAAAGGCCCTCTGGGAGAATGTGATTAATGCAGAAGAACAGATAGACTATCATGGTCTAAAGAGAATGCAGAAGGGGTGGTCAGAAGATATGGTCAAAGGTCATCAATCAGAGGTAAAGCAAGACGGACATATCAGATTGCAATGAGCACCATTAGCATTGAAACTCTTCATTGGCTGTTGTAGATGATGACTGAGTGCTTATGGGAATGACCTGAGTGCAGTTATGCCAGTTCTTGACTCACCTCGACCCAAATTGCTTTTCCCTTTACAGTATTACATCTAGTGCGGTTAAGACTTAAGAGTAGCATAGAGAACTCTCAGTGATCAAACATTTTAAGAACACAGAGGATAGGTGTTTGTAGGCGAAGACATTGCCTGGCATGGAACATAGTAATGATGATCACATCACAATTTATATCTGGCTAAAAGCCACAAAACAAAATCTCCTAATACTTTTCATCACAAAACACACTGTTGCTGATGACAATCATGGAAAATTTTAACACACCTTCAGAAACAGAATTGTCAGTAACTTCCCCATCTTCATTTGTGAAACCCATGGAATCCTCTCCATCATCCACCCCTTCTCCGGTCTTCCAGTCATCGCCGGCTGCTTCCTTGACTATTGTCTCATCGATGAACTTAACGGCAGTAGCCATATCCTTCACATCATCTTCACGCTCTGGAAATAAGTATTACATTATGAGAATCAAACAAAGATAGCGGACTCAGCAAACAAGCTAACCTCTAAATAGGAGGCGTAGATATATAGTTTATGCACTTTATTAGAGTAGACTCAATAGACAAGGTAAACTCTAAATGAGAGCGGCGGAAGTATACTTAATGCACTTTATTACAGTAAACTCAATAGACAAGATACATTCTAAATGAGAGGGGTGGATATATAGTTAAAGCACTTTATTACAGTAAACTCAATTGATAAGATAAACTCTAAATGAGAGGGGTGGATATATAGTTAATGTATTTTATTACAGTGGACTCATTAGACAAAGTAAACTCTAAATGAGAGTTGTGGAATTAGGCTTAATGCACTTTAGTACAAAAAAATCAGTAGACTAGGACAATTCTAAATTAGAGTGGCAGAATTGTATTGAATGCATTGTTTACAGTGGACTCAATAGACAAGGTAAACTCTAAATGAGGGAGAGCGGAAGTATACTTTAATGCACTTTATTACTACTACGGACTCAGTAGACAAGGTAAACTCTAAATGAGTGGTGGAAATACAGCTAATGCACTTGATTACAAAGAACTCAATAGACAAGGGCAATTCTAAATGAGAAAGGTGAAGTATAGTTAATGCACAGACTACAAAATATAACCCCCCCCCCCCCCCCCAACTTCAGGACATAGCATAACAGACTAACAGACACAAGAAAGCAGACTACACAACATTTTCTGTGGCATTGTCATTTTCCTTTGTACAGATAGTTTAGAAAGATGTTCTGGCCCACTGAGTTAACATTAATCTTCAAGTTGTACAGATTATAGGGCAGCTTCAGAAAACATGAGAACTAAGCTTGACTGTGCAATCATCAACTATGACTGTTACTAATAAGCTTAAGACATTCATTTACTGTGCCGGCACAAAATAAATGGACTAAACTGGAATGACAGAATCAACCGTGTGGAGCTTAGCAGTAGAACTAGACATACAAGCAAATTAAAAGATGAGGGAAACATGCTGGCAATGGATAGGCCACACATCTGAGAAAACCTGAAAATAGTATTACTAGAAAGTCCCTTCACTGGAACCCACAGGTAGCCAAAATAGAGACAAAACTAAAGACAAAAACTGAGAATTAGCAACAGAGATGAATAATACTCCTACAAGCTGCAAAAGACAGGATGGCATGGTGTGAATTGGTTGTAGGTCTGTGCTCCAATAGTGGGTAAAGGACAGAAGAAGAAGAAGGCTGTCTCCCTGATCCTGGGGTAGTGGATTGGATATCTAGCTCTCTCAGACAAGGGTGAAAAACTTGGGAGGGGGTGTAGGCACGTTGCACACACTAACTATATCCTGGTAGTTGGAAATCAAAATGAGCAGCCAAATAGACTGATGCCCAGGCCAAATTCCAAAATTCATGTACAAACATGAATATTTACAGCATGTATGATTCTGGTGTACACAATTTTGGGTCCTTGCTGATGCTCTCGAGCTTGTGCTCTGTGTTGAGAGTCTTAATGTGTGCAAGAATGGCAAAGAAGAAACAGAAAATATAAGGCATGGCTCATTTTGATGTTTTTGCAAGCTTGTAAAATACAGACAAGATGTGTTAAGCAACATTTTGTACTGAATGCAACAATATTAACATCTGCAATTTCTTTGGGGTAATCAACATGGTACAAACAAATCAAGGTGTGGGAGAAGTGGTAGTGTCATGGCTAGATGACTGCCTACTAGCCAAGTGATCATGGGTTCAAATCTACACAAGAACTGATTTTAAAAATTGATCCGGGTTCCCAGGCTGGCCCAGTCTCTGACGAGTACCAGGAAATGTCTTGAGAAGTAAAGGCAGCAGGCATGAAACTGACATCACCCACTGTGTACCGATTGGCCTATCAAAATAAAGGTCTTACACCATATACCACATGAGCCTTCAAGCTTATTTATTGTTAAAACAAATTGCAACACAAGGTTACAGCACTGAGATATTTGAAGGTTATGGTATTGAGAGATTTGAAAAATTTTTCCTCCTTGCTCTCAGAGATATCTATATTGCCAGTTTTATAAAGTGAGGTTTTGCTCCTGACCTTCTCCACAAGGGATCAAACTTGTACAGCTTGTCAACAGGCTGGTGCTTGGTATACTACACCACCACCTTACAGAGCCAACAAGACACCAACAATACATGGGTTCACAAAGTGCACCAGACAGTAACAACACACCAACAATACATGAGTTCACAAAGTGCACCAGACTGTAACAACACACCAACAATACATGGGTTCACAAAGTGCACCAGACAGTAACAACACACCAACAATACATGTGTTCACAAAGCACACCAGACAGTAACAACACACCAACAATACATGGGTTCACAAAGTGCGCCAGACAGTAACAACACACCAACAATACATGTGTTCACAAAGCACACCAGACAGTAACAACACACCAACAATACATGTGTTCACAAAGCACACCAGACAGTAACAACACACCAACAATACATGTGTTCACAAAGCACACCAGACAGTAACAACACACCAACAATACATGTGTTCACAAAGTGCACCAGACAGTAACAACACACCAACAATACATGTGTTCACAAAGCACACCAGACAGTAACAACACACCAACAATACATGGGTTCACAAAGTGCGCCAGATAGTAACAACACACCAACAATACATGTGTTCACAAAGTGCGCCAGACAGTAACAACACACCAACAATACATGTGTTCACAAAGTGCACCAGACAGTAACAACACACCAACAATACATGTGTTCACAAAGTAACAACACACCAACAAGTCATGTGTTCACAAAGTGCACCAGACAGTAACAACACACCAACAAGTCATGTGTTCACAAAGTGCGCCAGACAGTAACAACACACCAACAAGTCATGTATTCACAAAGTGCACAAGACAGTAACAACACACCAATACATGTGTTCACAAAGTGCACCAGACAGTAACAACACACCAGCAATATATGTGTTCACAAAGTGCACCAGACAGTAACAACACACCAACAATATATGTGTTCACAAAGTGCACCAGACAGTAACAATACACCAACAATGTATGTGTTCACAAAGTGCACCACATAGTAACACACCAACAATACATGTGTTCACAAAGTGCACCAGACAGTAAAAACACACCAACAATACATGTGTTCACAAAGTGCACCAGACAGTAAAAACACACCAACAATACATGTGTTCACAAAGTGCACCAGACAGTAAAAACACACCAACAATACATGTGTTCACAAAGTGCACCAGACAGTAAAAACACACCAACAATACATGTTTTCACAAAGTGCACTAGACAGTAACAACACACCAACAATACATGTGTTCACAAAGTGCACCAGACAGTAACAACACACCAACAATATATGTGTTCACAAAGTGCACCAGACAGTAACAAGACGCCAACAATACATGTGTTTACAAAGTGCACAAGACAGTAACAATACACCAACAATACATGTGTTCACAAAGTGCACCAGACAGCAACAACACACCAACAATACATGTGTTCACAAAGTCCACCAGACAGTAACAAGAACAACTTCTTCACGCGCTGACATACCAGCGGACATCTTGCACGATCTCTTTAAGGACTTGTTAATATTCTCCTCAAATTTATTCAACTCTTTCAGCATCTTGTCCGGCAGCTCGCCCTTCATCTGAGATTGTGAACAAACAAAATACACCAATCAAGTTATTAGTTTCTGAAACATCTGATGTGCTAATGCCGAGGTATTGGGTTCAACCATTACTCCGGTCAGTTGGACTAAAATGTTGGCTTCTCGCCCTTGACTTGGGGATGTAAATTACAAGTACCTCAGAAGTCAGAGTGGGTTCGTCTGATCGCGAGGGACTCGGGTAATAGGGAAAGCTAATCCACAAGCAAAAATCAGACTGCACTAGAAGTAGCGGCAAAGTGTACGGACTATGCTTGAGGTCAAAGCATCATCATGCAGCAGGCCTCTTGCAGAACATCCCTCTCATCAAGGCTGGCCAAAAGGATCACAATCAGTTGTCAGCACCCCTGCGTCCCCAACTTTATTGCCCAAGATGTCTTCAGTGTATAGTTTAATGCTCCTCTTCCAGAAACCACGCCTTCCATTACTGTTCATTCCAAGCCATTTGACTGGTAACGTGGCCAAAGTATTTACATTTCTGGGACATGAAATTTATGAGCCAGATTACAACAGACTATATGTAGCCACTTTAGTAACCGATTACCAAATTTTAACGAAAATATACTTGCGGTTTTGTTTGGCAACTATTTCTTGTGTCTATTCCAAGCAGTTAGTAAACCCGTAAATACCGTTTTATGAGACTTACTACATTGTTATACTATGCATTATTAAACTTAGCATCCATTTTTTATGTCTAATTTGTAATTTTGGACCATTTAAGTTGACAATAAATGTCACACTGAAATTATGAAGATCGCATGCTGTAATGTAGTATTTACTAGTATTTCAATGGCGGGAGATGGCAGTTTTTCTTGTCATACTCCAGCTATGAACATTTAATATTCTTATGGAATATTAAGAGCAACTACAATGATAATTAATGCGTGTTTATATTCAACACCCATTATTGTATATATGTGCAATTTTTCATCACTCTAAACGGACCATATCATTGAACCTTAGCGAATGTGTTTTGGTCACAACTTCTTAACATAGGAAAAGAGTATTTTCTCTTTGTGGATATTAAGTGATAAATTGACACACAAACATTAATATCTCAGCTTATAATTGACCTACAAACTTGAATAAGGTACTATTGGATTTATTGTTTCAAGAGGTATCCAACTATGCAGATTGCATAATTAAAAAGCAATTTAGAAAATGTTACTAAAGTGGCTACTATATGTCACAAAAGCCGCCAGGAATACTAACCTGCGCCAATTTGGCTTTCTTCTTTCCCTCAGTAAAACAAGGTGGATCCTGTTCTTCTTCCAGATCAACATTATCAAATTCTTCAATTGTCAGCTGAGCCGAAGGTGTGCTGTCAAACTCCAACAACCTGCGGACACAAACAAGCCACAAACTAGTAAGACTCATCTTTGCTTATATTATCTGAAAACTTCATGATACAGGATAATTGGCATCATGATACAAGATAATTGGCACCATGTTACAAGATAATTAGCACTGCATTACAAGATTATTTGCACCATGATACAAGATAATTTGCATCATGATACAAGATACAGCCCAGGCTTTATGCTATGGAGAGGTATAACTTCCCCTCTGGTCTTACCACATCAAGATAAAGATAATTGGCATTATGATACAAGATAATTGGCATCATGATAAACGATAATTAGCACCATGATACAAGACAATTAGCACCATGATACAAGATAATTGGCACCATAATACAAGATGATACCATGATACAAGATAATTGATACCATGATAAAGATAATTAGCATCATGATACAAGATAATTGGCATCATGATACAAGGTAATTAGCATCATAGTACAAGATAAAAGGGATCATGATAACAGATAATTAGCATCCTGATACAAGATAAATAGCACCATGATACACAATAATTGGAATTATGATACAAGATAATTGGTATCATGATACAAGATAAACAGGATCATGATACAAGATAAATAGCACCCTGACACAAGATAATTAGCACCATTTTTTTTTTTTTTTTTTTTTTTTTTTTCCGCGTTTCCATCCTGTTTCAGGATATTGCGGTCAACACCAGCATCTTTCAGCTGTATGTTGATTCCTAGGCTAGATTACGCTCATCAGCACGCCACGACTTTCTGAGCGACCGGCTCCATACTCTCATAAGTCACTTTTGCGATTCGAACCACTGCTAATTCTCGTCGCGACACGTGACGAGAGTATTCGGGGTTAGCGGAGAAAGCTGCTAACCCCTCGGCCACGGAGCCGGCATAATTAGCACCATGCTACAAGATAATTAGCACCATGCTAGAAGATAATTAGCACCATGTTACAAGATAATTAGCACCATGCTACAAGATAATTAGCACCATGCTACAAGATAATTAGCACCATGCTACAAGATAATTAGCACCATAATGCAAGACAATTTATTGCCATCATCATCATGTGCCCTGCCAACTGGTGTAGGCGCTCATGACTCTCCACACATCTCAGTCCATGGTATTCTGGGACAATTCTGCTAATGATATTCCTCCATGCCACCAATTCGGTCCATCCAGTATAATTTCTCCTGGATTGTCTTTGCCTCTTTTCCCACTGATCTTTCCAGTTGTCACAATGTTTTCCAATGCCTTTCTTATCACACGACACTTTGTTGATGAATACCCCAAGATCACTGGATCTGAGTATACACAGATGGGTCAGCGTAAAATGCTGTTCAAAATGCAGGAGCAGGAGTTGTCAAATCAGCCATGTGGACATGTGGGTTGGTGCTGCAGACAGCAGATCACATACTCCAAGACTGCCCAAAATATGACATATCTAGGCAAACCTTCTGGCCGAGAGAAACAACGGTGGAAGATAAACTCTAATGTACAATCATAATACCTCCTGTTCAACAAAATAAAGATAAGAAATCTCCCTCTTTGATCAAACCCAGATGGATACTGTTATTTAGGATACTTAAGTAGCCAGAAAAGAAGCAGCAGAAGCACAGGATGTAGAAGACAAAGCAGATGAAGTAGAAAAAAAAAGCAGACAAACATATCAATCAATCAATCAGGTGCCGTCTCCACAATGAAGGTTGGCTGCAATGGATCTCCAACACTGTCTGTCTCTTGCCTTGATTGTACATTCTGTCAGGCTGATGTTCGTCCATCTCTTGATGTTATCTTCCCTCTTGTATCGTTGTCTACCTCTTGCCCTCAACCTTGCCCTCTAGTATGGTTTTTATAAGAGTATCATGTCTTTTAACATGGCCGAAATATTTCACTTACCTCCTCTTTATTTCTTTCATCAACTCTCTGCACATATAAAACATTACAAAAACATTGTGAAAACAAAACAAAAACTTGCAAGACATGTACCTTTTTCGAATTGTGCTTTCACATACTTTGACAATCTTGATAATCTGATCTATGGATCTGTTGAAGTTGTGCATTCGGGCAGATATCAGCAATGCTGTTTGGAAATATGTAGGATTATCATTAAATGAATGACAAAAAAGTGACAGAGTGGCAGAACAGGCATTTCCTTCAAGACTGTCTTATGTTTCATCAATTGCAACTGAATAAATAGTTGAGTCAAGAACTGACATCACAGCACTAAAGACATCCCCATACATGCTCCGTTCTCAGCTGCAACAGCCAGCAAAGAGTCCCAATACTAATAGTACCAGTAAGAGTCTGGATATAAATCCATCTGGCCTTATGAACTCTCATATACAGCAAAATACGTTAAAAACAGTGGGAGGCCATTAAAAACAAAACTGAACGTTGTGAAAAAGAAGTGACAAAGACAGTACAATTATCACGGAGAAGGAAACTGAAAACTTGGAGACAAACATAGTAGATAAACAATCATAGTACATGGATAAACATTTTACACAGACAAACACAGTACATTGATAAACATAGTACCCTGGCAGAAGAGATGTTTTTCAGAAGAATGTTGAGAGTATTGTGGACAAAGAAGAAAACAAGGTATTGACAGCTACAGGTGTTGTTAGATAAGCCATTTAAGCCATAAGGAAAAGACAATGAAATTTACTGGAAATAGCAGGTGATATAGCTAGCCTTATGTGGGAAATATTTAACAGTAGATGGTACTACCTGCTTTCTGTTAGCGCCAAATCTTGGGCTTCGGACGGAGAAGCGCAATTGGGAGGTTACAAGCCTTATCCTGGAGCGAGGAAATGCAACCTAAAGACTAAATGTCACAGCAGGGCAGACCAAGCCCCAAGCTTGTCTATAATCGAAGCTCCGACAAGCAGACAGTGAGAGCATTGCTTTGTTAATCCGGCAGCTTCTGCAACTTGCCTTGTTCCAGATGTATTGGTGTTACCTTTCCTCTGGAGCAAACTAGGTAGATCAAGAGAGGGATCATGCTGCATGGGCAACATGTGGTCTCTACAATTCAGCCCAGACTTTATGCTATGGAGAGGCATAACTTCCCCTCTGGTCTTACCACAATGGGTTGTGGTTATTATGCCTTGTTTTTTTAAGCATTGTCTGTCAAGATGGCAAAGTGCCAGTGTGGAAAAATAATATGCAAGAGAAGCAAAGGAAAATAGAAAAATTTACATCTTACATGTGGCAAGCTTAAACAGTTCGGTAAGAAATAATATAAGTAGGGCTGCGACCGATTAATTTAAATTTAAGTTAACTTTTGAAAAATTAACGATTAATTAATAGTTAATTTTGATTAAAGCAATAAGTCACATAACTCACATTATAGTCGTATTTGTCAAAAGTCGACATAACACTGGATTATCTTGTTCATATGTCAGACGAGTATGTTGACAGTATTTGGTTCAAGTGACGAGCGCTTCTTATTAACAATATAACAAGCAGAGTTGAGCAATCGTTCACATGGAACTGAGGTAGCCGGTATGCACAGAATGGTCTTGACAAGGAATGCCAATTTTGGATATCGATGTTCATTAAGTTTCCACCATTGTAGAGGGTCAACCGAGTCAGCACCTTTCTTCTCCATTCATCAGAAGAGCTGTCGACATGATCTTCCATGTCTGAGTCAGACTCCATTAGCTTAATATGCTTTTCATTTGGTTCACATATAGTTTCATTGTCAATGTCAGTATAATTCGTTGTAGCAGTCTCCATCTGCTCATCATGAACATCAACTGCTATTTGTTGTTCAATACGTGACCAAGTTAATCTTTTGACAAACATTTCAGGTATTTGTAGCGTGGATCAAGTGTTGTTGCAATCTGTAGTATTTCAATACTTGTCACATTAGCTACACGTTCACTGAAGTCATTAAAAGATGTTGCCTTGAATTTAGCTATGTAGCCCGGATAATCATCTTGTCGAGTAATATGCTTTGTCAACAATGATAGCAGTGGTAACACACAACTATATGAAACATAATCTTGACAGCCAAGCAGGACCGTGGCCTGACAGAATAAGTCCAAAACTTTGACATATTTCGAAATCTTCTCCCAATCTGAATCTGACAGTTTTGGACCTTCGTATTGCTTCTTTTCATCTGACATATAGACAGTTAATGCTTCTCTGGCCTGTAGAAGAAGATACTGTAGCAGAATAAAAATACTGTTCCATCTTGTTGGTACATCTTACTGCAGCTTACACAATGGTGACTCAGTACAATTTTGCAACTCGGTTGTGTTTGCAACTCTATGTTTAAAATGTCAGAAAATTTTTCGACATCCGGTTCATTTGTATAAGTGATGGGAGAAAAGTTTTTGATTAATAATTTTAAAAAATTAATGATTAATCGATTAATTAATTGTTAACTTCCGCAGCCCTAAATATAAGCAATGCCAACTTTAATAACAGATCAGATGACAGAGAGGGGTGGAGAGTCCCGAAATAGTTATATTCTAATATGACCCTCCACAGATGCGAAGATCCAGTAGAGGTCTTGCACATTCTGTTGGCTTCTGAACTTGGAAAGCTCTATAACAGAGCTCCCATGGAAACAGTTCTTCGGTGTCAGGTCGAGAGAAAAGACCACACCAATCTCACACTTGATAGATGCAAGACCTTTCCATGACTCAGACAATCTAACACCTATTCAGACTAGTTCAAACTGAGTTTCCAGAGTGTTCACCATCTCGCCGGCAGCAAGAATGTCTACTAAAGAGACTCCAAAAAGGTAAAATCTTTGGTAAGTGAAAGTCACCCAAGGTGAACCTCCACAGCTCAGACACACAGACACATATCGGCAGAGACAATGCAGATCCAAGGCTCAGATATGCAGACACATATCTGCGGAGATAATGCAGATCCAAGCTTAGACACACACCGGTAGAGACAATGCAGATCCAAGGCTCAGATATGCAGACACATGTCAGCAGAGACAATGAGATCCAAGGCTCATACACGCAGACACATATCGGTAAAGTCAATGCAGATCCAAGGTTCAGAGACACTGACACATATTGGCAGAGACAAAGTAGATCCAAAGTTCAGACACATATCAGCAGAGACAATGCAGATCCGAGGCTCGGACACGCAGACACATATCAGCGGAGACAAGGCAGATCCGAGGCAAGCAGCTCTCTTCGACAATGAATTTTATGCACTGTGCTAAGATTCTCCTTGTAATCTACAGGAGGAGACTGATACTTGTCCAATGCTAAAGTTCAAACTGAAATCCTTTAATTGTGATTTGAGATAAATGGTTTCAAGCGCGATGAAGATGGCCCACTATACCACTTAACTGATCAACATACACACAAAACCTGCATCAACCACTGTAAGTTAGTACAAAACTTAATTTAAAAAACAGTGATTACTAATCTCAAATTCAACCCACCTGCCCCACACAGTCCGGCAGGCCTGCGACCTGTGTGCATCCAATCCCGTTTCATTCTTGCCACCAATCTTGTGGCAGACTCCACTACTTTGTTCAGCTTGTCATCGAAGTGTAGCTGATTGGCAAAGCGGCGTATGTATATAACAGGATCTAGAGAGAATCGCAAAGCAAGGGGCGTAAAATACTGTGATATTACAAAACCTAGTGGAATAAGTAAACAGGCACAGTGAAGAATGTGGCCTAGATATTAACATCCAAAAAACGAAAACTATTATAATTAGCAGTGGAAAGGAAAGGCCATCAATGAACATCACAGTAAACGGGGAGATACAAGTTTCTCTTATCTTGGACATGTAATAACAGATGATGGCAGAAGCGAAGTAGAAATCAAAAAGAGAATAGGAATGGCCAAAAATGCTTTCAACAGCATGAAATCAGTATTAACATCTAGAGAGATCAACAACACATTAAAAATGAGAATTGTCAAATGCTACGTAGATTCAATGCTACTGGATGGCGCGGAAGCCTGGACATTGAACAAACAACTAGAAAGTCGCATAGAGGCCCTGGAGATGTGGATATACAAACGAATATGTTGTATTTCATGGAAACAAAAACAATCAAATACAGAAGTTCTAGAAAACCTGGGAGTCATAAGAGAGTTGATGAAAGAAATATAAAAGAGGCAAGTGAAATATTTTGGCCCAGTTAAAAGACATAATACTCTTATAAAAACCATACTGGAGGGCAAGGTTGAAGGCAAGTGAGCAAAAGGCAGACAAAAAGATACAAGTGGGAAGATAACATCAAGAGATGGACGAACATCAGCCTGACAGAATGTACAGTCAAGGCGAGAGATAGACAGTGTTGGAGATCCATTGCAGCCAACATTCATTGTGGAGACAGCACCTTATTGATTGATTATTTGAACTGAAACCAATTCACTACTGAACATTAATTAATAAATGTTACTAGCAAGTTCTCTACAGGATGTCACAATCAACCCCAGCATTCTTTTTTGGCTGTTTGTGATATGCTCAGTAATTTCTGTTGTCCAATGCCTCTCTTATCACATGACCTAAGAATGCTACCTGTCTCTGTCTTATAGTTGTATGTAATATTCTACTTTCATTAGCCTCTGTCTTATAGTTGTATGTAATATTCTACTTTCATTAGCCTCTGTCTTATAGTTGTATGTAATATTCTACTTTCATTAGCCTCTGTCTTATAGTTGTATGTAATATTCTACTTTCATTAGCCTCTTTCTTATAGATGTATGTAATATTCTACTTTCATTAGCCTCTGTATTATAGTTGTATGTAATATTCTACTTTCATTAGCCTATGTCTTATAGTTGTATGTAATATTCTACTTTCATTAGCCTCTTTCTTATAGATGTATGTAATATTCTACTTTCATTAGCCTCTGTCTTATAGTTGTATGTAATATTCTACTTTC
The DNA here is from genome assembly GCA_014155875.1 of Cepaea nemoralis. NCBI lineage: Eukaryota > Metazoa > Mollusca > Gastropoda > Stylommatophora > Helicidae > Cepaea > Cepaea nemoralis. The sequence goes on along the minus strand of JACEFZ010027648.1, from coordinate 311,230 downwards.
ATTAGCCTCTGTCTTATAGTTGTATGTAATATTCTACTTTCATTAGCCTATGTCTTATAGTTGTATGTAATATTCTACTTTCATTAGCCTATGTCTTAAAGTTGTATGTAATATTCTACTTTCATTAGCCTCTTTCTTATAGATGTATGTAATATTCTACTTTCATTAGCCTCTGTCTTATAGTTGTATGTAATATTCTACTTTCATTAACCTATGTCTTATAGTTGTATGTAATATTCTACTTTCATTAGCCTCTGTCTTATAGTTGTATGTAATATTCTACTGTCATTAGCCTCTTTCTTATAGATGTATGTAATATTCTACTTTCATTAGCCTCTGTCTTATAGTTGTATGTAATATTCTACTTTCATTAGCCTATGTCTTATAGTTGTATGTAATATTCTACTTTCATTAGCCTCTTTCTTATAGTTGTATGTAATATTCTACTTTCATTAGCCTCTGTCTTATAGTTGTATGTAATATTCTACTTTCATTAGCCTATGTCTTATAGTTGTATGTAATATTCTACTTTCATTAGCCTCTTTCTTATAGATGTATGTAATATTCTACTTTCATTAGCCTCTGTCTTATAGTTGTATGTAATATTCTACTTTCATTAGCCTCTTTCTTATAGTTGTATGCAATATTCTACTTTCATTAGCCTCTGTCTTATAGTTGTATGTAATATTCTACTTTCATTAGCCTATGTCTTATAGTTGTATGTAATATTCTACTTTCATTAGCCTCTTTCTTATAGATGTATGTAATATTCTACTTTCATTAGCCTCTGTCTTATAGTTGTATGTAATATTCTACTTTCATTAGCCTCTTTCTTATAGATGTATGTAATATTCTACTTTCATTAGCCTCTGTCTTATAGTTGTATGTAATATTCTACTTTCATTAGCCTCTTTCTTATAGATGTATTAATATTCTACTTTCATTAGCCTCTGTCGTATAGTTGTATGTAATATTCTACTTTCATTAGCCTCTGTCTTATAGTTGTATGTAATATTCTACTTTCATTAGCCTCTGTCTTATAGTTGTATGTAATATTCTACTTTCATTAGCCTCTGTCTTATAGTTGTATGTAATATTCTACTTTCATTAGCCTCTGTCTTATAGTTGTATGTAATATTCTACTTTCATTAGCCTCTGTCTTATAGTTGTATGTAATATTCTACTTTCATTAGCCTCTGTCTTATAGTTGTATGTAATATTCTACTTTCATTAGCCTCTGTCTTATAGTTGTATGCAATATTCTACTTTCATTAGCCTCTTTCTTATAGTTGTATGTAATATTCTACTTTCATTAGCCTCTGTCTTATAGTTGTATGTAATATTCTACTTTCATTAGCCTCTGTCTTATAGTTGTATGCAATATTCTACTTTCATTAGCCTCTGTCTTATAGTTGTATGTAATATTCTACTTTCATTAGCCTCTGTCTTATAGTTGTATGTAATATTCTACTTTCATTAGCCTCTGTCTTATAGTTGTATGCAATATTCTACTTTCATTAGCCTCTGTCTTATAGTTGTATGTAATATTCTACTTTCATTAGCCTCTGTCTTATAGTTGTATGTAATATTCTACTTTCATTAGCCTCTGTCTTATAGTTGTATGCAATATTCTACTTTCATTAGCCTCTGTCTTATAGTTGTATGCAATATTCTACTTTCATTAGCCTCTGTCTTATAGTTGTATGTAATATTCTACTTTCATTAGCCTCTGTCTTATAGTTGTATGCAATATTCTACTTTCATTAGCCTCTGTCTTATAGTTGTATGTAATATTCTACTTTCATTAGCCTCCGTCTTATAGTTGTATGTAATATTCTACTTTCATTAGCCTCTGTCTTATAGTTGTATGCAATATTCTACTTTCATTAGCCTCTGTCTTATAGTTGTATGTAATATTCTACTTTCATTAGCCTCTTTCACGCAGTTGTTAGTTAGAGGATGGGAAAAACACAATGTGGCAAATGTTGCTCTGTGGACTGGGTATCCACCAGGATAAGTGGACAACTTAAGCTGAGCAGGGCAGGTCACTCACAGACAAAAGTAAGAAATATGTGACATAAAAGTATGTTAAAAAGTGAAAGATGATACAATTTATAACAGTAATATTTGTAAATGAAGTTTTAAAAAATACAAAAAATTATTTTAACAAGACAACCTATGCACTGTATTAATAATATAACTAATGGCATGTGTATTTAAATAACAGTATGGAAACTCCCTCATGCCAATACAGTGCCTCTATGAACTACACTATGATGAAACTTACATACCCACTATTCTGATATTCTGACAAAGTTCCGCAGCCAGCTGCACAAAAGTTCTACCTAAAACATGGACATTTGCCTGTGGATAAACATACTCTAGTTATAGGTTTTTTGTCTACACTGATAATGACATAAAGGAAACAAGAAAGAAAGAGAGAAAGAAAGAGAGAAAGAAAGAAAGAAAATAAATGTGTATAATGGGGACAGTGGAAACTATTTTGTGAAGTGGCCTATGGTTAGTTAATTTGGAAGTAACAATGTGCACCCTAGGCAACCACAGATGCTCAGCCTCCCTATACAAATACACAAGTTGTAGAAATGGATAACTCCAGTAACTTTCTGTTTATAAACACCCTGAATTCATCCCCCGATGTATTTCCTGGTCAGAATCACATTTAAATCCACTCAAGCATATCTTCTCATCCACAAATGTGTGTTCTCAGAGCAGTATCTTTCACATATAATCTTCAAAATATATCCGTATTGTGAGCATACCCGCTAACTGCGCTCTTCAAGCCAGATCTCCTTTCTTGTTGCCTCACACTCTGGCATGGCCCAGGCTGGATTACCAACATTGAGGTCTGATATTTTCATCTCTAACCAGAGATCCTTCTAGAAAGTTAAAGGCAGGCGGTATGATACACTTTCAGGCTGATTAATCACTGGCATTGCATTGTGTTTCTGACACGCAACATCTGGGTGCCAGATATCTGCTTGTATTTGATTAGGTCTGCTTCCCTAAATAGACACATAGCAGAAACTGCCTGCCAGAGACTTAGTCATTTAAATCACACATACGATAATTGTAAGTCTATAGTAAGCCCCAGACAGGCAAATCATTCTTACGAATACACTGCACCGTAACACCAGCTATCATAACACCATAATCCATTTTATTTGTAAAAACATAGTACTAATTATATTTTACAATATATGCACTCTGTACACAAGCAGGGTTATTCAGACTCACTAAATTTTCTCACCGTCAAACTATTATATTTATACTAGACCGGTATAGTCATTAGGGTTGCCCACACAACTATTCGCTATCACAGTTATGTCACTATCACACTTCACAATCTCCCTCTCCAGCCATACGTCCTAAACCAAAAAACCTGTCCTGTTCTGTCCGATGTCAAAACACACACTCCCCAGCCCTTTCTTTCTGTCCCGTCTCTCTATCCCATGCTCCCCTTTCCATAGGTCACTCGTCCCGTCTTGTCCTCAGTTGTCTGCAATTTACACTCGTCCATCCTTGAACTCGTTTGTGTCTGTCTTTGTCTTATTCTGAGCTGTCGTCAGTAAACATTACAAAGTCTTTTAACTCCTCTTGACCTATTCTACGCTGTCGTCAATATACATTACAGGCTCTCTTTAACTCTGCCTGTCCTGTTCTAAACTATCATCGATGTGTATAAATATAGGACTTTGACATCTCCACTGGGGTGCGAGGTGTTAGGGATTCACTTTGTTATCATACCCATTTTCTACTCTCTAGTTTCCTTCTCATTCTAAATCCTCCTGGTAGACAGCAGCAATGGAATCATCATATCCAGGAAGTACATTTGACCATGTCCCATCACAGCCATTTTACTTTGGTGTTCTAATAAACTGACTGGCACCTGGCCGACTTGATAGACAATAGTTTGTAAAATGGAGTTATACCTCTCCATAGCACAAAGCCTGGGCTGATTTTAGAGACCATGTGATGCCCATGCCGAATGATCTTCTCTTGGCCTGCCTAGTTTACTCCAGAGGAAAGTACCACCAATACATCTGGAACAAGACAATTTGCAGGAAGTTGCTCGATCAGCAAAGCAATGCACTAACTGTCCGCCTGTCGGAGCTTCCATCCTAGACCAGTTGCCGATAAAGGCTTAGGGTCTGGTCTGCCATGCCATATTTAGTCTTTAGAGCATTTCCTAGCACTAGGGTAAGGCTTGTACCCTCCCAATTGCGCTCTTATGCCTAAAGCCACTGGCACATTGTGGAATGCCGGGCTGGTGAGTGCAACCCAACATTCAGCATTAACAGAAAGCCGACAGTACCATCTACTATCATACGGTAGCTTGATCACATCCGACTAAGACCTGATAAATTAGACGGCTAAATTGTACAGTGTCAATTTGCCACCACAACCAAGCATTTCCTCCCAAAGGCAAGCTGTATTTCTAAAACCACTGATCATACAGGTTGTCACAACATTCTAAGAACCCTTCATCACAACTAGCATTTCCTCCCTCAGGCAAGCTCTGTTTCTAAACCCATGGATCATACAGGTTGTCACAATATTCTAAGAACCCTCCCATCTCATGAGATCAAAACAGAGTGACTGTCTTATCCTGCTGTGGGTAATCATCTGTCTTTGAGAATTGGCCTCTTGCAGTACTTGGGTATTGGCCTTCTTAGAAGTCCTGGAGGATTCTTAACCTTCTACACCAGTGGTTCTCAACCTTTTTTGGCCCGTGCCCCCCTTCACCATATTTTCAGAACGTCATCCCCCCCCCCCCCCCCACACTTCATATTTCCTACCTAAAAATTCCCCTCTCCCACCCCTACACAGTATACGTAATAATGGAAGCACATACTAAAACAAGTCTAGACGTCCACATAGAACATGATTTTTGGGTCTACTTACTTTATAAAATGAATTTTAGAAGGGTGAGACGTACAGCACCGTAAAGTATGAAGTGAAAAACAAGATCAAGCAATCGGTTCTTGTATTAACACAATTTTGAAATAATCTTCATTCCCCCCCCCCCCCCCCCCCCCCCCCCCCTGGAAACCCACAAATTCCCCCCTGGGGAGGAATTCCTCACCGGTTGAGAACCACCGTTCTACAAAGAAACTTTCTCTGTGGCCTCTGGTTCCTTTCTACTCTCGTTATTCAGTGTTCATGACTCCCAGGCACACAATAGTACAATCAGGAAGTCCTTCTTCCGGAAACCACAAGGTAATGAAACAGAGGGAGACCCAATAACACATAGAAAAGATAATTCGAGAAAGAGATGAGTAATATTGACAGGTCACGGAGGAAACTGTAAGAGATAATAAACTATAGTATGGGTTGGTGTAATTTAGTCTATGCTTCAATGGGGATACAAGGCAGCAGCAGAAGAAGTCAGTTAGTTCCATATAATTTACAGGATGTCGCAGCAAATCCAGCATTTTATGGCTATTTGTTATTTCTTGGCAAATTTACGTTCAGTAGTTTGTCATTGCTTTCTGAACAACCCGCATTCGCTGGGCGGTCTGCTGCCAAATCACCCACAGCTGTGTTATGAACGCGGTATGCAGGATTACGAACAGCATCGGTAACCCCTTTTCCACAGAGCCGGCAGCAAAAGAAGATTAGTTAACTATTAATTCTCAAATATGTTAATTGGACACTTGGTATTTGGAGGATAATATTGCAGCTTTCCATTACCTTCTACAGCCACAGAAACCATATAGTAGTTTTTTGTTTTTTTTAAACCTGCATATGAGAAAGCAATTACCAGCTACCAGAATAAGTGAGTGTCCTACTCTGCTCTGGTGTCAAGTTACCTATTTATACTGTTGGAGACTGTCTCATCAACTGCATGTGTCACATACTTGCGCATTAGCTGTCCTCTAATGCTATGAGGTGGAGTTAGGATTTTCTCTTCATTGAGTTAAGGTCCTGGTGGCATTTCTCACACAACAAGGTAGCACTCTTCACCGAGTTAATGTCACAATGACATTTCTCATAAAACGTAGTGCTCTTCATTAAGTAGAGGTCACGATGGCATTTCTCACACAACTAAGTAGTGCTCTTTATTGACTTTAGGTTATAATGGCATTTCTCACACAACTAAGTAGTAGTCTTCATTGAAATGAGATCATGATGGAATTTCTCATACAGCGTAGTGCTTTTCATTGACCTGAGGTCATGATGGCATTTCTCAGTTTCTCTTCAATCGGAGTGCTTTTCCCTCCCATCAAACGCAGGTCAGACTAAAGAAACCGCAGAACCAACAACACAGCCAGACTTACCTGAATGAGATCACTGAAATCAATTAACATCAGTACTTAAAGTCAAGGAAAACATGGCGGGCATCTGGCTAGGTACATGTAAAGACACCTATTCCGAGTTTCTTTCACCCAGTTTCTTATTTAACTAAATATGTTTTGGAAAAGAAAAAGAAATCTAAATATATATATATTAGGAGGTCAGCATGGCCGAATTGATAAGAGCATTGATTCTTAAATGATGCTGAGGTTGGAGGTTCAACCCCTACACCAGTTAGTTGGACTAAAATGTTGACCTATCCTCCTTGACTTGGGGATATAAATTACAAGTACCTCTGAAGTTAGAGTGGGTTCATCTGATGGCGAGGGACACTGGTAATAGGGAAAGCTATCAGTTCAGTGCACTAGAAGTAATATCATGTGTAGGAACTAAGCTTAAGCTCAAAGTGAGAGAGAGTAACAACGAAAAATGTAATGAACTAATTCAGTAAAAAGGATAATATATCATCCCATTTGGACAGAAAAAGGATAATATATCATCCCATTTGGACAGAAAAAGGATAATATATCGTCCCATTTGGACAGAAAAAGGATAACATATCATCCCATTTGGACAGAAACAGGATAATATATCATCCCATTTGGACAGAAAAAGGATAATATATCGTCCCATTTGGACAGAAAAAGGATAATATATCATCCCATCTGGACAGAAAAAGGATAATATATCATCCCATTTGGACAGAAAACGGATAATATATCGTCCCATTTGGACAGAAACAGGATAATATATCGTCCCATTTGGACAGAAAAAGGATAATATATCATCCCATTTGGACAGAAACAGGATAATATATCGTCCCATTTGGACAGAAAAAGGGTAATATATCGTCCCATTTGGACAGAAAGGCAATATATTGCCATAGAGTCATCATGTTATTTGTTTTGTTTCATGGTTATCTTCCACATTTCAATGCTCAGTGTACGAAAATTTACATTATAATATTTGTTCATTTGATTGTGTAACATTTTAGTCCAAACTTACTTTATTATTGGCACTGAATCAGTTAAAAAGCTGAATGTGGCAATTTCAAATGCAGAAACATCGTTTGAAAGAAACACACCGCACAAGTTACAACTTCAACCAAAAGGATATATTCCAAATCCTCACTTCCGCCTGGATCCACTCGACAAACAAGATAGAGACAAGATGCTAGGACATGCTCCATCCTCCTGCCTCGGGTAAATCTTTGGGCCACTGCCAGTTTAAAGAAGCCGAAGGCGGTCTCAATACTGCTCTGGTGCATGCGTACCTGTCCGCCCAATTCTTTCAGTCGTCTATACCCTTTAAAATAAAACACAGGCAATATTAGTGTCTTATGTGTGGTAGTTGCCAGGTCTTTGTCTGATAAACAGCTAAAAGGAAGTTATTAATAAAGCACAGGCAATACTATACTAGTGTCTTACATCTTAAGTGTAGTGGTTTGCATTTCATATGTGATAAACAGCTAAAAGGAAGCTGATATTAATAAAGTTAGTTGCATATACTTTACACAGCATCGCAGTCAACACCAGCATTTTTTTTTTTGCTGTAGTGATCTCTTGGCAAGTTTACGCTCATTAGTTTGCCATTGCTTTCTGAACGACCAGCACCCATTCCGTTACGTAAAAAACCAACGCAAGGCGGGCTGCTGCCTAATCGCCCGCGGGTATAAGGGATTACGAACTGCGTCCTAACCCCTCCGACACGGAGCCGACTATTAATAAAATATTAATCAAACACAAGCAAAACTAGTATCTTACATCATACATGTGATGGTAGTCAGCTCCTCTCTGTCTGGTAAACAGCTAAGAGAAAGCTGATGCTAATCAAACACAAGTAATACTAGTATCTTACATCTAACGTGTGATAGTTGCCAGGTTCTCTCTGATAAACAACTAAGAGAAAGCTGATGCTAATCAAACACAAGTAATACTAGTATCTTACATCTAACGTGTGATAGTTGCCAGGTTCTCTCTGATAAACAACTAAGAGAAAGCTGATGCTAATCAAACACAAGTAATACTAGTATCTTACATCTAACGTGTGATAGTTGCCAGGTTCTCTCTGATAAACAGCTAAGAGAAAGCTGATGTTAATCAAACACAAGTAATACTAGTATCTTACATCTAACGTGTGATAGTTGCCAGGTTCTCTCTCTCTGATAAACAACTAAGAAAAAGCTGATGTTAATCAAACAAGTGAAAAGAATGTCCACAGCTGATTATCATCATGATGTGCCTTGCCATCTGGTATAGACATTCATATCTCTCCACAGATCTTTCTTTGGTGTTCTGGATCAACCCTGCTGATGATATCCCTCCATGCCACGATCTCAGCCCGCCCATTCATTTTTCTTAGTCCTCCTCTTTTCCCACTGATCTTTCTAGTCGTAAAGTTGTCTTGCAGTGCTTCTCTTGTCACCAAACAACCGTGTCTCACAGCAGATACTTTAGCACAGTTGCACATACAATATGTCAGGTGTGTATGTCTAACAGATGACACTTGTGTCACCCTTAGTGCAACAGATTTAGATCACCATAACATCAGACACACAATATTGATCACCTTAATACCACACATACAATATTGATCACCATAACACCAGACATACAATATTGATCACCATAACACCAGACGTACAATATTGATCACCATAACACCAGACATACAATATTGATCACCATAACACCAGACATACAATATTGATCACCATAACACCAGACATACAATATTGATCGCTATAACACCAGACATACAATATTGATCACCATAACACCAGACATACAATATTGATTACCATAACACCAGACACACAATATTGAACACCATAACACCAGACACACAATACTGATCACCATAACACCAGACATACAATATTGATCACCATAACACGAGACGTACAATATTGATCACTGTAACACCAGAATACAATATTTATCACAGTAACACCAGACATACAATATTTATCACAGTAACACCAGACATACAATACTGATCACCATAACACCAGACATACAATATTGATCACTGTAACACCAGACATACAATATTTATCACAGTAACACGAGACATACAATATTTATCACAGTAACACCAGACATACAATATTTATCACCATAACACCAGACATACAATATTGATCACCATAACACCAGACATACAATATTGATCACCATAACACCAGACATACAATATTGATCACCATAACACCAGACATACAATATTTATCACAGTAACACCAGACATACAATATTGATCACCATAACACCAGACATACAATATTGATCACCGTAACACCAGACATTCAATATTGATTACCGTAACACCAGACATACAATATTGATCACCATAACACTAGACATACAATATTGATTACCGTAACACCTGACATACAATATTGATTACCATAACACCAGACACACAATATTGAACACCATAACACACAATATTGATCACCATAACACCAGACGTACAATATTGATCACCGTAACACCAGACATACAATACTGATCACCATAACACCAGACATACAATATTGATCACCATAACACCAGACATACAATATTTATCACAGTAACACCAGACATACAATATTGATCACCATAACACCAGACGTACAATATTGATCACCGTAACACGAGACATACAATATTTATCACCGTAACACCAGACATACAATATTTATCACAGTAACACCAGACATACAATATTGATCACCATAACATGAGACGTACAATATTGATCACCGTAACACCAGACATACAATATTTATCACAGTAACACCAGACATACAATATTTATCACAGTAACACGAGACGTACAATATTGATCACCGTAACACCAGACATACAATATTTATCACAGAAACACCATTCATTCATGCAGTAGCATGTCCTTTGCAGAACCTCGCTCCCATAACAACCTTCGGGAAAACCTCTCGATCACATGCAAGATGTCCCGCGTCCGATACACCCATCTGGAGATCATCCGCCACATCCTGCACTAATCTTCTCTTTGGCTTATTCTTATTCTCTTCCTGGGCATATACCCCTCCATTATTGTTCTCTCCAAACTTTCAAGACATTTCAAGTGACCAAAATATTTCAATTTTAGTTGTTTTGCTGTCTCTAGTAACCACCCTTCTTCAATATTCAGCTCTTGCCGTATGGATGCATTTGTTCTTTTCAGTATCCAATATACAATATTGTAAGTGTAAAAATATACAGGCTATGAAGGCAAGCACTTCAATTATAAAACTAGATAATTTAAATCAGAATTACCATTTGCAAGGGTAAGTTTCCTGGAGTCTTCAGAACCAAACCCCCGCCCATAGGCGCTATGGAAAGACTGTCCCCTCGAACCTGGAAATAGTCCACAAGTGCATGGTCTAAAGTCATATAATTATGTTTAACTATTTATGAATCAACAAGTGCATTGTCTTAATAGTCAAACAATTATGTTTAACCATTTATGAATCTGTGACTGTGCCATTGCTACGAGGTAAAGTCATTATGTAACAGGAATTTAATTATAAAGTGCATGGAAAATTTTATTTCAGGACAGAAACTGGCTCTTAAGCAATACCCCATGTAAGGGTTGTGAGGATAAAGCTGTGCAGTCATGCATTAGTGATTACAAAATGGCTGCCCCACTATTGATTTGCACTGTGAAAGAACAAGGCATTATTCATTTTGTGTGTGGTCAAAATGTGTGAAATCTACAGAAGATTGATGGTTCAGTATGGAGATACTTGTTTCAGGCAGGGAAGAGTGTATGAATGGATAGAAAGATTTCAAGATGCTGTAATCTGCTAGACAAGTCATGATGAACATCTTTTGGGATATCAAGGGCCCTTTATTGGTACATCTTCAGGAAAGAGATGAAATTGGAGACCATAACCTATAACTTTCTGTCGGCTGCTCAACTTCATCCACCACCGGCACCCATGGCTTCACGTAACCCTGATCGGGGGACTCCACCTTGTCCAAGTGTTCCTGTAGGCTAGAAGAAGGAAGGAGGTGCCTTGCTTCTCTTTTGATAATCTTATCTGTCCATTTATTTATGAATTTGTGGCAGGGCTAATGTTATATTAATGAAAATTGTAAAATGTTATGTATATTCAATATTATCATATGGCATGAAAGCCTGGACATTGAACAAGCAATTGTAAACTGTTAGTTAGTTAGTCGACAGATTATCCTCATTGCACATCGAACCATTTAGTCCATAAGTGCTCAGATCCCCTCCTCAGTAAATCCCGCAGCGTGTAGCGGCCAACGACACCAGTTCTGTATTGGTTTATTAATCTTCTTTAGCTTCCTGCGTAGTGTTCTTGTTTGGCCACATCTCTTTCAATTTGCTAATTTGCTGTTCTGGCATCCTGACCATGGTTGTAGATTCACAGTCATCACTTGGTTCTTGCGAGCGACTTTTCCACTGTTGTATTCAATAATATCTATTTATGAATCTGGTTGTAAAGTAGTAAAGTAAAGGACCCCTTTTTGTGATATGAGGAATATTGGTATATGGTGCTAGCCCCATATTTTTAGACCAGTATTAATAGATGGATGATTTTGTCAATATCATGCCAATCACCCGTATTTCTCAGAAAAAAATCTGGGTACCCTTTAGGCTGGTAGGTAACTAAATAAACATCCCTGCCTGAAAGGGGTTTTGAACACACAACCATGGGACAGCAGGCAAGCACACTACAAGCTGTGGATCCACCAGTTCCCAATCTATGGCTATGCCACTGCTACGTTCAATGACTATGAATCTGTGGTTGTACCGCTGCTACATGTAAGTAAAGGGCACTTTTACACGCATACTGAACACAAATCAGCATCCGATGGGCGATGTGGTTAACATCATCCAGCCTTCCTTACTTCCCAAGTCTTTCCTAATAATTTTAAGATATATGTAGTCATATCTACGAGAAGAATGTGTGCCATTTCACAGCTTATGAGCGAAATCACCACATCAATTTCGTTAATATTCTTCTTCATTCGTCTGAAATGTTATTTTCTTTTGATGTAATTGCATTGTGTCTGTTTACAGCAAAGCTGTGATATTTGCACCTTTTGACAACACATCTGAATTCTTCAGGCATTTGTTGATGGGGTTAACCTTCCTAAGGTTTTCGTAGGATGTTGGACTCTCAATGCTGTGGTGTCATCCCAGCTGGCCCATTTAGAGCAGCTTAAAACATCCCAGTTGGCCATCAAGGGAAGGCAGGGGCTGCCCATGAGCATTCCCCGCTATCCAAGGAGGCTTCCATAATTGCAGAGCCTCACTTCCATATACTGGGCCTTCAGTTCACCAAGGCTGCTCCTTCAGAAATCAGAAGGATGCAGTTGGTAGGTCACATCCACAAAGCGAGCTTTCAATTCTGACTTTCCATGTAATAGATTTGCTAGCCAAGCAATATTCCATTTCGTAACCACTGGGACACTTTTTCAACCTTTGATGATGCCCACACAATGAGCCTCCGATTCAGACTTTCCTTGCTATTTCATTAATCTTACAAATTGTTACAATGTATTCATTTTTGTCTGCTCACTATATGAAGAAACATATCTTACACAATCAGTAATTTTAAAATCAATGAAAAATGTATAGAGCAAACATATTACCATCATTGGACACAAACTGGCCAATCACTGAAGCACCACCAGCAGCATTCTCTTGATAATGAACCTCGGACACAATAATCTGGTCCTCTAGGACTGTACCACAGTTTGTGCACACAGCATCTCCTCTGGCAGGATCTGTCTCTATCTCAGTGCACCCACACTGGGAGCATGCCCTAGGCATTTTCAGATCACTATATGAAATCCAATTGTCAATTCACCGAGGCAGTCGTCGCAAACTCACATCACTGTAAAATTAAAGAAACTTTACAAGAAAACTGGGGTAAAGTTTAATAAAATAATAGACAATAAATACTGTAGGGGAACTGTGATAGCCTAGTGGCTAAATGCTCTCCTGCCGTACTCGTGACCTTGAGTTCAATTTCCATCAGAGCATGTTTTCAAATGTTAAAAATTAACCTAGACCCTCGGGTATCCCAGCCAATAAGAATGCAGGAAATGTCTTGGGAAGAACAGGCGGCTGTAATAGACCAACAATCTCACCAACCCAGTATGGCCCAGCTGTAATAGACAGACAGCCTCGCCAACCAAGTATGGCCCAGCTGTAATAGACCAACAATCTCACCAACCCAGTATGGCCCAGCTGTAATAGACTGACAGCCTCGCCAACCAAGTATGGCCCAGCTGTAATAGACCAACAATCTCACCAACCCAGTATGGCCCAGCTGTAACGAGGAACATTTAAGCGGCCAGTGACGTTAGTGGCGGAACTTAGCATGTCTTTCTCTCACGCTGTGTCCATCAATAAATTCACATGAAAGCAAATCGAACTTCATAAATAGATGTCAAAAAGAATATTCATACTTTTGTCTCTTGCATCTTTGTTTATTCTCTTGTAAGATTATTCATTAGACATGGTAATAAAAAAGGAGCTCATCTGTATCCAATTTACAAATAAAAATGCATCAATTCCATTTTCATTCTTTATATTTTCTTTCTTTTCATTATTTAGTTCCAAAGACGGCTCAGTTATCCATCTTCATAGTCATTTAGTCTCAATTTTTCTATTCTTAGTCTGTAGTCAAGTCCAAATGGATCAACTATTCTCTGAGATGTCAAATCAGGTCTTTTCTTGGTGGATTCAAATTGTCAACTCCTTCTAGCTTGTTGTTGTTGCTATCCTACATTCTACCAAATTTGCTCTACGTGTATTTAGTGTGGTTTGGTGCACTTTGCTCTGGCCTATTTGATTCACAACTAAATTTAATTTATAAATTAGTCATCTTAATTATATGTCCGAGCTTCATCATGTCGTCTTATAACAGTCACTGTTATATGGCCAGTGTGATACCAATAAATCACCCACCGATACCGCTTGGTCTATACAAATATGAGTCTAGCTCCATACGCCCAATGTGCCTTAAGCATTTAAAAGGGACATTTTCGTTTTAAATTTTTGAATCTTGTATTGGTATTGGAGACATAGTGGCTTAGATGTTACATCTGCCTGTGGCTTGTGCAGACCTGGTTCAAATCATGGTCTGGATATACTTTTATAAAATAAGAAAAGAATGCTAAGCCCCCCGATATTTGGGTAGTGCATAGAACACCAAGCCTTCTCAGACATAGGTGAAAAATCAGGAGAACCTGTGTGCAGATTAACTATCCCACGAAGATAAGTAAATAGGATCAGTCCGAATAGACTGCCTCTCATGCTTTGAGCTGACAATGATTATAAATTAAGCCATTCTATGCTAAGTAGTGCACTATGCGATACATTGGTCATACCAAAACGACAGCCATTTGCTTTAACTCCTAGTCTTAAACAACTATTACTTTTATCCACTTTGCTCTAGTTCTTACATAAAATTGTTTTCCTTGTTACTTTAACCCTTTCTGACCCAGATAGCTGATGCCCAAGTCAAAAGGGGTGAAGACAAACAAGACAACCATGCATGGGATCAAAGAAGAATAATGTCAACCAACCCAACACAGAACTGGTGTTGCTGATGGCTACATGCGAGGGAGATATTGATGAGGGGATCTGATCACTTAATGGTCCAACATACTGTGGGGATAATCTGATGACTAATTAACCTACCAATATTAACTCCTGTCTCAAACAGCTGTTAATGTTCTTTTAACTTTTTCTGCCAGTTACTTTAACTCCTTCAGTCCCAGGTGGCTGTTAACTGATTCAGCGCCAAAGAATGATATAACACCAACAGCAAGATTAGAAATGCTATTGACCTTTAGCCCACTGACCCTCTTAATCACACATCCGGTTAATTCACTTTATTGGAATCATACATGCAGATCCATGGAAAGACATGTCCATCCCACAACAAGGATACAGATAAGTAACTTTTACATTTATAATTATAAATTAAGTCACTGAGGGAAGCTAAGTTGCAAAGACAACTTATCACAAACATCAGAAAGCAGCAGTCATAATTTTTGGCCATGTTATGAGAAGATAAAAACTAGAAAATGTGACAACCGGAAAGATTTGTGGAAAGAGACAGAGAGGAAGACAATGTGAGAAAATTCTTGACAGTCTTGTGTCATGGCACAGAAGGGAGTCAACAAATGAATTGATTTATGACGTCAGAGATCGTAATTTGCGGAGACGCATAATTACCCACGCCAGCCGGTAAGGCAACGGATGATGATGATGTGACAATGACATGCTTCAAAATATGTCATAAACATAATACGATGGAGATCAGGAACAGCGGAGGCCAGCATGGCCCAATGGATAAGAACACTCTATATTAAACATCTGTTGTGCTGATGCAGAGGTAGCGGCTTCAACCCCTACACCGGTCAGCTGGACTAAAGTGTTAACTTCTCATCCTTGACTTGGCGACATGAATTACAAGTACCTCTGAAGTTGGAGTGGGTTCGCCTGATTGTGAGGAACAATTGGTAATAAGGAAAGCTAATCCACACACAAAATTCAGCCCAGTGCACTAGAAGTAGAAGCACGTATGTGAATTATGTTTGAGCAAGTGCTAAAAAACAAAATAATAAGGAGCAGTTCTTGTAATATCTGTGAAGAAAAATTATATGTTTGTCATTATTTGGATTATCATAATGCACGAAGGGATACTGCCTTCGAAAGTGACAATTTTGAATAATTTTCCTCATTTGTTCTAAAAATGTTAAATAATGTAACACTATTAAACAGATTTCTTTTTTAATGTGCCAAAGGCATTACTACAGGTGTGTTCTCTACACAATTTCTTTGAATGTGATGTACCGATTGTCCCAGAAACATGTATACATAGAATTCGTCCACCAGTTTAAATGTAATCACATTTCAATTGAGTATATAATGTTAAGAACGTTATCAAAACTTGTCATATTATACCACTTGTAGAAGCATTAAGGTAGCAATGTGTTGCATGATATGTTTAAAATGATGACGTAAACAGCATGTTCAAAGATCGACACTGCCATTACATTTAAATCGGTGGGTGATTATTGTGTAAACATTTTTCTGGCACACACTGTAAAATACATCATGTGTATCACCATTTTAACTCCTATTTCACTTTTTCTGCCATCCAGAATTACTTGGTCTAAACCTGCTTTCTGTTTGGCATTGAATCAGTTTATGTTACTTTAACCACTTCAGTGTCACATAGTTGTTAATGTTACTTTAACTTCAGTGTCAGACAGTTGTTAATGTTACTTAACTTCAGTGTCACATAGTTGTTAATGTTACTTTAATTTCAGTGTCAGACAGTTGTTAATGTTACTTAACTTCAGTGTCACATACTTGTTAATGTTACTTTAATTTCAGTGTCAGATAGTTGTTAATGTTACTTTAATTTCAGTGTCAGACAGTTGTTAATGTTACTTAACTTCAGTGTCATATAGTTGTTAATGTTACTTAACTTCAGTGTCAGATAATTGTTAATGTTACCTAACTTCAGTGTCAGATAGTTGTTAATGTTACTTAACTCCAGTGTCAGATAGTTGTTAATGTTACTTAACTCCAGTGTCAGATAGTTGTTAATGTTACTGTAACTCCTCCAGTGTCAGATAGTTGTTAATGTTACTTAACTTCAGTGTCACATGTTAATGTTACTTAACTACACAGATAGTTGCTAATGTTTCTTTAACTCCAGTGTCATTAACCAAAGAAAAGATTCCATTACTGGAAGAACAATAATCAGAAGCCCAGATGGGATTTAGACCAACAAACAGAAGCTGCCCAGACGCAGTATTCACACTTAAACAACTGACACAAAAAGCGGTTGAACATATTCAAACCTGTAAAGTTGCATTTATAAACCAGGAAAAGGCTTTTGACAGGGTTGACAGGGTTATGCTATGAGATTGTCTAAGAAAATACAGAAGTGGCAAACTAAGTCATGTTTGCAAAAGTTTATATAAGACAAGCAAATGTTATATAAGAACAAAGGCAGGTACATCAAAACCTTTGAATTAAATTAATGCGTATGACTAGGTTGTATGTTCTCCCCCTACCTACTCAATATAACATACACTGACAATATATGCCAAGAAGCAGAGAGCAAAGAAGAAGATATTTCAGAATGATTATTTGCGAACGAACAAGTGTTAATAGCAGAAGAAGAAGAGAGCCTTCATAACCACCTAAATCAAGACAGTTCCAAGTGTGAGAAATATAAAAAGCACTGAACAGACAGAGACAATGGTGACAGGCAGACAGTGTGAAACCCTGTCAATAAAAATAATGAACTGGAAAATATAAAAAAATAAGCCAGTGAATAAATCTAGGGTCAATTTTCACTTCAGATGGTGGAATGAATAGAGAAACCATATCGTGTTGTTGAAAGGCAAATGAGGAATTATTACAACTATTGCAACTTTTGTTGCATAGAAATGAACCTGTAAGTACTAAAGAAAATCTCATAAGAATTATTGGGATGCAGAGGCGTTTCCAAGGCACCAGGGCCAGGTTCTATACAGGCCAAGACCTACTAACACGTCCTAGTCGTGCGTCCTGGGCAACAGGTCCTTTCGGGGTCCTGGCTAACGTAGTATCATCGCTCATTCTTCCGAAGTTGGAGAGTATCTGCCTGCACGGCGAGGAACCACCAGTCTGGACACCAATAAGCCAGACATGGGACAACGGATACTCATGCAAACCAGTCCGGTATGACATCACACTGATGTTGGACAACAGGATGTCTTCATCCGACATACAGGACTTCGTGCTGGAGTTCACAGCCAGCGAACGCAAGCAAGCAAGCATAAGAATTATTTTTTGGCTGGCAATATGCTATGTCAAACTTGGAAGCTTGCTGCAACTGATGAGCACATCAT
Source organism: Cepaea nemoralis (assembly GCA_014155875.1). Lineage (NCBI taxonomy): Eukaryota > Metazoa > Mollusca > Gastropoda > Stylommatophora > Helicidae > Cepaea > Cepaea nemoralis. Next base: position 293,003 of record JACEFZ010027648.1, on the reverse strand, counting down.
AATAACAACAGAGATGAGATGCCTTAGAGGAGCTGCGGGAGTAACAGTGAGAGATAAGAATTAGGAAATTAAGACGACCAGGTCTGAAACCAGTCATGCACTTCATTAAAGAACAAGCGATTAAATGGTTTGGCCACCTCACAAGAATGCCCTCTTACCATCTGCTACTTAGAGACATAGTGAAGAAATATAACGGAAACAAGGTGTAGACCACATAAAGGATTAAGTGATGGCTTCAAGAACAACCTTATTAAAAAATATTATAGAGAAATGAATACCAACTTACAAAGAGCATTATAAAGTGCGTGTGAAAGATCCTTACACTTATATCTCCCTCAACTGTTGTAAATGGAGGAAAAGAAGAAGTCAGACAGTTGTTAATGTCACTTTAACTCATTAATTCAGTCTCAGATGGTTGTTAATGTTATTTTATGTTATGTTAATGTTATTTTAACACCAATGTCCTGTCAGAAAGTTGTTAGTGTAACTGTTAATGTTCTTTAATTCCTCCTGACCCAGCATTGCATTTTGATTGCATATTTAAATATTGTTATTTTAAAACAATTCACAATTGCCTGGGAAATAATAAAGGGCTATTTCATAATTAACTGATGAGAACTTGTCAGCTGACCAACAGCAGAAACATTCTGATTGAGTGTTACTGTTCATCAGATTATCTGGCTGACACTGTGCTGTCCACTCCCTCTTGACTCTTGAGTGCCCTTCTTGGTGTCATTTTTATTCGTTGTTACCATTATTCATAGAAAAATTTTTCTTTGTGATTGTTTGCATATAATTTTGAATCTTAACTTAAGTATGCTATAATAATAATAACCAAATCACTGCGAGAAAAGTTGCAGAAGTTCAAGATGAACAATTCAAATTCATTATAAATTAATAAATATAAATAATTTATAACATAATCCAAAAAAAAATACAAATTATTATGGGATAAAAAGCTAAGTTAAATTTAATATAACCTGCTTTAAAACGCTACGACACTGCCTTTATTATAAAGCTAATTATTGTCCCAAAATAATATTTTAAAAAAATAAATAAATAAATAAATACAACGAATGCCCAAAGGTACCCGACAGAAATCGAACACCTGACTTGTCTTACAGGCCATCATTGCCAGCCATTTACATAAGAAAGATCATCCATCCAATTACACCACTGGACCAAAATAAAACATCCCCCGATTCGAACCTAGGCGTATGTATAGGCTATATTTAATAGTCAGGCTTCATGTAGTTTTGAATGATGATGGTAATTAGATGAACAATTATTAGATGAACTCACGAACATGCTGAAAGTCCCCGGGAGCTCCGAGCTAGTTTCTCGCTAGTCACATTTGACGTACATTATTTCCACAACTGAAGAATAAATAGCACTGCAGTGTTTGCACGAAGTTCTTGTGCGCTAGGAAACAAGTTTTGTGCTAATAGCTCTAGCTTTTCCCCCCGTTAGTTTGCTTTGAACTCATGCGTTGTCGATACACTGCTACTACTTCTTGAGCACTGGACATATTTTTGCGTGTGGATTAGCTTTTTCTATTACCAGTGTCCCTTGCCATCAGACTCTGAACAAACTCTGACTACAGAGGTACTTGTAATTTACATCCCCAAATCAACAACAAAAAGTCAACATTGTTTTAGTCTTTGTTAAACTCGAGATTTGCGATCATTCATCATCATCTTCCACCTTTGCCGTCAAGCGTCGTGGAGAAGGATTAGTTGATGTTCCAGCGCTCAATGGGTGGCACTGAATTGTGTCATTCCGTGTGATTGTGCAATGTCTTTGATATCGCCAATCCATTTATTTCTCGAGCATAATGCTTTCGTCATTGAAATATAATAAAACATATATTCAAAGGTATTAAGTCAGATCTGAGGACATCTGGATAATATAATAATTGAAAGCTAAAGGCGCACTGGGATTCGAACTTGCCTTCTCTAAATAACGATGGATAGCATCAGTGCCCATCGCATCAGCTATTTGGTTTGCTGTCAGACAAGGATGTGTACTCTCTCCTGATTTGTTTTCACAATACAGTGAGCATATAATTGCTCCATAGAAAATATGACGGGAACCGCGGTTGGCAGTCATCATCATCATCATCATCAAGTATCTTGCCGACTGGCGTAGGCGTTCATGCTTCTCCACATCTTAGTTAGTTAGTCGCGGTTCCAATTTCACGGTAACGGGTCGTCCCCATTATGCTCCGTTCCTGTGCCAGTGAATATCACACAAAATGCTCCTCACTGCCCTATATGAACAATGGAATAGACAGGAGTATCGGCAAGCCAACAGCCCGCACTGTGCATAATGCCGCCGCCAGAATGCAAAAACAAAAGTCCTCCACGAGAAATAGTTCATTGTCGAAGGAAACGGCAGTCACCAGAAAGACTTCATTGACCCGGGTTTTATCTCATATGGCTCGGTCTTTTTCCGCAAGGCGACCCACCGAAAGCGCCGCACAAAGCACGAACTCCGTAGCTCCAGTGACGACTCCCAGGAGTCTCCTGAACAATGCACTCGTGAACCGAAAAGGCAAATCAGTTAATCCTGCAACAGCCGGCCGCCATAATTCCGGACATGCAGTTCACGCTACAAACTGCGAACAGATTTAAAAGCATTCCACGCGAAATTCATAGCTCACAGTGTCGCGCCACGCACTCACTCGGTAGCAGGGCGACGGAACCATAGCCTCCTTAGTCGCTTCTTACGACGTGCATGGTAGGCAACAGTGTTACTATTCTTTGCTCCCCAGTATGGGCCCCGGCAACACACGGGCGTCCACATCTTGCGATCTCCAACAGCATGCACCGGCTAGTGTGCTGAAACTGAAACACTTCCGTGCCACTACACAAGGCTGTCAAGAATATACTCTCACGGCCTTCCTCTGTCTCTCTTTTCACAAATCTTTCCTGTTGTCACAATAGGCTCAAGTCTCTTTCTTTTCATAATATGGTTAAAACATTATTATGAGTTGTCTTTTTGTCTTAGGAAATATGCCAGGGATTGCTGTTGGTCATCTCACAAGGTCACCAGAATCAGGTCTGAGTTCTTGTCTCGATCATGCCATGCTGCCAACCCATTTAGATATGTATCCTTTATATGCTCAAGTTTCTGTCTTTTCATACTATTGTTCAAAATTATGACCTGTCTTTTTATCTTAGTAAATATGTCAGGCTGGTCTCCCTGGCTAAGGTGTTAAAGTCTTTTCCCGTAATCCCGTATATCCACGTAGGGTAACGCAGCTGTGCGAGATTCGGTAGCAGATCGCGTCGGGTTGGTTACTTACGGTGTATGTCAGCCGGTCGCTCAGAAAGCAATGGCAAACTACTGAGCTTAATCTTGCCAAGAGATCAACAACAGTGGTAAAATGCTGGTGTTGACAGCCATACCCTGTAAATAGGATATGCGGAAAAAAAAACATATGTCAGGGATTACGGTTGGTAGATATAATATAAACAAAGATGTCATAAATAATATATTACAAGATTTCTTGCCCGCCATATTTCGCTGCAACTCGTCAGGTGCATACTTTTTTTTTTCTTTTTGGTTACATATCCCTTACAGGACGTTGCATTCAACACCAGAAATTTTCAGCCGCTGTTGATGTACTAGGCAAGAATGCGCTCAGCAGTTTGGCATTGATTTCTGAGCCGCCGGCTCACGTATCCCGTGAGTTACCAACGCGACGAGAACCGCTGCCGATTGTCGCGCAGGTTACGTTACTCGCGAGAATATACGGGATTACTGAATAAGACGTTAACCCCTCGGCCGGGGAGACCGGGAGACCGGCATGCTGCAGGGTTATATATAATATTGATTGAATAAAAAAAATAATACTTCGGCTACAATACTAAGTGTATAGTCACTGATGTTGATCGAATGTGGAGTTCCACACAGGCATAAAGGGTATAATCAAGTTTGATGGTGCAACTGCAGAAGAGTTTGAAATCAAGAGTGGAGTTAAGCAAGGTTGTGTACTAACCCCAACCACTTTGGAATATACTTTTCACTTCTACTGAAATATGTCTTTCGTGATCAGGATGCCGGTATATACATTCACTCACGCTCAGATGGCGTCCTCTATAATGCACAGTGATTGAAGGCCAAGACCAAAATTAGGAGGGTACTAATCAGACAGTTGCTTTTTGCGGATGATGCTGCAATCGCGAACCACTCTGAGGAAGAATTACAACATCTTCTATCTGCATTCTACAATGCTTGTTCTGAATTTGGTTTAACAATTAACAAAAAGAAGACACAGATTATGTCACAAGGTGCACATGGGGTACCATCAATCTTTATTGACGACGGCGAATTGGAGATAGTAGACCATTTTTCATATCTAGGATCAGAGGTAAATAGCAAATTATCCCTAGATCAGGAAATCAACAGCAGGATTGGTAAGGCAGCAGCAACAATGAACAGGTTAGCAAAAAGAGTCTGGAAGAACAGGAAGCTTACTGCAAAAACAAAAGTCCTCGTCTACCAAGCCTGTGTCCTTGGTACTCTTCTTTATGGCCGTGAAACATGGACAACTTACTCACACCAAGAGAAACGTTTAAACAGCTTCATATGCGGTGTCTGCGAAGAATACTTGGTACTTGGTATTAAGTGGCAAGACAAAATCACAAATACTGAAGTATTGGAAAGATCAGGTTGTGTGTTCCATTCTCAGTCTTCGTAGACTTAGATGGATAGGACACGTTAGGAGGATGGATGATGGTAGAATACCAAAGGATATCTTTTTTTGGTGAATTACAGATAGGTAGATCTCAGAGTTGGCCTCTGCAACGATACAAAGATGTGTGTAAGCGGGACATGACTGATACAGGCATTGATAATGCACATTGGGAGCAAGTCGCCGCTGAACGTGTTGCATGGAGGGCAACTATCAGAAATGGAATAAAGACAAAGGAGAAAATGATTGCAGACAAAGCACACACAGAGCGTGACAGACATAAGATGGTGCATGATGGTGGAAATGACCATGTGTTGACATGCATCCACTGTGGACAAACATTGACAGCACGAATTGGCCTTATCAGCCACACTCGCCATCGCCATTGGTCGTAGTTATTACGCTTTTTTGGAGCACTATGTACCAAACTATCATCTGTCAAGACGGAAAGGTGCCAATGTGAATGTATGCATTCAACGCCATGCCGAACCGCGTGATATTGACGGTCAGAACTCATAAACCCATGGGTTGGGAGAATCGGACATTGGGTGAGAAAAGAATTCAAATACAAATGAGACACCCTAAAGCAAGAATTCTTGAATGCTCAGTCACTTTGCTTGATTGCCTTAGTCTTACGTACTACCTTCGTTATTCTTTGGGGTACGCTGCACGATTCCTTGTGGACAATTGATTGTTATATGTCCAATATCTGATCTATAGGCTATATTATTGTGTTATTGTGTGCCGCTTCTTAGCTATCTATGGATCCAGCCTGGCTGCTCAGGACTTCCCCACCATAGTGTCAAGGAAATAGGCACCAGTAAATAGCACATCTAAGGCACTCCTAGTTTTACAACCATGTACATTTTTGTAATGTCTTTTTCACACAAAAATCTGTATACCTATTATAACCCTAAGTGTAATTGCCTTCAGATGTATCCACTCTTTGAACCATTCTCTCATTGGTAACATTGTTATATCAGGTACCCTCGTGTCATATAATGTGTAGCCATTCTATATAGATCTATGGACTCTTTGGTCTTGAGGCAATTCTAGCAGATAGGAACTATGTCTTGTTCCTATTCTGCCACGCTGACACACACCACAGACACACACAACACCATCCCTCAGACACGTGAGAATGGCCAAGACACTAAGGACTATGCGACTGTTTTAATTTAAGGAATCTCACTGCTGTTGCTATCGCTGAAACCGGGAGGACGGTTATCTAAAGCTGATTCACCTTGAGTGGAAACGGAGCATAGAATCCGGTGGAGCATCAAGTATCTGGGTGGACCTTGACTCCCACACTACAACAGTAGGATCACGTCCTTATACAGCACTAGGCCAGAGCAAGACGTATGAGGTTAATTCGTCCCATAGCGTGGTCTTCAAGCATATATGTCTGTAAATGTGTGCGTGATGACTACTTACACCAAAATAAGCTTGAGTTAATTTTGTACCATCACAATTTTGTTTCATTTATAAATCTAGTTCATTGGTTGAACTCAGAACTTTTTTTTCGTAAATTCTTTTTATTAAAAGAACATATTATTGCTTCATACTTGTACCCACGTACCCCACACCCTTGATTCTTGGAACGCAAGGTGCGAGTGAGTGCATGAAAGTGTAGTATTTGACAGGGGGATTATCAATAAGACAAGGGACACCGACCAGATAACTTAGACACTCGTGTAAGGGCTTTCTACACACACGAGTGTTCTTCACCGTCTGCCTTTTGTCAATCAAGTGAATCCGAGTCTCTTTTATCGGGATCATCCCTTTAGACATTCTTATAACATCCATAATTTCTAGAGACTGTTGGCTAACTCTTGGATAGGGATTTCAATCTATTTTACTTGAAATACCCACTTCAATAAACAGAGGAAAGGCTCGATCCCGACAAAAGGAGTCTGACTATGAAGAGCCTGGAGGATTCCTGCTATTAGGGCGCATCAACCTATAGGCACACATGACTCAGGGGTCTACTGTATTCTCTTATTCGCCATGTTGGATATGTAGGAAGGTTAAAGACACCAAGAATGTGGCTCAAGAGCAATAACCACCCGGTTAAGTCATCCAAATCGTCAGCTTGTAATACTGCTTTTGGGCGAGAGCATTAAATAGTTCAACATTTTGATTAAGGCACAACATTATTGCTGCTCTTTGCTGTTTGGTTGAAGGACCTTCTCATACATTTCCTACGGACATTTTTGTTGGCATATATTGACATTGAAATACCTGAAACCGTCCACCAGCGATGGAAATATCACCAGCCTAGGGTCAATCTCAGCCACCTCTATGTGCTTGTCTGAATCATGACCTGATCAAACCCAAATGTGCCTATTCCCAGATTGAAGGTTCCAGTAACCAGTCGTGAACACTCCGCCGGTTTCTGAGGTGGAATAGTTCCAGGAGAGATCGATCTGCCATAAGACCCCGTGAAGATGTTACTTAATAACGGGGCAGGGACGCAAATGTCTACATCATCTTGACCCAGATAGATGCAAGCCCTTTTCAAGGCTCAGACGATTTGAACGTCAATGCTGTTGACATAAGACTTGAAATTCAGTCTTCCTAGAGAATCACAGACCGATCACCAACCTTCTTCTAATACATAAATATGTGGGCTTCCCATAGAAAGGAAACTGCTTCAAAGGAAAACGTCGCATTGTCCCCACTGTCTAGTTTATGGTAATTTGGAGAAAATGTAGCAAATATTTACACATTAGATAGTATCGATTAGTAAGGAGGAGCGGTTGGCCGAGTGGCTAGAACGCCGGACTCTCCTTCGGGAGACCCGGGTTCGATCCCTCTGTAAGGTGTGAGATTTTTTCTGTCATCGGCGAAAAGAAAATTCCAACCTGCACATTTCGCGGAGACTGCACTAGCCAGGTGACCTTAATTCCTTAGGCTCAAAGACCCCTCTGCCATACACCGCATCGTACTATATTGACAGTAAATGATAGACTAGTAAGGATCATCTTCGAATAGGTCCATAGGTGCTCCGATCCCCTCCTTAATATCTCCGCCAGCGTGGACCGACAGATCGTACAAGTTCTGTGTTGATTAATCACATGTCTTGTGTCCTCGATACAATGTTCATGTCTGGCAGCTCCTCGTTTCACTCCCATCGCCCTCACCTTGACAATGTAACAGATTCCCATGCCTCTTTAATGGCAAATGTTCATACAGCATTTCTTATAGTAATGTTGATATCTGGCCCATCCATTGCGTTCCCACCTCGATCATTACCATGCTCGCCAACCTTCTCGGTCAGCTTGCTCATTGTCTTTTTCGGCTGAGTGCCACGGTACATAGATGAAAGTTTTTTTTTTTTTTTTTTTTTTTCGCTTATCCTTTACAGGACATCGCTGTCAACATCAGGATCTTTCAGCTAATTGTTGATTTCTTGACAAGATTACGCTCAGTAGTTTGCCATTGCTTTCTGAGCGGCCGGCTCACATACCCCGTAAGTCACGGCCGCGGCCAGAACCCCTACAGATTCTCGCCGTACGTCACGCCACTCGCGAGAGTACACGGGATCACGGAGAAAGACGTTACACCCCTAGGCCAGGTGAGCCGGCAGATGAAAGTTAGCTGGTCTAAATGTGATGCTCTTAGTGACATGTCATATGAGGCCAGTCTGGACCTTCTTAAGCATGTTCATTGAATGACCCAGTATGCATGATCGTGAATAATTGTGCATGCTGGGGCAATTCAGGGCATTGGTTACAGTCGTTGTTTCCAGGGTAAGGCTGTTTATATATAAACATATAACAAACACATAGTTTAATGTTTAATGATCTTTAATCATGGAATCTGTGTAAACCTAAAGGTATACACTAGACATTGTATTCAGACACGATTTTCTGCATCGTCCGAATTGCTCGATAAGCTACCCAACGCCTGAAATGGAAAAACATAACATTGCAATGTTAACTGACGTTTCCATAGAAAGGGAAGTGGTAGAAACGTATTTAAATCGTATCTGGGTAGCACATAACGACATCACACTTTTACCATTCCATTCTTGACTCGCATAATTTTCTGTATCACCACATTTGTGACTCATTTCCTGTATCGTTTCAATTTTAACTTATAGGTATGCTGTTTCACCCCAAATCCTGACTCTATGATATGTTTCGTCATCTTATTTTTGACACTGAGATGTGTTTGATAATTCAATTCTTTACTCGCATATATTATATATCATCCCATTTGTGACTCGTATATATTGTATCGCTTCAATTTTGACTCGTAGGTATGCTATATCACTCCCATTCTTAACTCTGAGATATGTATTATCACTTCATTCTTGACTCTCAGCTATGTGTCGTCATCCAGTTTTTTACTCTCACATATGATTTATCACTCCATTGTTGACTCTTAGATATGCTGCTTTACTCCATCCTTGAATCTAGGTATGCCACAACAGGGGAATATCACGACAATGCCAAAATGCAATCTCTTAAAAAAAGGAAGTTGCATGTCTTTTACAGGACGTCGTAATCAACTCCAACATTTTTTGAGTGGTTGTGATTTACTTGGCAAGTTTACGTCCAGTAGTTTGCCATTGCTTTCTAGACAACCGACGCTCATACCTCCTGTGTTCCAAAATTCAGCACAAGGTGGACTGCGTCCAAATCGCTTGGGGTTGATTTTGAAAATTGTATGAGTATCGCCAAATGCGTTCACTACCCCCAAACCACAGACGCCGGCGCAAACACAAACAAATTAGACAGAAGATTATCATTACTGAAAGATAGAGTGCTTGCATATTTACATAATTATCGTGATGTTTACATACCACAATGAAAACATGATAAAGGTAAGAGTAGACGACAAATGAACAACAGGACGGTATCCGTTTAAATAGTTAGAGATCGTATTAAAAGATTGACTTGAAAGATGTTCAACTACGTCATCAACGACTACAGGGAGGGACAGAACAAAGATTCACTGAAGCTCGACTTTCAGTGCTGACAAGCAAACTGAATTGAGAGGTTCCGGTTTCAAGATGGCGACGGACGGTCATGTAGTTTTGTGATCGTCAAGTTTTTCGCGTAGGAGATGGATTTACTCATTTCTTGCGTGTAATTTGTGTGCCAGGATGTAAAACCAGCAGTTTCTACTCAAGATCTGCGCCGATGCTACGGAGTTTCGTGCATCGAGCGAAGCAATCTTTGAGTGAATTTTTCGCAGCGTGTGTGGTTCTGTGGTGTTTCGGTTTTTCAACGTGGCGGAACAACGTGTGTTCTCCGAGCGGTGGGCAGTCAACCTAAAAAGGCAATCCTGTCTCGTGGCAGATGATCTTTGATGTAAGGCCAGTGATGGTAGTTGCTGATGTTGCATTCTAACGACATGGCCAAACCACTTGATCTTCTGTCTTCCAATAAATGTGGCACAAGGTGTTGATCCCACAGTCTGTCTGATAGTAGCATTTCTTACTCGGTCTCGGATAGTTAAGTTGGAAGCCCTCCTCAGGCATCTCATTTCGCAGGTGTTGATTTTGCGAAGGTGTAATTTGAATTCATCATGACACCTGGGAGGCTGCAGCCAGAGACCAAAATTCGTGGCGCGCATCATTACGCAAGGGTGCAGTCATATGTGAGGCAACCAGGACTGCAAGAGCTGTGAAGAAAAGGCAGGACAGTAAAACCACTGCAGAAAATCCTCCTCCAGAAACGTCAAGCATTCTTTTCCCACATTGTCAAAGAACATTTCGAGCCAAAATAGGCCTTATCAGCCATCTTAGAACCCACGGCTCCATACCTTCAACCCCACTGGATGAAATTAATGGTCATCATCATTCTTTATGGACAAACAACAATTTGGATAAAGTCCAGGTTTGAGATTGGTAGCATAGGGTTGGTGTGAATATGCTGTTTATTATCTGTCGTTTTGCGGACATGGGTGTGGTTGGATGTTTCAGTAAGGGTGATAGTTGATATGTAAGTGCACTAGCTTTTTGACATCTGATTTCAATTTCTCTGTCCAATCTGCCATCTTCTGTGATCATAGTTCCAAGGTATTTGAATTCTTTAACTTGTTTCCGAGTTGTGTTATTTATCTGTATACTTAGTGGGCCTGGCGATCTGCTAACTTGCATTACTTCGGTTTTGGCTGTGTTTAAACTCATATTGTATCTTCTGCAGGTTGAACTCAGATTAGTAATATGATTTTGTAGTCTTCCGTCATCGCTGTAAAACAGGCACTGATCGTCTGCAAATAGAAGTTCATTTATTCCCCGTGGGTCAGTTGTTTCATCTGGAGTAAAGAGTTCTAAATTTTCTGAATCTGTTATGTCGAGACTTGCTTCTATGGAAATTATGTCCATGTAGATATTGAATAGCAGAGGAGAGAGCACACTCCTGTATTGACTGTGAACATATCTGATATACCTTCTTGTGTTCTTACTGCGTTAGAATTAATAAAACAACGAAGAGAGCTGAAACAGAAAGGAGAAGAATCAATTAACTGCAGGATGAAGTATAAATCTTTAACTCGAGAAATAAGAAAGAACACAAGAAAGGACAAAAATCAATATATACAAGATTGCTGTACCAGAATAGAGCAATATCATAAGGCTGGAAGAGATTATGAAATGTTCAAAGAAATGAAGTTATTGACAAGAAATGTTCAACCTCAACTGAATGTTATCTGTGACAAGATGGGAAATACCTTAACAGAATCTAGACAAATTCTAGAAAGATGGCAGGAGTACTGCAGTGGAATGTATGGTATGAGTGACAGTGAGGATATGAATGAGATACATGAGCCAATGACAGTAGAGACAGAACCTGAACCCTCATTAGATGAAATTGCTTGGGCTATAAAGAACCTGAAGAATGGTAAATCACCTGGATGTGATGAGATACCAGCTGAACTAATTAAAGCGGGAGGAGAAGAAAGCATACACATATATCATGCATTATGTACAAAGATTTGGAAATATGGTATATGGCCAAAAGATTGGAAGAGAACTATCTTCATTCCACAACCAAAAAAGGGCAACCTGAAATTATGCACCAACTATAGAACTGTTGCCCTGATCAGTCATGCAAGTAAAATTCTACTGAAAGTTATAATGCGAAGACTTAGTAAGAAAATGGAAGAAGAGATTAACGTGGTTCAAGCTGGATTTAGACAAGGAAGAGGAACAAGAGATCACATATTCAACATGCGTTTAATAATAGAGAAGTGCAGAGCATTTAATGTAAACCTATTCTCATGTTTTGTGGATTATTCAAAGGCATTTGACTGTGTACAACATCATAAACTTTGGGAAATCATGAGGAATATGGGCTTCCAATCACATGTAGTACATCTCATAAAAATGCTATATCTAGACCATCAAGCAGCAGTTAGAATAGATGGCGAGGCATCAGATTGGTTTGACATCAAGCAAGGAGCCCATTAGGGCTGTGTGCTGTCACCCTATCTGTTTAACCTGTACGCCGAAAATATAATGATAAATGTAAGAGATGATATAAACAGGGAGCTATATGATGCCCTAAATATCGGCGTTCATGACATACCAGAGATTCGATATGCTGATGATACAGTATTACTATCCACAACACAGAATGGCATAGAAAACCTAATAGCCTCAACCCAATTGAATAGTGAAAATCACAACTTATATCTTAACATAGCAAAAACAAAGATAATGCATACAGATAAAACTACTATGGAGAAAGAAATATACATTAATGGGGGAAAATTGGAGGTGGTGGAAAATTTTGAATATCTTGGGTCATTGATTACCAATAACGGTGACACAATGAAAGAAATTAAACGACGACTATCCATTGCTCTTCAAAGACTAAAACAGATGAATAAATTATGGAGTGGGACAGACAGAACTACAAAAATTAGATTTTTAAGAGCATGCATCTTTCCCATTGCAACATACGCCTGTGAGACATGGACACTTACTAAACAAGCTGAACAGCGCATAAACGCCTTTGAATATAAATGTTATAGACGAGTTCTAAGAATATCTTGGGTAAAGAAAAGAACAAATGCATCCATACTTCAAGAATTGAATATTGAGTAGGGATGGCTATTAAAGACGATAAAACAAAGAAAATTGAAGTATTTTGGTCACTTGAAACGTCACGAAAGTTTGGAGAGAACAATAATGGAAGGGTATATGCCTGGGAAGAGAGGAAGAGGAAAGCCAAAGAGAAGATGGGTGCAGGATGTGGCGGATGATCTCCAGATGGGTGTATCAGACGCGGGACATCTTGCTTGTGATCGAGAAGCTTTCCGGAAGGTTGTTATGGGAGCGAGGTTCTGCAAAGGACATGCTACTGAATGAATGTTCTTACTGCACATTGGCTCGAGTGGTACATGGCTATGATGTTTTCTAGCAGTTGCCCTTGTATCCCATAGTCTTCAAGGATGGTCCATAATTTGTATCTGTCTACTCTATCAAAAGCCTTTTCCTGATCTACAAGCACAATATTCTGCTGGTCACTATAATTCGATAGTTTTTTCACAAATTTGTCTAAGTGTAAATAATGCATCAGTGCAACTTTTACCTTTCCGAAAACTAAATTGTGCTTTGCTTAACTGTTGCTCAACTATTGGTCTAGCTATTTGTTCCAATAGTTTTGCATACATTTTCCCTATATGGCTCAGGAGTGATATACCTCTGTTTGTTTCGCACTCTCTCATATTGCCTTTCTTTTTCCATATTGGTACTATTATTGCCTGTTGCCAATCATCTGGGACTTTTCTTTCTTCCCATGCTATATTAAAAAAGTCTTGTAAGCCATTTAACTCCTGTTTCCCCACAGGCCTCAATAGCTTCTGTGGTTATTCCATCTGGACCTGGTGATTTGATTTTAGGACTTTTTTGTATAACTGCTTTGACTTCTGCAGGTATGAAATTAGGTTCTTGCTGTTGTGACATGTTAGATTGATTCCAGAGGACCTAGTTAGTAGTGTTCTCTGGAAATATATCTTGAATGTAAATAAACAAGATAAAGGATATGATTTTGCACGTTTTTGTCTAGGGTCTCTTAAATGAGATAATCATTCCCGCAATAGCCTTTTTGGAGAACCATTTTCCTTTGGCTCAAACCCCCACTGTGAGACTATTATGTATCTACACAGAAATTTATAAAAGAAGTAAAAGGTTTCCCCAAGACCAAAAGGAGATCTGGACTATTCGCCTCTGTACAACTGAGGATCCCTCTCTCTCATTATAATGTTGCCAGTGTGCTATTCGTCCGTCACATTAAATCTTCCTTTCTTTATTTTGTCAGTGTGACCTATATCAGTTTGTCCAATTATATCTTAGGACTGTAGGATTCAGTTTTTGTAGACAAACTCAATAATAACTGTACATAACATCTGTTGAACAAGATATCTACATGACAGTTTCTTGACAAAAGTGGGACATACATTCACAAGGAATTGTGTACACCAGCCATTGTACAAGACTTACATCATAAGAGATACTTGACAACATCTATACAGGACTTTTCACAATATGTATAATCAACCACAGCACTTAAGACAGTCACCAGAGACAATACTTGACAGCAACTGTACAAGACATTCTCTTGAGACGTGTACTTAAAACACTGACTCATTAAATACATTTTATTGAGCTGATGGTGAGTCTAGTGATGACCATTGTTCATCCCATTTGTCATGTCAACACTTCAATAATTACCTGCATAGGGTATAATTATGCCGAACATGCATGAAGATAAACATGATACAACACTCCTACACCCTCCTCCAGCTTATTAGTAAACTCTCTCCTCCTCTCTAATCTCTAACTACACCATTGACCTTTATCTTTTCTTCTACTGTTAATGAGGGAAAACCAAGATAAGCCATAACCTGGGGCAAGCATAGGGACATTCTGCTCCACTGGTCTGTTTAATCCTTTTAGCACCTATGATGGGTGTTGGACAAGCTCAGGTTGATTTTCCAAGTCAGACTAATTATCCCCTACTGTCACAGTTTGAAGAAAGGTTACAGCCCTGTCTTTCACCGGTGAGTTGACTTCATGAAGTTGACACTTAGGACTTTGTTCCACTTTTCCTGTAGAGGAAGATCTAAGATACAAATATGTCCCAGCATTCTTCAATCACTGTGTGAGCACCATGCTGGATATTTTCTAAGCTGAGTCTTAGATAAACAAACACTGCAAGCTACTTCACCAGTTTTCCATGAATGTAGTTCACACCAAAAGACTTGATGTTATTCTGTTGACATTTGATTGAATCAAAGATCACTGTCCAGCTCACCACTATTATAGTGCTTCAGATTGTGTTATGCTCCCATTTGTGCATTCAGCTGTTGAGAGCTGAGAGAAAAATTCTTCTTTGATTTTCCTGCATTTTGATAGGGAGTCACTTCTGGATCTAGGACTTCTGTTTAGTTGTCCCAGATAATATACGAAAGCATCTCCATCATCCTGTTTGATCTCTGTTGTCCAGAGAACAATATATTATAGAATCTTTTAGGGCATTTTTGCGTCATCACATCACAAACTAGCGACTGCTCCTGGTGGAATCCCCGCTCAAACTAATTGATATTAAAATGTGGCCCAGGGAATAGCGTGGGCTGCCACGTACTAGCCAATGAAAAAACAAGCGCATACCGCTGCCCTCCCCCAACTCGTTCTGGAACTTACGATTTCATGAATCGCCCTTCTATCTGGAAACGCCGCTCAAATCGAAAGTATTTTTATGAATGTGTCGGGCTGGGAATGGGGTTTTTTGATCCATCATGCTACATGGCCCCTCTCTTAAATCTTTCATAGGTATGACAGATGATCTCAGAAATCCACAGTTCCCAGATCCCTCTGGTGGTTTTGTCAATTACTCTCTGTCTCCCTTTACCCTGCTAGAGTAGTACATTTGGAACTAAGTGATTTTTCCTTTTAAAAAAAAATCTGCCCCAACATTGCATCTGTTGATGCATTTGGTGGCAAATGCAAAGACCACAAAGTTAGCCCTGCATTAAGTTCCTTTAAGTCACTGGGAACATCAAGAGTCCTGACTCCACTCATCTGTGAACTGCCCTTCTATTTACTTCTGACAGTGTTCCATCGCCGACATCCTTGCTATATTTCCTGTTTGTGATAAATGATCTCTCTGAGTCGCACCATTTCATAATGTATGATTGGACCATAGAGATTCATTATGTGAAGTAATGGCTTTGCAATTAAGCCAACTTCCAGATGACGTTTAGAGAGAATGGTTGCATTCCAAGTATCTCTCAACCTTTCACCTTATCAGAACTTCATCCTTCCCTTCGCCATAGGAGAATGATAATCCTGTGAGAGTGTATGTAACTGAACCCTTTCTCCAACAGTAATCTTGGCATTAAGAACTGGGTAAAAATTTTGATCATCACCGGAGCAAAGACAATCACTTCCGGGTGAACTGTATAGCAGCCGCTGCAGAACTTGTTAAGGCTAAAATCTACTAGTGCAGATTTGGTTAGCGTTGGACACAGGGTCTACCTTTCCAATAAGCCTCTTGTGTTCGCAGATGGTAGCAATTTCCCATTATATTTCCTTGACTTATTTCTGTAGTCTTACCATAGATTTAGAGGTGCATTTATTGGCTGAGATTTCCTCATTCCGTTAGGCCTCTATTTTGATTTGTTGTGAGAAATGACAGCATTTTCTCTCCTTTGTTGCTCTATTTTCTAACGTAGCAACTGAATTTGTAGATGCAGCCAGACTGTGGCATATACTACTACTAATATAGAATTCCAGGTGGAATTTCCAACTAGTTGTCCTTCAGCCATGCTTTATCGACGTGCTTTTGAGTGGCTGGGGTACCCGTTCTTTCTCTCCCACATGAGCAAAACGTTTACATATGGCGAATTAGACGAATCCTCTCCGCACAGAGAAGTTCGTCATTATCACATCCACCTTTGAGGGGTGTGATTATGTGGGTTAGCTTCTTAGTTACCAATATTAACTGGAAATTTGGAAGCAATTTTTTACTGACTTTGAGGACAGGACTGGCCAGGTCTTGTGAATATACCTCGCATCTCAGTAATAATATAAGATTCCACTGCGTAATGCATGGTTCTTATTATATAAAGAGTCGACTGCTGACTTGCAGGGATCTTTACCTTGAAAGGAGTCAGCTGTTTAGAAACAGTGATCTTTCGTTGTGTATAGAGTGTTAACTGCTAGAGTTGCAGTGATCTCTACCATATAAGAGTTAACTGTTTAAGAACAGTAATCCTTATTACATTCCTACCATTCTTCCGGCAGAAAAGTCTTCCCAATTGAGAATGAAAAAGGGGAATGACATCAGTTGTACTCAACTTTGTCCTCCCTTTAATTCCCACCATTTTTAAGGCAGAAACGCTTTCTCAACTGAGGATGAATTGACGGCCGACTGTCAGAGTCTTGCGTAGAGCAAGATAAGTAGCTCGTTTTCTGGCAAGAGTGAAGCAATATCAAACTATCAAATCACACGAAGTGAATATCCGAAAGTATTATTCACAAGCTTTATTTACGCGCTGCATTTATTATCGCACAAACATCGCACAATGACAATCCATAGCAATCATTACGGCATGAACAATATCACTACAATACATAACAATACATGCAAGCAATAAACATCTCACTTACAAGTCAAACTATTCAAGCGTTCGAACCAGTCTCCCACTGTCGTACAGGCTAGCTCTCAATGCAGATTCAAACACTCCTCGCATACTCATGCGACCTGTCCATTCAAACACCTAAACCTGTCTGCCAGTCCTGGCGTTCTACACGCTACACGGCGCTCAAGTCAGCTGGTGTGACCCCTGCAAGGTTCACGGGGTGTACTGCTGATCAGCGGTCGTTTAAGCGTTGCTCAATTGCTGTGCTTGGTTGCTTATACGGGCGTCGTCGAAGACGCCGCATTCCCTCTGCAGTGTTTAACATCACTCAGGGTTGCGTGTTGTTATGTTGTCTGGCGTTGGTACAGACAACGCGTCGCAACCTCGGATGTGAGACCTTGACACCGACGTCAGAGACGGATCCTGTTTTATCTCTTCATGAAATTTTCAGGTTGTCCACGTTATGCTCCTAGTCGTATGATACGCCAATGACATCAGGTTGGTTATCCATCGTTTCCCAGACACATACTTTGCGTACGCTCTCCACTTCCATATGAATGGCTAGGGGTCCAGTTATTTTGATGGCCTTCCTGGAGATTCAATGAGTTAACTCCTGGCGACGTGGATCCTAGTACACCAGAGAGATTACACCATCGAACAATAGACTAATGTCTGATAGACACCAGACTGTGGTCGGTTTTGTATGACCGCCCATAACATCAGGTAGAATCTTCCTTTTATCTCGTCCATCACGTATCAAGTACGCTTAATAATACCACTACTTCAAGAATGGCAAGTGACTGAGTTCTTAAGAATTTTCTTCTGGAATTTTCAATCTGCTCTCCCCTCAGCAATTTGATCAGGATATACTGAGAAGATCACACACTGAAGAATAAATCCAACGTCGAATCGACACTGGACTTTAGCCGGTACGAATACTGACTATAACCGAGAGTGTGTTGTTGTGGTTTCTTTATGGGTGCCCTATGAATTTAACCATCAGTGCTCACCAACTTCACCCTCAGTATTGCAAGCATGTTATGGGGAGAAGAGAATATAAGGAGTTGTTATCTTATGTGATGTGGTGACATTAAAAATGTTGTAGTTACAACAATATTTCCCCTCTCTCTCCCATGCCAGCAATTAATTTTGGAGATGGAGTAGGCCTCATATTCATTTACTTAAGTGTCTTAATTTCAGGGACAAAAATAAATTTCCCCCTGTAATAGCTGTCTCAGTTATATAAATTAATTTGTGTTCTCTGGTGTCTCAGGTACCTTAATATTTGATACATATATTGAACAACCAACATGCACAAAATTATACAACAATATTGACAAGCTAATAAATCATATCATTCTGAGAAAAACAAATACCATGGATACAAGCAATTATGTTGACCCATAAGATATTTATACACCATCTTCCGTCTGCTACATTGAAATCCTATCTGATATATTAAAACAGTGATACATGCAATATTATCACTATTAATGAAATCAAACCTTCTAGAGATTTATTGTGGGTTTACATGTCTGGACAGTTGTCCTCATATAAGAGACAGGGTCCATTAAACAACACCATAAAAACTCCTATAATTGGTCTGATTTGCGAGAGGTCACCCCGGATTTTAATACCAACATAGAGATCCCAAAAGTGAGTCTTATGCAGGGTATACCCAAAGTTTGTATCCCAACATCAGGGCACCAGGTATGTGAGCCCTTAGCAGGTTATTACCAGGGTTTAAATCCGAGACGTGTGTACTTTTTCCCAGGGTTTATATCCCGGAAAGAGCAACCCAGTTATGTGTTCAGGTTTTTCCAGGGTTTATATCCCGGAAAGAGCCTACCCAGTTATGTGACATGTTAGATTGATTCCAGAGGACCTAGTTAGTAGTGTTCTCTGGAAATATATCTTGAATGTAAATAAACAAGATAAAGAATATGATTTTGCACGTTTTTGTCTAGGGTCTCGTAAATGAGATAATCATTCCCGCAATAGCCTTTTTGGAGAACCATTTTCCTTTGGCTCAAACCCCCACTATGAGACTATTATGTATCTACACAGAAATTTATAAAAGAAGTAAAAGGTTTCCCCAAGACTAAAAGGAGATCTGGACTCTTCGCCTCTGTACAACTGAGGATCCCTCTCTCTCATTATAATGTTGCCAGTGTGCTATTCGTCCGTCACATTAAATCTTCCTTTCTTTATTTTGTCAGTGTGACCTATATCAGTTTGTCCAATTATATCTTAGGACTGTAGGATTCATTTTGTGTAGACAAACTCAACAATAACTGTACATAACTTCTGTTGAACAAGATATCTACATGACAGTTCCTTTGACAAAAGTGGGACATACATTCACAAGGAATTGTGTACACCAGCCATTGTACAAGACTTACATCATAAGAGATACTTGACAACATCTATACAAGACTTTTCACAATATGTATAATCAACCACAGCACTTAAGACAGTCACCAGAGACAATACTTGACAGCAACTGTACAAGACATTCTGTTGAGACATGTACTTAAAACACTGACTCATTAAATACATTTTATTGAGCTGATGGTGAGTCTAGTGATGACCATTGTTCATCCCATTTGTCATGTCAACACTTCAATAATTACCTGTATAAGGTATAATTATGCCGAACATGCATGAAGATAAACATGATACAACACTCCTACACCCTCCTCCAGCTTATCAATAAACTCTCTCCTCCTCTCTAATCTCTAACTACACCATTGACTTTTATCTTTTCTTCTACTGTTAATGAGGGAAAACCAAGATAAGCCATAACTTGGGGCAAGCATAGGGACATTCTGCTCCACTGGTCTGTTTAATCCTTTTAGCACCTATGATGGGTGTTGGACAAGCTCAGGTTGCAGTTCCCCCCATGATGATTTTCCAAGTCAGACTAATTATCCCCTACTGTCACAGTTTGAAGAAAGGTTACAGCCCTGTCTTTCACCGGTGAGTTGACTGTTCATGAAGTTGACACTTAGGACTTTGTTCCACTTTTCCTGTAGAGGAAGATCTAAGATACAAATATGTCCCAGCATTCTTCAATCACTGTGTGAGCACCATGCTGGATATTTTCTAAGCTGAGTCTTAGATAAACAAACACTGCAAGCTACTTCACCAGTTTTCCATGAATGTAGTTCACACCAAAAGACTTGATGTTATTCTCAGTTGACATTTGATTGAATCAAAGATCACTGTCCAGCTCACCACTATTTTAGTGCTTCAGATTGTGTTATGCTCCCATTTGTGCATTCAGCTGTTGAGAGCTGAGAGAAAATTCTTCTTTGATTTTCCTGCATTTTGATAGGGAGTCACTTCTGGATCTAGGACTTCTGTTTAGTTGTCCCAGATAATATACGAAAGCCTCTCCACCATCCTGTTTGTTCTCTGTTGTCCAGGGAACAATATATTATAGAATCTTTTAGGGCATTTTTGCGTCATCACATCACAAACTAGCGACTGCTCCTGGTGGAATCCCCGCTCAAACTAATTGATATTAAAATGTGGCCCAGTGAATAGCGTGGGCTGCCACGTACTAGCTAATAAAAAAACAAGCGCATACCGCTGCCCTCCCCCAACTCGTTCTGGAACTTACGATTCCAAGAATCGCCCTTCTATCTGGAAACGCCGCTCAAATCGGAAGTATTTTTATGAATGTGTCGGGCTGGGAATGGGGGGTTCTGATCCATCATGCTACAGCTGTCCCTGGCTTTTAGGCACAAAAGTGAGGTTTTTGTATGTTATGTGTGGGGTTAAGTAGTTCTTTAAAGTATTCTGCCCACCTTGCTAGTCTTTGTTGTGGATTAAATATCGGTATACCTCTTTTGCTGTTTATGATGGTGGTTGGGTTGTAGCATGCATCTCTGTTTCTCATTGTGGTGACACGTTTATAAAATTCTCTTGGGCAGTCTTTGCTAAAGGGCGCCATCTGTTCACCGTATATTCTCCAGGATTAATCTTTATATGCTCTAATTGTTCGTTTGGCACTACGTCTTGCTATTCTATAAGTAATATAGTCCTGTTCAGCTTTAGTTGTGATCCACTTTTTGAATGCTACCTTCTTTTTGAATATGCTATCTTTAACTTCGTTGTTCCACCAGGCTGTTCTTAATCTTTTTTCCTGCCCTACTTTCTTTCTTCCACATTTATTTTCCAATGTGTCGAGCATGGCAGTCTTGAAATATGTCCATTCCTTATCTACGCTTGAGTGGTCATCAGGTATGTTCTTATGAAGGTTTTGGATTTCTTGATTGAATTCGTCTTTAACCGTATTTTCCTGCAGCCTCCTATAATTGATGACATGTGTTGTTACCTTTTTGTTTCTTATTTTCTTGTGTGGTGAAATCTATTTTATTATGACTGGTTTGTGATCAGTATCAACATCTGTATTTGGGAGTGCTCTTGAATCTAATAGTAGCCTTCTGTCTGATTTCCTAATTAGAATAAAGTCAATTTGAGATGCTTGGTCTATGTCATTCCATTTATACCAGGTTTTGGTGTGGCTACGATGATGTTGAAAAAAAAACTATTTGCTATTATTAGTTCATGTTACGAGCATATGTTGAGTAGATGTTGACCATTGCTGTTACAATCAGTCTATGTGCCCCATGTAATCCTCCCACGGTGTTCTTCGTGTGCCTATTCGTCCGTTAAAATCACCCATCACAATTAGTTCATCTGTCTCCCTGATATTATTTAACGTGTCAGCAAGTTTATCAAATTACTCGTCTTTGTCTTCGTCGCTGTAAGTGTCGTTACATGGGGCGTATGTTTGTATAAATGTTGTTGTTCTATTTCCTTCTTTGATCTGTACTAGTATTATCCTTTCCGATATAAATTTAGTATTGATAATAGCTTTCGCTTTGTCTGGATGTAACAAAAAACCCACTCCATGTTTAGCTGTAGCTCGCTGGTCGACGCCACTCCATATAAGAACGTAACCTTCGTGTCTTCGTTTCGTGTTCTGCCCCTTTTTCCTAGTATCTGCGAGTCCTAATATTTGAATATTTGATTTTTTCATAAACTCTACGAGAGCTGGTTCCTTATATCCTAGACCAGTAACATTCCAAGTCGCAAAAATCTCCTTTCTGTTTGAAGTATTTCGAAGCTTAACAGTTGTTGTCGTTAGTCGCTTGTTGTTGTTCGGCAACAAATAAATTCCCTACCGGTTTGCTGGACCTGTCGTAGGTTCATCCTTATTTGAACAGATTGAACACGGACAGAACACATAATTAATCTTTGAAACGAGCGACGCGGTTTACACCGCCATCTTGAACATTCATCTTGAACACACATGCTATAAGTATGTCCAGAAATAAAACAAAAAGGAAACATGCACAAAGGACAGCCGCCGACCGATCCCCCAGCTGGAGTGGGATCACGTAAAGTCCTTATAAGGACTGCAGTCAGTCAAGCCAGACGAGCCAGGAGCATACGCAAACAAAGAAAACCAAAAGAACAGACGAGCACAAAGGATAGCCGCCGACCGATACCACCGCCGACGTCACAGACACAAACGCTACATAACCAGTCCGAGATAGGACTCACAAGACAAGAATTAGGGTGAATAAACCCACAAAAACCACGGACCTCAACAATAACCACAGCTGATGAAGCAGGTTAGACGAGGCCGAATTTGGAATTTTTGTTTTTAGAATTGGAATTGGAATTGGAATTGCGTCATTCACGATCAATTATTTTGAAAAATGTCTGTTACATCATTATGAAATTTTTTCCTGCCGTCTTATATTTACCCCCACCCAAGGAATATGTTTTTGATAGGTCCAAAAGCAACTGAAATAATCGAAACGGCGACATTTCTTTGATGTTTTGGTGAAAAACTAGTGATTTGTCGCTAACAAACTTGTTTTTACTGTAATGAATGCCCCGCCAATTCAGACGACGACACAAGGCATATCCGGATTCATATGGGAGTGGGTGCAGTAAAAGAAGTAGCTTAAAAGTCGCAGGGTCGACTGCATTGCACCGGGTTCTTATCCCATATGACTCAGTCTCTTTCCGCAGCGCGGAAATCGTCGCACAAAGCACGAACTCCGTAGCTCCAGCGACGACCCTCGGGAGTCTCCGAAAAAATGCACTCGTGAAATGAAGGACGCGGCCCGGAATCGAACATACAACCTTCGGAGCCTGAGTCAGACGGCTTGACCACTTCAACACGGTGAAAGACAGAGAATTTACAGAGGCATGGGGTAAATAATCTGTAAATTGAAAGGAGAGTAGAAGGAATATATTTCTTAACTTATTTTTCATGTCCTTCTTGTTTCTTCAGCTGCTGGTTAATAATGTGTACACAAGTATTCATGTTAGCTTTTTATATTGAGTTCGTGAAAGCTTCCAAATAGCTGTGAGTTAATGTGCGTATGGAGTGACCAGAAATGATACCTCAATTTAGTCATCATGTTTCCATTGTTAAGGATATGTTTAGCTGTCTGTGCAGTTTGTTCACACGTACACATGGGTGACAGACCCGCTTTGACTCTTCGTGAAAGATTGTCTACTCTGCTGTTTACTATTCAGAGACGGAACATGGTTACCTGTTTTGCAATATGAAAATAGTTGTCAGTGTCTCTGTAGTGGGCTTTCTTCTTAACGACCAAGATGTTGGTCCTCTTTTCATTGAAGTTTATAGATTGATTCGTATGCACGTGTGTTGTCCCCTAATTTTACAACGTGTTTGCTCTCACGTTTCTTGTTATGCCACAATATGTCGGTTTCCACCGCAATATTACTCTGCTGTTGGTATTCAATGCGTTTAGTGTGTGTGTGTGTTTTTTTTTTTTAAAATTTAAATACAGTTGTTTGTCACCGCTGAGGGCTTGCGGAATTGAAAATTCTTCACTGTGGAATACAAACTGTTGTCATTTACATTATGCTGATGCTGTAATGTTTAGGGCCTGCAATTCGTCTGAATAGTTGGAGAAATATATTCCAGTAAGTGTGCACGTAGATTAAGGTCTGCGATCTGCTCAGACCTTAATCTCTGTCGGACGATTCTAGTAGGTTGATGATTGCTCTCGGTACGGCAGAAGTCTCAAGCAACCATGACGTTGCTCTTCTATCAACTTGTCGATTTGATATTTCTTGCTTTTTTGGCGTCTGTTTTACAAGGGACAACAATTCTAGCTAGAAATACCTTTCTGGAAATGGTATGTTTTCCATTCGGAGCCATATCTTTATTGCTCCCTTTGTGCTCGATGCTGTAGGTATTTTGTCTTCTTGGGCAACAACATTGATATCATGCATTGTCCATAATTGGACACGACGGTCTATCTAGGGATCGAAGCACAGTATTCTCGAGCCAATCTGTAAATACATTACCATTCATCTTATTATGATGATCCCTATTGTCTGTATGCTTTGATACGAACACGAGCCCAGCATTCTGTTGTAAGCCATTATGCGTATTACCAGCATGGGCCATGACCAAAAGCTATCCTATACTACTGGGCACATATCGCTTTATCTGTCCATTCACTGATTGCCATTCCTTATCACTTGTGTGGTGCGCATTGATCCACATTTCATCCAAATACACTGCCATAATTTTCTTTGCGCATTTCCCTTATTTCACATAGGTATCTGCTTCTCATGGCTCCTAAATGCGGTTGCTCGCAAAGAATATTTCTACCGCCCTTGTACTTTCTAAAAGTGAAGATAATGTCCTTATAATTTTCCACAAAGTTGTTTTGGATAGCTCTATGTTATTGTTCTTTCTCAACCAAACCCTAAGTTTTCTTACAGTCACTGTTTCTTTGGCATCCAGTATTTTATAATGCTGGATAATCCTGGATATAAAATCCAAAAGTTTTATAATTTTAGGAGTCTCCGTGGCGAAGTGGTCAAGCCTTTTGACTCGGGCTGCAAAGGTTGTGGGATCTATTCCGGGCCGCATCCTTCGGTTCACGAGTTAAATTTTTCGGAGACTTCTGTGAGTCGTCGCTAGAACTTCGGAGTTAGTGCTTTGTGCGATGCTTTCCGCGCTGCGGAAAGAGACTGATCCATATGGGATAGAACCCGGTGCAATGAAGTCGACCCTGTCGACTTTTAAGCGACTTTTTACAGCATTTTTATAATAGCTCGCCTTATGACATCTTTGTTAAAGCTGTCTACAATAACCTTTCTACCTACCGTCTGGTTATTGCGTGGTGGTTTAATTCCAGATTCTTGCACTCATCGACGAATGACCGTTTACTCAAACCCAATGCATGCACTGTTCTTTTTTTCGGAATTTGTAATAGTATAAAACAGTTTCCTGGGATCAGCTTCTATACAAAAATATGTACAACTTCATAGCGTTGCTTTGAAGTGTATACTCAATTTCGCATTCAATCCCATTGAAAAATATTCACACATTTCAATGTTAGCGATAAGTGGCAAGATTAAAAATAATAAGAATAATAATAATCAGGCCTCATGAAACAGTTTGAAGTTTGACGACACCTCTGAACAGTCCCAGTTTAAACTGCGCGGGGTTCTTGGCATAAGGCCAGTCCCGTGAAAAACGTAAAATATTCAAGATTGAACACTGATTGTCTGGCTACGCTGTAATATATTTAAAATTATGAACTTCATCTCGTCCCGTAAATTATATACCGCATATAAACAAACTTTGATATCTGCTGTACATCTCCAGAACAAAAAATTTTTTGTTGGGTGGACATGATAATAAGGTTATATGCTAAATCTCGTAATTTCCCCTCAGTTGGTTACTGAGATATTGATTTTTATATGGAGGCGAACAAATGTGAACGCACTATTAAATACGCTTCTCAATATCAAAGACGCAGAATCACATCCGTCCCTCTAGTAAATTACCCATCCTGCTTCCCTGAGGGAGTTCAGGATACCAGCCTGGTCCATCCCTCCTCACACATCAGCCAAGCCGTGCGCGCGCGCACACACACACACACACACACACACACACGCACACACACACACACACACACACACACTTATCAAGGCGTGTCCTTAAACAACCGTCTATCAAGACCCACACACTTTAATATCTGTGTGCCTCAGGCTCTATACTAGGTAGGTTCGCTGCATTTTGCAGTTTATATTAATGATCTTCCTTTGTAACTCAATACTAGGTGTGATCTATTTACAGACGATTGTACTAGTCAAGAGAACCGTATTAAACAATTATTTACAAAAAGAAACTGATAATCTTACTAAATGGACAAATGAAATTCGCATGCAAATTAACTTCGACAAAACCAAATTCATGCTAATAACGACCAGACAAACACTACAGACACTAGCCATAACTGGGGCACCGCTTGAAGTCCGCATGGACACGTTAACTATAGTTAATGTAAATAAACATAAAACATTAGGCCTGTTAATTGACAGACATTTAAATTGGAGGTCTCATGTTCACATCCTTACCAAGAAAATACCACAAAACGTTTACCAACGTGTTAAAATTCAGACAAAATCACAAATTGGAAAGATCAGGTTGTGTGACGGTGTATTCCATGCCCAGTCTTCGTAGACTTAGACGGATAGGACATGTTAGGAGGATTGATGATGGTAGAATACCAAAAGACATCTTATTTGGTGAATTACTGATGGGTAGGAGATCTCAGGGTCGGCCTCTACTACGATACAAAGATGTGTGTAAGCGGGACATGATTGATACAGGCATTGATAATGCACATTGGGGACAAGTCGCTATTGAACGTGTTGCATGAAGGGCAATTATCAGAAATGGAATAAAGGCAAAGGAGAAAATTACTGCAGATAAAGCACATTCAGAGCATGAGAGAAGTAAGATGGTGCATGATGGTGGAAATGACCATGTTTTCACATGCATCCACTGTGGACAAACAATTGCAGCACGATTTGGCCTGATCAGCCACACTCGCCACCGCCATGGGTCGTAGTTCTTCTGAAGGTGCACCATCAAACTTGATTATACCTTTCATGCCTGTGTGGAACGATTTCACAAAGGACAGAAGAGTTGGTGGGCAGCCAATTTTCTTTAGTGCTTTGAACAGACCCTCACGACTGACCAAATCAAATGCCTTTGTGAGGTCGATGAAGGCAATAAACAGTGGTTGATTTTCTTCCCGGCATTTTTCTTGCATTTGTCACATTGAGGACTTCATATCAATGGTAGACCAGTTCTGTCAGAAGCCGCACTGTGATTCGGAGTAGACTTGATCTCCCAGGACTTGAAATCTGCGCAGAACAATTCTGGCAAATACTTTCCCAACAATACACAGAAATGATATACCCCTATAGTTGGTACAGTCGCTCCCATCGCTCGTGTTCTTGTACAATGTTATGGGACTTGTCCTTCTCGCCAGCATAGCTCTATTAGCTGGTGGATCTGTAGAGTGAATGTGTCTTGCCCACTCCTGATTACCTATATTGGAATCCCGTCGTTATCTGGAGCCTTGTCAGATGCAAGTTCATTTATAGCACACTTAACTTCTGTTATGGTGGGAATTGTGTCCAGGTGGTCAAGAGTTGGCAGGGCTTCTATGGCATTGAGGGCATCATCCGCTAGTTTGGTGTCACTTGAGTAAAGCTCCAAATAGTGCTCTACCCACCTATCCATCTGCTGTTTCTTATCAGTGATGATTTCTCCAGTCAAGGTTTCCAGTGGCGCACTTCTTTTGATCATTGGGCCACAGACTTTCTTTATCCCTTCATACATGCTTCTGATGTTTCCCGTATCACTTGCGATTTGAATGGACTCACATAACTTGGTCCAATAGTCATTCGCACACTGCCTGGCAGCCTTTTGCACATCCTTCCTAGCTTGCTTCAGCTCACTTAGAGTGTTACGCGTTGTTCTTTCCTTGTTTCTTAAGAGAGCTATCTTCTTTTTATCAATCAAGGGCTGTAGTATCTGGCTGTTTGCCGCAAATCAGTCCTGCCTCTTATGATCCACAGCGCTGTAAACCCCTACCGCTGTTTTATAAATAGTTTCCTTAAGTTTACTTCACTTTTCACTTACCGTACAATTTTCTGATGTATCAGTGAGAGCGTCTTCAAGTTGCTGTTGAAACTCAAAGCACTTTCATGGATCGTGAGTGTTAATAATATTAATCCTGGGGCTAGATTTGTGTTTAGCTGTGTAGATTCTCTTTGGTCTCAGTCTAACCCTTGCAACAACCAAAGATTGATTCGCATCACAGTCAGCATTGGGGTAACTTCGAGTTAATGATGTATGGTTCAGATGTTGTCTACGTGTGATAATGAAGTCCAGCTGATGAAAATTGTTGTTTCTTGGATGTTTCCATATGATCTTATGCAGCTATTTTGTTTTAAAAAAGAGTTTGTAATACATAGGTCATTTCTGATATAACAGAGCATCATCTCTGTTAGGGGTTTAATGGGTGGTGTGCAAAGGGGAAAAGACTAGTATACAAGGCACGGCTGAGCATCCCGTTGGGATGTAACTAGGGACGCTCAAGCTGTGACGCGGGGGGTAGGAATAGTTAGTTACCATCTGTACCTCGGATCAGCAACACCTATTGTAATAACATCTGTCCAGAAAGTCATTGTATGCTGTTTTATATTCTACGATGTATTCAATTGAATAAATATATGAAATACAGCGAGGACTTTGTCTCTGCTCTATAACCTCAGCACTGTTATAAGAGTAGAAATGTTGCCGTTTGACCAGGATGCGATTGTCTGGATTGACCGAAGTATTAACCACGGCACATTTTGAAACGCTCGTCAAACAACTTCATTGTTGCGGTGACTAACCGAAGTATTGACCACGGCACGTTTTGAAACATTTGTTGAACACGCTTGGAAGATGGCTGTCTTTGTTGATACAACCTTGAATGTAAGACTTGCAACAGCCAAAAGCCCATCCAGGGGTGGCTGTTTGTGAGTTTGTGATCTTGCCCTGTTCAACTGTGTCAAGAGGCTGCTTAATCAGATCGCCGTTCGCATTCTCATTTCATCGGCCTAATATAATCAAAGCTGAAGCCCATATTATCAAGTTGATCGTTGGCTCTGCGGTCGTCAAGTCCACATTATCAAGCTGAACGTGAGCACTCTACGAAGTTGGTTTCTATCAAGGGCCTACCAAGAGGCGGCAGTCAAGTACCCGTCCAAGGGCGAATTGTCAGTGAAGATGGTTTCTATCAAGGGCCTACCAAGAGGCGGCGGTCAAGTAATTCCTTACTGTGTCGATTGGGTCATCTCCTGGACGCTGTAGTTCGTGAGCCTTAATGTCATTTTCTCCCAGTGTCAAGAATGAACCTAGGACAGGCATCTGGTCAGTTTGTTCATCTGGGAAATGCTCGAGCAGACAACGTTGGTAACTGAAGCAAGTATAAGTCTAATAGTTTAACTTAGTGGAAGATTATGAAACTTGGTTAGTTTAGAATAACAATATCGACAACATTGGTAACTGAAGAAAGTGCAAATCTAATAGTTTAATTTGGTGAAAAATTATAGAACTTGCTTAGTTTAGAATAATAATATTGTGTTACTGTATATTATAGTACTATATTGTGTTGTACTGGTATATTCTGTATTTCAGATTTATAATGGAACCCCAAGACCTTTCCTTAGGACAGGTGCTTGGTGGTGTAGGTAGAGCCATATTCAAGTTAGACACAGCTTTGAAACAGCAAAGCATAGCTGTTGACATTGATAAGTTTAGTGGGCAAGCAAAATATTTTTAAAAAATAGATTGTGTCCATCGAAAAACATGCTTATTTAGTGGGCGCCACAGACGAAGACAAGAAAAATTTAGCTTATAAGACAAGTGTATCGCCTGTCTCAGATCATATTAGAAGAAAATTGGAAGCAGGAACAGATGAGACGTGGGAGCATTTTAAAGATGATCTAGCTCATAAATATGCTGAGATCACGGATCCCCAACATGCTTTTTCAGTATTAAGACAATCTAGGCAAGATAATGGAGAAAGCGTTCAGCTGTACAGTGATAGGCTGATTAATCTAGCTGAAGAAGCATTCATAGGCCAGAATGTTCAAGGCGAGGAAGTGGAGAGGATGCTGGTTGGAATTTTTGTTGATGGGATAAAGTCAGATGGACTTAAGTTTAAACTTATGAGGGAAAATCCTGCGAGGTTATCACAGGCTGTGGATATAGCTGTACAGGAAGAAAGTTTGAGAAGGAGATTTAGACTAAGGGTAGGACGAGAGATAGGAAGTAATAGAGAAGAGAGAATTGAGGAACCTATGGAGATAGGACAGGCAAGATACGGATGGAGAAGACGAGGAGAAATACAGACATTGCAGGGAAATAATGAAAATACTCATGATAGAGGAAGACAAATGAGAAACCCTATAAGAGAGACGGTAGGTAGTACAAATATGGTTTGTTGGAATTGTGGTCAGAGGGGACACGCTTCTAGATTTTGTGGCAACAGACGTGCTCAGGTTAGTGCACAGAATAGAAGTGTAAACAGTGGACCAAATAGAAATTTTGAAGACAGACAGAGGAATTTTACAAGGCCAAGAACGCAGGAAAACTGGCATCCCACTTACTGAGTAGGACCTGCGGTAGGAGGGAAAATAAAAAGGTCCCAAGAATTAAGGATTATTTTAATGACAAGTATAGGAGGACAAGTAGAAAGTGGTCTCAACTTGGTGAAATAAAACAGTTCTCAGTGAATATGACGGATCCCAGTTCTTGCATAATAGAAATAGGAAAATTTAGAATTCGAACATTGGTTGATTCGGGAGCTCAAGTCAGTGTAATCAAGGAAACATTCTTATATCGTATATTAAAGAATTTTAGAATATTTAGGAATCAGGACAATCTCCATTCTGTTACCGGACAAAATTTGGAAGTGGTTGGACAAACAATGATCAACTTTAGGTTAGGAGGGATAAATGTGAGACACCTTTTCCATGTAGTTAAAGATTTAAGTAGGAACATGATCCTAGGTAGAGATTTCTTGCAAAAAAATGGCATAAGACTTTATTTTGATTTACATAAGTTAAGATTTCAAGATGTCTATGTTGATTTAGAAGAAGATATGCACGTATCGGCGCTGGTTAGAGTAAAAACGTCCATGTCCTTAAAACCACAGACGGTCAATCTGATACAGGCAAAAATAAAAAAAAATCCTTATTTTTCGATAGGACAAACAGTTACGATAACAGAGTTAGAGAGAGAAATAATAGATGAACCAGGCTTAGAAGTCACAGATGGGATAATAACACTAGATAAACACTTCAGCTTTCCAGTGATGCTCTTTAACAAAACAGGGAAGGAGATTAAATTATATAGAGGGTGCGTGATCGCCAAAGTAGCACATAGTCATAACTGCATATCAACTACAGAAAGAGAGGAAATATCGAGAAATAATTATTCAGAAACCCCTATTGAAAGAATCAATGCCAGAAATAGACGTGGAAGAAGATGGAACGTACAGAATGATGAATTGATCCATGCATTCAGAAATCATACATCTCAAATATAGTCAGTAGACAAAACAACAAGAGAACAGGAATTATTATCACAGTTGAAAGCTCCACCAGAGTATAAGGAAGTATTAGAAAAGTTAGTGAGAGAAAATCAAGACGTTTGTGCTATTAATGACTTGGAGTTAGGTAAGACTAAGACAGTTACTTTGGAAATAGACACAGGAAATCATCCACCAATTAGTTTGAAACCATATAGAACTCCTCTAAGGAATAGAGAAATTGTAGAAAAAGCAATAGAAGATATGCTAAAAGCAGGAATCATAACAAGATCCAAGTCAGAATGGTCATCTCCGATTGTAATCGTGACCAAGAAGGACGGGAGTCACAGATTCTGTTGTGACTACAGGGCCCTGAACAAAATCACCAAGAATGTAGCTTATCCGTTGCCGGTGATCGATGATATTTTAGGGCTACTTAATGGGTCTACCTTCTTCACTACGCTAGACGCAAGGTCAGGATTTTGGTGTATCCCTATGTCGCCGGATGCTCAGAAGAAAAGTGCTTTCTGTACTCACGCAGGTTCTTACGAATTTTTACGAATGCCTTTTGGGGTCAAGACAGCGCCTTCTCATTATATGTTGTTAATAAATCAAGTACTGGAGGGCTTGCAAAAGTTTGCATTAGCATATATAGATGACATTTTAATCTACACAGCAGGAGACGTACAAGACCATCTGAAACATGTAAAAGTAGTATTTGATAGGCTACGATTACACGATGTTAAATTGAAACTCAGTAAATGTGAATTCCTAAAAACAGAAACTAAGTATTTGGGGTACATCATTGATAGAGAAGGAATTAAACCAGATCAGGACAAAGTGAAAGTCATTAAAGAACTACCTGCTCCGACCAACGTGAAAGACGTTAGGGTTTTATTGGTACGTGTGGGTACTATCGTCGGTTTATTCAAAAGTTTGCTCAAATAGCAGAACCCATCACTAATCTGACTTGCAAATACGCAAGATTTAAATGGAATGAAGATTGTCAGAAAGCATTTGATTTTTTGAAAAATAGTTTAACAGTAGTTCCATTATTGGCACATCCAGATCTAGATAAACAATTGATTTTATATAAAGATGCTTCAGATAACGCCATAGGAGCATGTTTAACGCAACCATATGAAGGAGAAAATTCAGGAATACCAGGAGTTAAGAACGAAAGACCAATCTACTTTTTGTCACACAAACTTAGTAAATCTCATAAAAAAATGGCCGACCATAGAAAAAGAGGCATACGCTATACACTATGCTTTACAGAAACTTGATTGTTACTTACATAACGCCAATTTTATTATAAGAACTGATCACATGCCACTTAAAATCTTTACTAGAAGCCCCAGTACAAAATAGAAAAATACAAGACATGGGCGCTAACTTACAAGGCTATAACGCAAAAGTGGAGTATATATCCGGTAAAATAATACACTGTGCAGATTTATTATCCAGAATCCCGTATCCAGAGACGACAGAGGATACTAAAGATGAGAGTGAACCCGAAATAGATGACCGAAACTGGCAAGTAAATATACTAGATTCTGCCATATTGAATAGAGAAAATTTTAGGAGCTCACTGTCAGATCAAGAATCCGAACCAATAGCGGAAGATCCACAATTAATGCAGTTTGATATGAAAGAAGAACAAGAATTGGATCCGAAAGTAATAGAAATAAAACAGAAGTTGAAAGAAACGGGTGAAAACAATTCTAAGAAGAATTTTTTATTCTTGCAGGATGACAATCAGTTATATTATGTGAGTGAAAAAAGTGAAGAGTTGAGAAAATACATTCCGAAACATTTGGAAATTGAGATTCTAAAGGCATATCATGATGAGAATGGTCATCTTGGTCGAGACAAGTTAGTTAAAGCCCTCAAGAATAAATATTATTGGCCGAATTTATTTAAAAGCGCTTGTAAATATGTTGACGCGTGTGAGAAATGTAGGTTAAGAAATATGAAAACGATCAAATGTCCCTTACAAGATACTGACATCCCTCAGTTTCCAATGCAGAAAGTGAGTTTAGATATTTCAGGTCCTCACCCTAGAACGTTGTCGGGGAATGTATACCTACTACATATCGTGGATTGCTACAGTTTATGGCCGTAGGTTTATGCGATTCCGGATAAGAGCGCTGATAACATCATTAATAATTTTCTACAAGAGTACATACCAAGGTTTAGTTGCCCACAGACGGTACTCACAGATAATGGAAAGGAGTTCGTGAACAAGAAGTTTGAGAAATTATTACAAGATTTGAATATCGCCCACATAAAAAACTTCTTATTATAGACCTTCCTCAAATGCGAAAAATGAGAGACAACATCGGACATTATATAATATAATAGCAAAAATTGTAGAGGAACATGATAGGGATTGGGATCTTTACTTGGGATCTGCAATGGGCGCGATACGCACAAATCAAAATGAAGGGACAGGTTTTTCACCATTTTACTTGCTACACGGAAGAGAACCAATACTCCCAATTGACAATCTGTTAAAACCTAGACGTAAATATATGGGGGAGGATTTTCAGGAAGTAATTTTACAAGAAATGCACAAAGCGCATGTAAGGTTAAGAAACAATATAATTAAAGCCAGAGAAAGACAGAAAAAGTACGCAGACAAAAATACACAACTACAGGAATTTAAAGTAGGTGATAGGGTTTACTATAAGAAACATAGAAGAAACTCCAAATTTGATGCTCATTGGATTCCAGGATATTACATTTTAGAAAAGTTAGGTCCAGTATCATATAGTATCAAGAACCAAATTACAGGACATGTGGCGCGGTCACATGTGGAGCATTTAAGACGAGATAATGAAGATAAGGGAGACGATAATAATAATAATTATACAGAAGGGGTATACTCAGATGGACAACTCGTCAGACGAGTCAAATATACGATACCCTCAGATTTTGGAAAAGAACTGGTACAAAAACAAACAATAACAACACCAATTTATGACGAAACTGGTGAACAAGCAGAAACAGTACCGAAAACTCTTAGGAGAGAAGAAAATAATACGTATGATGGTTATAATAGTGTTGAATCTATGGAGGAGGAGGTAACTGCTCCATTTAAAAATACCAGACAAGCAGTGAAAAGGAGGATAGAGAGACAAAAGAAAGAGAAGTTAAAAGACAAAAGAGAATTAGAGAAAATTCATCAAGCGACGAAGATATGCCACTACTCGAAAGATCGTTAAGAAACCATGATAGACAGATTAGATTAGATATAGAAAGAAAAAAATTAGCGGCCGCTAGCAATAGATATACAGATGAAGAACAAGAAATGGACGAAAATTCAGAATCTAATGGAAATAGTAGCATGAAGGAAGATGTTTCTCTTCGGGAAAATGAGGACATTGATGTGGAGATGGCACTTATAGAGAAAAATCTAGAATTACTGAAGAAGTGGAGATATGGTAAATAGATTGATAGAATATTCTGCAGATAGCAGGATGAAAATTTTTTGGTTTAAAGAGGAAATTTGTAATTGATGAAAAACGGTAGCTGTGAATTACAGATGAATTATAGAAGCAGGTTAGCAAATAGCCTGGTTAATAGTTGTTGTGAGTTGTCTTGATGAGTAGACATGATATTGTATATTTTTGTAATAAGTTAGGTGATATGGGTGTCAATTCTCGTGTGGTCTTGGAGATGTATTCTTTATTGCCATTTAATTTTGAAATTTGACTTGTTGAGTTTTCTTAGTAGGTAAATAATTGGTTATTAGTCCAAAAATGCGACTAATAATGGATAGGTTGTATTTAAATATGATTTTTTTTTGTTTCATCATGTATGTCATATTATTTTGAATAATGTCTTCCTTTGACTTGGTTGATTGCCTTTATTTAAAATTTGGGGATAAAAATTGTCTTTAAAATGTTGGGGGGAATGATATCCTGTTTTGACTTCGTTTCGGTTTGCTCATGAATTGTGATTTTATTTGAATTACTTTGTTTATTGAATAGTATTTAGCCTTGTTTAAAAATAAGTTGTTATTGTTTTGCTTAGAGTAAAGAGTTGGTTTAGATCAATAAGACTAGCTCTTATTGAATAATTAATAGGATCTTTCGTTCAGAAAATAGTAAACAAACGACTGTGGACTAGGAAGAGAGACATATTCCCCTTGTGAGTAATAAGTTTTAGTAAACATGAGTACCATAAACTTCGGCCTTGTACTTGCAGGAAGGCTGCTGCGTCAGTCAGCATTAACGTTTGGAATATGATGGGTTAGTTACAGAGTGGCTAAAAAGGGAGTACATGTAGTTTAGAAACACATGAATTAAATGCCATGCTTGGATGACGGGTTTTATAATAGATGCTACACAAGTAAAAGTTGGTAGAAATATATGGATCTGGGGGGTTGAAATAGGAGCTGCATTAAGTCAGCATTAATTGAAAATACATGGATTGGATGCCATGTTATATTATGGGAGAAGAGTGGTTTAACTTATTGACACTTGTTGTGTGTTCAGAGTAAACAAACGTGAGTAATAGTAATGAAGGGACGCTGTGGTAACAGCATAAATCATAATTTTTGGAGCTTGCGAAGGTATGTTATAGGTAAAGAATAGATACTAATATGCGATAAATAGAGAGAAAAAGGGCAGTAGTTGCTGGCTGATTTATAATCCTGACAGTAGAAGGGTGGTTTTAGATCGACGTAACTTTTGACAGGAACATTTATTATTAACAAAAAATGAAGATAATTGAAGATTAGGGGATTATATGATTTGGGTTTTTGGAAACTTTACGTTATAAAGTTTTGAGAGTGCATGGGAGGATAAATGGGATAATTGTGACTACTTCTTACTACTTTCTCTTTGGTGCGGATCAACCACTTTCCTGTCTATCCTGTGTTGTTAGTGAGAGTATGGTAAGTTGTAAAAATACATAAGAAATCTTCAATTTTTGTTAATCATAATTTAGATCGATATTTTTTATAAAGCGCATTGCTTTGTGACGGGGATTACAAGATGAGCTTTTGTAAAATATACTTACGTTATAATAATGTATGTGGCTGGCTATAAGATGAATTGTTGGGATAGAGGGATAGAGAGATAGAGAGGGGTGTATTAAATAAGAGTTCCGGTTTAGATTTTAGTTGAGACAGGTTTAAATTGTTCAGTGTAAAATATGTAAGCGGATTGCTAATGGTTTGAGGATGAAGTAATTTTGTGAGAGCGTTTAGTTAAGTGTTTTAGAAAGTCATAGAATTTGGAGTAAGACTTTTCGGGGAAAAGTCTTGTTGAGGGTAGAGAGGAATATAACAGAGCATCATCTCTGTTAGGGGTTTAATGGGTGGTGTGCAAAGGGGAAAAGACTAGTATACAAGGCACGGCTGAACATCCCGTTGGGATGTAACTAGGGACGCTCAAGCTGTGACGCGGGGGTAGGAATAGTTAGTTACCATCTGTACCTCGGATCAGCAACACCTATTGTAATAACATCTGTCCAGAAAGTCATTGTATGCTGTTTTATATTCTACGATGTATTCAATTGAATAAATATATGAATTACAGCGAGGACTTTGTCTCTGCTCTATAACCTCAGCACTGTTATACATGCACCACAGTGATTTCCCACTCCCTTCAGAATATATGACATATTGGGATGGCTACGTCCTGGATGGTTCCCATAAATAAATTAAACAATTACATAATACATTGTGTGTAATTAAACAGTTACATAAAACATTGTGTAATTGATTGTTATACTGGTTCAATGCTACAGCTGCCTTTGCCCATTATCATTCATGCGACCGATGTTGTATTTTCCAAGGCACGCTGGCCATGAACTCGAGGCCTTGCCCAAACGAGCATTGAAATCACCGAGCATATAAATGTAGTCGGGTTTTGGAACTATCTTGATCACATAGTCTAGCTTCTCATAGAACGTATCCTTGACACCATCAGAGGAAGCGAGTGTCGGTGCATATGCAGTGATAATGGTGGCAAACCCACAGGAGGTTGCCAAGCGCAGGGATAATAGTCTTTCATTACCTCCAGCTAGGATATCAATCATTCCCGATAGCGAATTCTTCACTGCAAAGCCCACACAATGTTGCCTTTTAAAAAAAAATATACGCTCTACTTTAGACGAAAAAACAGATCATCCGGCAATACATGAGCCTTCATTTGCATACATGTGCCTGTTGTACAGCGAGTTTTTAGTGTCCGGAGTACCGCACGGTCACTTCAGTTTACCAATGAGCAATTACTTAGCTGTTCAGTAAGTACTCTGAACAAGCTTTCAGCCTAATAGTTCAAAAGGTTTATATTATTTTAGCTCGGCATATACTACATTTAACAGCGCTATATAAATTATGAGTTGTAAAGGCATGTTAAGCTAGATTATTTGCAGCAAACAGTTAGGTCCGAAACATCAGGTCAAGCTTCGGCGTACGTGCGTGTGTGCGTGTGTGCGTGTATGTACGTGTGCGCGTGCGTGTGTGCGTGTGTGTATGTGTGTATGCGTGTATGTGTGTGTGGGTGGGTGTGTGGGTGGGTGGGTCGGTGGGTGGATGGATGGATGGATTGATTGATGGATTCATGCATGCATGCATGCATGCGTCTCACTGTTAGCCAACCTTTCTTCTTACAGGCCACCTCATGGTGTTGTCCAACTACATACATCGTTGTCTTCTGTGTCTCCGCCAAGGAGTCACCTCTTTTAATTGAGAAAGTAGGTTGTTAATTATCAGACAGTCGTATCATTTAGTAATGGTTTCTTTAATAACAGTGTTTATATAAGGACTACTACTTACTGATTTTAGCTGTGAAACATTGGAAAGATATACAAGCATCAGTATACTGAAGTTACACATATTGTGTCAGGGATATGTTAGCCTTGGCTTATGCAAATAAGGACACAGTGTATATATTTGTATTGCTAACAATATATATTCAGATCTAGCAATCAACAATGGAAGTCTTTTCATAATACTGTTTTGTACATAAAACCTGCGACTGGCCTAGCAAGCCGGCAGGGGAACTTCATACTGATCGTAGAAAAACTAAGAAGTATAAACGGACTGACCCAAATGGATATAGATCCGTCAATGTTAATGGATTAGATACAAATAGGTATATTTAGCTCCTGCGAGAAGAAACGTACTAAACACAAACACGTCGCACATACCTTACAAGGAGATCCATCGTATCCCGAAATACAGGTGAAAATCCAAAATCAGAAGCAATCAATAAATATATAAAATGAATAATAAAATAAAATACACACACATGCGTACAATACGACACACAGGACGGCCGACGTTTGTATTCTCAGAATCTTTGTCAAGAAGAGGACAACACAGATAGATAAAACAACGAAATACAAAAAAAAAGAAAAGTGTACTAATTTCCTTGACACTTCTTATTGTTATTTTTCCATATGATGTGAAAAAACAAAACACTCACTAATGTTCAGGTCTCGTTGGCGTGTAACACAAACATTATTGTTCTGAGAAGTCATCCTGTTGGATGCTTCTAGGTATCGGCTCACCAGAGCCATGTCCTTCAGACTTGTTCTATCATAGGCCCAGTGTAAAGGCTGATGCATAAACCTTCCTGCACTACTTTCTCCAGGATTTTAATTTTCCATGTTTCAGTGGTTTTCATCCAAACCTGAGGGAACCTGTAAAAGAGAAAACAACACACCAGGTGAGAGCAACTTTTCCCTGACTGTCGTGACAAGTACTCACTCTCTACTATAGTGTCTTGAGAGATATTACTTCTATAGTGTCGTCCCTGGAGTGAGGGGAATCAACACCCACATTTATTTCAGTTTTCATATCACTATTCTGGAGATATCCACCAGACTCCGTCCACAACACTCCCTCAGTCCAATGACACCTTCTTCTCACTCTTGCTCACCCCTGGATCATGCCCCTCTTATTCTTCCCCAACATAACATACTTGACAACTCTAGCCTCAACAAATAAATACAAGAAATTTATTAAAGCTAAGAGTATATGTGGGAGAAGTGTGTGTGTGTGTAATGTGTAGAATGTGTGTCGCATATTCTAAGGTGTATATGTAGACATCAGACCACAAAGCTCCGGATCACAGTCTGATCATCATTGTACATGGTACATCACATCATCACGGGTCGGTAAACAAAAACCTCACCACACGCCGTGTCTCTCTTGTTCGATGTTGACTCTCTCCGGTAGCCCATTTGATAACCCAGATACCTGGTCACCAATCACGAATATAGTCTGATATTGATCTGGCAGCGATCATACACCTTGTTAATAAATGTCTATATGGTTCCGAAACATAAACCTTCATTGCCTAGTGAAAACAAGTAACACGGTTCCTTGGAATAAATGACTCATTCTTACAAGTCCTACCGTTTTCACTATTACATTGTTCTCGTTCTTTGAATTAATTCATATTAATATTTCACAGGTGGTGTGAAAATGTTACAACACTCTAATGTTATGTCACTTGTGGTGTAAAAAGCAACACTCTAATGTTATTTCACTTGTGGTGTGAAAAACAACACTCTAATGTTATTTCTCTTGTAGTGTGAAAAGCAACACTCTAATGTTATTTCACTTGTAGTGTGAAAATCAAACACGATATTGTTCTTACACCCGTGGTGTGACATAATAACACTCCATTATTTCTTTCACGAGTGGTGTGACATAATAAACCCTTTTCTCATGGACCAAATGCACAGGCCACTGAACAGATCTCCTCGTACCAAGTTCTCCATAATACGAACAATTCAGCATCTGTTCTTTGAAAACCCGAGGGGAACCTGTGAAAGAGACACAACAGACTCGGTGAGAGCAATCTGATACTGACTCGTATTAGATGAGTGTGGGCTTACTCAGATCCATGACAGTGAACCAATCTCTGTCATGTCAGAGGAGCTCCTCCCCCTGGCCTGAGTTAGGGCAAGACAAGGAAAGATCAATACACAAAGTGTAGAACCCCAGTATACCCCCACTGGAATATCCCCATCACACTAAATATCATCCCCTTTCACTATCCTCAACCAGCTGAGCTAATTTACATCTCATACTAGTTAGTTTAACACTGCGACTGTCTATTGTCGCGCTGTTTTTATACTTGACTACAAAGCAACCACTACGTTAAAGTTCGAAACTTCACTAACATATTACTATTCAACATTATTAACATTTAAATGCTAAGTGTAGATACCCTATGAATTCCTAGCTCACAATCCGAATTGAATCTCCAAATTGCCACGAAAGACACATGTTTTTTCTTTCTCAAATACACTGAAATACATCTAAAGCTATACGAACTAATAATAAAAATCTGGAGGACAGAAGAATTACCCCATGACTGGAAAGAGTCATTATTGATACCTATCTTTAAGAAAGGAGACAAGTTCCAATGTGGAAATTATAGAGGAATATCACTACTGTCCACAAGCTCTAAGATACTATCCGCAGTATTACTAAATAGACTAAAACCATATTCAGAAGACATATTAGGTGACTACCAGGCGGGTTTTAGACAAAACAGACCAACAATAGATCAGATATTTATCTTACGACAAATAGCCGAGAAACATTGGGAATATAAAAGAGATCTCCATAACATTTTTGTGGATTTTAAAAAGGCTTATGATAGTGTCCATAGGAATAGTCTATGGAATGCTATGCAGGAATTTGGAATACCAAGGAAGTTAATCAACATGACCAGACTATGCATGGAAGATACTTATAATATAGTAACATATAAAGGCAGGAAATCAGACCCCTTCCAAATAACATCTGGCTTGAAACAGGGTGATGCACTATCGCCGCTACTCTTCAATCTGGCTCTATAGAAAGTTGTAAGGAAGGTAAAGGAGGAATGTGATATTGGAGGAACATCCAAGCTGCTTGGTTATGCAGATGATATAGATATTATAGGTCAAAGTGAACAAAAGACATTGGAAATATTGACTCACTTAAAGGGAAAAGCCCAACAGATGGGGCTGGTTATCAACCAAGATAAGACAGAATATATGGTAATTTCAAGAGACGGAATGGCTAGAAACTCTGGCCACATACAAATAGATAATATGACCATTAAAAGAACGGAAACATACAAATACCTGGGTACAATCTTCAACTGCTCCAACATCATAAGGGAAGAAATACAAACTAGAATCAACTCTGAAAATAAGATATACTATGCACTACAACATCTACTGAAATCAAAGGTGCTATCTCGTAACACCAAAATCACAATATACAAAACACTGATCAGACCAGTTGTGCTGTATGGCTCTGAAACCTGGAGTACAACGAAAGGAGACGAAGCCTTGTTACAAACCTTTGAGAACAAAATTTTAAGACGCATCTTTGGACCCATTAGGGATACACAAAGTGGAGAGTGGAAAAGAAGAAGTAACAAAGACATTTATGATCTGTTTAAGTCCCCGCTAATCACTGGTATCATGAAGGCTAATAGACTACAATGGCTGGGGCATATAGAAAGAATGGAAGATAATAGGGAAACAAAACTCGCTTACACTCAGGAAATAAATGACCGTAGACCCCGAGGTAGACCAAGAAGGCGGTGGAGAGATAATAAATGTACAGACCTATAAGCACTTGGAATCAACGACTGGCAAGAGAAGGTCCACCAGAGAGACGAATGGAGACGGATTGTATTTGCAGCAAAGAACCTCAATGGCTCGGAACGCTGAAGAAGAAGAAATACACTGATAGTAAACATGCGGGATTCTTTTCACTACGAGCACTGAGCTATTCAACACGTCAGCCTAGGTCAACTTTATTGTGCACTCCCGACAACAAGCTTGTTTTTATATAATCTGGGATTGACCTCGTGACGTCATTCTCCTGTCAACAACGTGTGACAACCGAATCACGGCGGCGCTTTGCCTTTCATCTTGAGTCTGATCTAAGACAACCGGGAAACTCTTTTCCCGTTTCTCCGGGGAATCATCATAGACTAGCGGCGCCTTTGATCCAACGGGAAAATCTATACTAGTTGCAAACAATTTGTAAGTTCGAATATAGCCTGCCTCTGTTGTTTCATCATCTATCGTGAATTATTGTGGTTTCGTGACATACTCTCTTAAGAGAGTAGTCCATCTCACTCTTTTCCACTGTAATCTCGATCCAGATGATTTATTCTTCTTCTTTACGAGTTGGGTGTCTGGATAGAAAATCCGCTCCAACATTTTCCTTCCCAGGTATATAATACACTGTGAAATGGTATGGTTGAAGTAGCAACGACCACCGCATCAAACGGGCGTTGAGCTTCTGAGATGTAGCCAGGAACATCAGAGGCTGATGATCCGACTGGATCCGAGACTGAACTCCATACAAATAGGGCTGGAATTTCTGCACGGCCCATACGAGAGACAAGCACTCTCTCTCGACCGTAGAATAATTCCTCTCAGCCTGGCGAAGTTTCTTGCTGGCGTATGCTACAGGTTTCAAAACCGAAGCATCGTCTTTACCTTCCTGCAACAAGGCTGCCCCAATTCCAATCCCACTCGCATCCGTTCTCAACACAAATGGTTTGGAAAGGTCAGGGAGCTGTAACACAGGTTTGCTGACCAAGGCCTCCTTCAACTGACTGTAGGCACTCTCGCACTCCGGTGTCCAAACGATTTGGTCCGGGGATCCCTTTTTTAAGGTTTCCGTTAACGGAGCTCCCAGTTCAGTGAAATGCGGGATAAATTTGTGGTAAAACCCACACAACGAGAGGAACGATCTCACATCCTTCTTCGTTTTCGGCCTTGGTGCATTTCTGATTTTTTCTAGGTTCTTCTGCTCTGGGACAATTTGTCCTGGAGTAATGGTGTGACCCAGAAATTCCAGAGTCTGGTAACCAATCATGCACTTGGTTGGACGAGCTGTAAGCCCTGCTTCCTTGAGTCTATTAAAAACACTCTCCAAGGATTGCAAATGGTCATCCAAGCTGTCACTGGAAATCAGAATATCATCCATGCATGATACAATGGACGGATCCTGTAAGGGATCTAACAAGGTCCTCATCATGCGAGTAAACACACTAGGTGCATTGCTGAGTCCAAAGGGCATGACCTTGAATTCGTAGTGTCCACTGGGTGTACTGAAGGCCAGCAGGGGTCGAACCTCTGGTTTGACCGGAATCTGATAATACCCGCGACTCAGATCCACCTTCGAGAAGTACCTAGCTTTATGGAGCCTAGGGAATAACTGCGTTGGATTCGGCAAAGGTTCCACCTGAAATTGCGTATGACTGTTCAAGAGTCTATAGTCTATACACAACCGGTGTTCTCCACTAGGTTTTCGTAACAAAACCACCACAGCATTGTATGGGGATGTGGATGGCGCAATCACGTCATCCTCCAGCAGTTTCTGTATTTCCTCCTCCAGGGCCTTTTCTTTCGAGAATGGCACTGGGTAAACCTTCTGGCGAACAGGTTCTTGAGTGGTCAAAGTCATCTCAAACTCCACCAACCTCGTTCGTCCTGGCTTATCAGTCAGTATCTCCTGATG
This sequence comes from Cepaea nemoralis, assembly GCA_014155875.1. Lineage (NCBI taxonomy): Eukaryota > Metazoa > Mollusca > Gastropoda > Stylommatophora > Helicidae > Cepaea > Cepaea nemoralis. Next base: position 248,731 of record JACEFZ010027648.1, on the reverse strand, counting down.
AGACTCGAGAACCTAGGTAATCTTTTCCCTCTCCTGGGAGGTCAGATCAGGGTTCACTTCCATCCCTATAGGTTTCCTGGTGTACCAAGGGATATTCCCTGCCCTCATTGGTTCCCACTTCAGTCTCCATTGCAACTGCCATTGCCATGAGGTGAACTGCTCTGTCTCCGTGTCTCTCCTCGTATTTCCGCAGGAGATTGATATGGAAAATCTTCGACTTTCCCCGGAACCGGATCTGAGAGTTGGTTCTGGATATCACCCTTCCACGGGAAATGGTCCTTGCCAACCTATCTCCAGTTTGTTGTTTCCCGTTGGGAGTAGCAACAAGACTTTGTCTCCCCCCTCCAGAGATCTGTCTTTTGACCTACGGTTGAAGTAAGCCACATGTCTTTTTCTGGCCTTTTTTCAAGGTTTGATTCGCCAGAGTCCATCCCTTGTGGAGTTTTTCTTTCAGTTCCTCCACGTATTTATAAGATGAGATCACTTCTTCTGACGTCCCCTCTTCAGTCCAACTCCTCAACATTTCTTCCAACGGTCCTTTTATTGGACGACCAAACAGCAACGTAGCAGGTGGTAGTCCTGTTGAGCCATGAGGTACTTCCCGATAAGCAAAAAGTGCTGCTGGGATATATTCAACCCACCTATCAGGTTTTTCCTGTGCCAGTTTCCTGAGCATTGTCATCAACGTGCCGTTGAAACGTTCCACTTGTCAATTGGCTTGAGGGTGGTAAGGGCTGGTATGTATGTGGTTAGAGTGGAACACCCTAAATACCTCCTCCATGAGTTTTCCACAAAACTGGGACCCATTGTCCGTCAGAATTTGATCAGGAAAGCCTAATCTGGTAAAGGCCTCCATCAGTGCGGCCGCCACTCGTTTCGAGTCAATCGTTGTCAACGGTATCGCTTCAAGCCACATTGTACAGCAATCCACCATTGTGAGTATATACATGTTCCTCTTTCTAGTCCTAGGAAGTGGACCCACGATATCGATGGCTACCCTCTCGAAAGGAGAGTTCATGATGGGCATCTCACCCAAGACCACCGGTGCTGTCCAGTGTTTCGGTGCCACCCTCTGGCACTCAGGGCATGACTTCACATACCGATGCACATCATCTGTCATTCCCGGCCAATAGTAATGGCAGGAAATTTGCTGCATGGTGGCGGCAATACCCATATGCCCACTAAAGGAGATGGTATGCCCCATATGAAGAATCTGAGACCAGTGAGCCTTCGGGACCATCAACTGACCGTATAGGTTGTCTCCCCTTCCGGCTCTCCGTAGAGTATCCTATTCTTCATGTAGTACTGTCCCCGTCTTGGTGGATCAGCACTTTCCTGCAGCTTTTTGTAGCAAGGACGTAGAGTGGCATCCTCTCTCTGGGCAGTTCGTAGCTCCCCCGGCAGTGGGTTAGTCACAATTGCTTCTGCCTCTTCCATTCTCGTCTGAGAGCGAGTCTGTATTGCTCCCATATGGATTGGCTCCCTGGGCATTCCCAGAAAGACATACCGGAAACCGAGGATGACGGGAAAAATGGGATCGATCAATACAGCAGCCTTGATTGTGCCGGTGACATATATTGACCGAATCTCCACGTTAGCAATGGGCAACTTCATGGCTACAGCACTCTTCTGTGCAGGCTGTATCTCCATGGTCTCACCTGTGAATTGTTCTGGATGTACCAGATCCGCAGAAATCACGGCCTCCCCGTCCAGTCCTGTGTCGTATAAACACTCCACTTGACGACCGTTAACCTCTACCAATTCCACTACAGGTGGTTTTTCCTGGTGTGGAGTCTCTTCCTCGGCCTCGACCTGTTCGGTGGGCTCCACCTTAGGTTTCCCGGGGCACACGACGAAATGAGAGTCACCTGACTTTCCCCTGCAGTCAATAGCATTGTGCGTGTTTGACCTGCAGTGTTTGCACCATTTCCCTATCCTGGATTTTCTAGTGCCGGTCTTGAGTGAGCTCTCCTGGTGGCGAGCTTCTTTGTCAACCTTGGCATGTTTGGTGAAAACCTTCTTGGAAGTCACTTGACATGCTACGAAGTGAGGACTCTTAGCCTTCGAATTGCAGTCCCTCTTATTGTGAGAGGGTAACTTACAAATTGAACACCACTTCTCCGACCACGGTCGTTTTGGTGTAGAGCTCGAGGTGCTCTTGCTTCCCTCCTTCGTCTTCTTTCTTTGAACTTTCCTCTCAAGGTTTTACATAAGGTTCCCCCTTCCTAGTTCCTGAGTTTTTGGGTTTCTTCCGGTCATGTTTTTCCTGACTTTTGATGTTTGTAGAAAGGTTTTCTGCTGCCTCCCCATGGACCTCGACGAACCGTTCTGCCAATTTCGTCACCATGTCGATTCGTTCCACCCCTTGTTCTCCCAAGAATGTCCTGAGAGGTTTCGACATTTGCTTCCGCATCTGGTCGACTACCATGAGCTCTTCAAGACTCTCATAGTCATGCGCAACCCATCCAAATCCATCCACTTATGGAGATAGGCTTTCAGACGCAGACTATAGGCGGCGAACAACTCCCCCGGTTCTCGTTTCGCTCCTCGAAATTTTTTCCGGTAGGTATGTGACGTAACTTCGATTCGTTTCAGCAGAGCCGTCTTCAACTCGTCATAATTGTTCTCATGTCCTGGTGGCAGGCGAGAATAAACCTCGCAACCGGTCCCGCGTAAACCATGGGATAGCTTGAGATTCCATTTTTCACGCTCCAGACCCATAGCAACCGACATAGCCTCAAAGCGTTGAAGGTACTGGTCAATCTTCTCTTTGTCCCCCTCGTAGATCGCTAGAGGGAACTTCATAGCATGGTAGCTATGTCCACCTACTGGTGTTGAGCCAGAGAGAGATGAACCTCCCACTGCTCCCTCAGTTTCCCCACAAGATTGCCTCTTGAGCTCAAGTTCCCGCATCCGGTACTCGTGCTTCCTTTTTTGAGCTTCTTGTTCAGCTTCCCGTTGCTTAGCAGCTTGCTCAACCTCAAGTTTCTTAGCAGCTTGCTCTGCTTCCAGTTTTTTAGCTGCCTGCTTAGCTTCCAGTTTTTTAGCTGCCTGCTCAGCTTCAATTTCCAGCTTTCTCATGGCCTGCTCTGCTTTCCATTTCTTAACAGCTTGTTCTGCTTCCAATTTCTTAGTTGCTTGCTCAGCTTCAAATTGCCTAGCAGCTTGTTCTGCTTCCAATTTCTTAGCTGCTTGCTCTAACTCCATCCTTCTCAATTTTAACTCAGCCTTTCGATCTTCCCTTTCTGCTTGACGATACTCCCTCTCCACCTCCTGTACGTAATCTGTTAGGGCAGAACCCGACAATCCCATTTCTTCCCCCTTTGCCCTTAGTTCTGCCGTAGTCAGTTTAGGAGTGGCAATTTTTCAGATAGGTAACTCAGCAGATAGAGTATAGATTATCTCTGAACAAATATATAGATAATGACCAAATACAATTAATCTATATATTCTATAACACACCACACAACACAATAATCACTCAGTGACAAGAGTAGAATCAGGACCACAGACCTATGCAGACGTGTGAAGTGTGAACAGGTAAGATAAGTCCTAACCCCTATCCACATTCACTCTAGCTGGATTCTCACTAATAGGATATCTCCATCTTCTAACTAAAGATCCCGTGTCAAAAGATCCCGTGTTAAAAGACCCCGCTTATGAAAGATCCCGTTGTCTAAAGATCCCGTTTACGAAAGATCCCGGACGAGCCCCCAATAAATGTCGTGTGTGTGTAAAGAATGAATGTCGTAGTAGTTATTTCCTCTTCTTTACCACTTTAGTGTCGTCCCTGGAGTGAGGGGAATCAACACCCACATTTGTTTTAATTCAATATCTCTATCCTAAAGATATCCAGTAGACTCCGTCCACAACACTCCTTCAATCTGAAGACACCTTCTTCTCACTCTTACTCACTCCTGGATCATGCCCCCTCTCATTCTTCCCCAACATAACATACGTGACAACTCTAGCTTCAACAAATAAACACAAGAAATTTATTAAAGCAAAGAGTATATGTAGGAGAAGTGTGTGTGTGTGTGTATATAAAGTGTAGAATGTGTGACGTATATTCTAAAGTGTCTGTAGACTCAGATCAGTGTTCAGGAGTATAGTCATTCACATCACTGTGCTGAGAACACACTAGCACCATTCAGTCCAGACAAGCAACCTCACCAAGGTGATGCTCCTCCGGTCACGTGAAGACTTCCTCCGTTGTCTCTTGAACCACTAGGATGCTTGGACACCCATGACAAACACTGTCTAATGAGAGTCTTCAATCTGTTTTACACTATGAATTTCCACTGTTATTTAACCGAATGTTAATTAGAAAATTCTAACACTATTGTCACTGTTACTGGGGAAATCTTACTTGATCTAGTGTCACTGGTTTTAAAGATTCCCCATATTAACAACACAATCTGAAGTTCCCGGTATCAGTATAATATTTATATGACTGTTTCTGGTATCAGTGTTGTATATGTAGAATATATATAATGTTCTGACTGTTCAGTGATACACCTATCACTTGCTAAAACATATGTATCATCAGCATATCCTGCTCAGCAGAAGTCAGGTTCCCGCAAACCAACTTGGGTATAAGCCCAATGTAGCGGCCTCTCAGCAACTTCTGTCTTCAAATTCTGAGCCATAATCTTCTAAAATGTGTTAGCTTCACTGGTCACAATCATAGCACACATACGTGGACCTGTAAATGTAACCTGTAGAATAGAGAATACCATGGTGAGGGCAACTCAATCCTGGCCGGAATTAGGTGAGTGTAGGCCAATAGCAGCACTCAGATCTATAACAGAGATCCGATCTCTGTCATACGGCCAAATAACTCATCATATGATCTGAGACATGGCAACACCAGGAAAGAATAAAGGAACGGGTAGAAACCCAGCAGATGCCCTACTGGAAGATCCTACCATTTCACATTCCTCTCCTCCCTCTCAACCATCCTTAATCTCTCTAATTATTATTCCACTACATTGTCCTCAACTCCCTGAGTAAAATTATATATCACACAAGCTAGTTGAAGCCACACAATAGAATACTAGTGCCGACGCTCAGATGATACTTTCTAGCACCGCACTTATAGAACATTCTATCACTAATCATAAAACATTATATCATCACACCTATAATACATTATATCACCGCACTATGATACATTATATTACCGCACTATGATACATTATATTACCGCACATACTGTACTCTATTCCTAATCATACTCTAAGTTAGATATGATTAATAGCCTACCATATGCCTATTCCAGTTGCTAATCGAAACTAGGCGATCACAGACTGGATCTATGTCCGCCGATAACTATCAACACTTTGACACCCCTAGTTTCTTTTATGTAACACAACTCGGAATACTGCATCGCTCTTTCCAACTTCAGAAATCTGGTCAACTCACTTCTCATGTTTACTGCAACGCTTTTTATATTGGGCTGTGAGTGACGTCACCAAAAAGTCCAGACGCATACTAGTCCAGAGTCTGGTTCCTCCTCCTGTTCTAGACTAACTGGAGTCAACCCGCGGTCAAATTTGCTTTCATTTGGGGAAATTCCATTCTGTTTGTGAACCAGAGAATTCCCCACATCAGAGAATCCTTCCCGCCTGTTTTCCAGACTCTCCCGTCTTTCACTTCAAAGGCCACTACCGCCGTGGCAGACAAATGACGCCGTTGTTCGTCTCGAGCAACCCACATCATAACAAAATCGCCGACTAGGTGTAGACATTCTGACGCGACGTGTTTGGCTTCCCTGTTAGAAATGCCGATTCTGTGTAAACAGTTTTAACGACGTATTTTTCTCAGTCTGTACATCAAAGGATTACTTGTTTTTTACAGATGACTGTTGGGTCTTGTTTGTCAATGATCGAATCTCAAGTTTATTTATGCGACAGGTGGGAAAAGCAACACTCTAATGTTATTTCTCTTGTAGTGTGAAAAGCAACACTCTAATGTTATTTCACTTGTAGTTTGAAAATCAAACACGATATTGTTCTTACACCCGTGGTGTGACATAATAACACTCCATTATTTCTTTCACGAGTGGTGTGACATAATAAACTTTTTTCTCATGGGCCAAATGCACAGGCCACTGAACAGATCTCCTCGTACCAAGTTCTCCATGATACGAACAATTCAGCATCTGTTCTTTGAAAACCCGAGGGGAACCTGTGAAAGAGACACAACAGAATCGGTGAGAGCAATTTGATACTGACTCCTATTAGATGAGTGTAGGCTTACAGTCTTACTCAGATCCATGACAGTGAACCAATCTATGTCATGTCAGAGGAGCTTCTCCCCCTGGCCTGAATTAGGGCAAGACAAGAAAAGACCAATACACAAAGTGTAGAACCCCAGTATACCCCCACTGGAATATCCCCATCACACTAAATATCATCCCCTTTCACTATCCTCAACCAGCTGAGCTAATTTACATCTCACACTAGTTAGTTTAATGTAACAGTAAGGGAGGAGCATTGGGGTATTATTAGAATCTAGTGGGAAAGAGATACAGCACGATTGAGCATCGAGAGTGAAAGGGAGAGAGATGCTCAATCGTGACGTATTGGGTTGGCAAGGGCAGTTAAGATCCGGCCTTCAATGTGAGTGGAGTCTAACATCAACGCTTTGTCATCAAGAACTAATAAACTGATATTATCAACTGAAACCACGTATTGCGAGTCTCTATACATTGTTACATTAACACTGCGACTGTCTATTGTCGCCGACACTGTTTTTATACTTGACTACAAAGCAACCACTACGTTAAAGTCCGAAACTTCACTAACATTTTACTATTCTACATTATTAACATTTAAATGCTAAGTGTAGATACCCTATGAATTCCTAACTCACAATCCGAATTGAATCTCCAAATTGCCATGAAAGACACATGTTTTTTCTTTCTCAAATACACTGATAGTAAACATGCGGGATTCTTTTCACTACGAGCACTGAGCTATTCAACACGTCAGCCTAGGTCACCTTTATTGTGCACTCCCGACTACAAGCTTGTTTTTATATAATCTGGGATTGACCTCGTGACGTCATTTTCCTGTCAACAACATGTGGCAACCGAATCACGGCGGCGCTTTGCATTTCATCTTGAGTCTGATCCAAGACAACCGGGAAACTCTTTTCCCGTTTCTCCGGGGAATCATCATAGACTAGCGGAGCCTTTTATCCAACGGGAAAGTCTCCAATAGTTGCAAACAATTTGTAAGTTCGAATATAGCCTGCCTCTGTTGTTTCATCATCTATCGTGAATTATTGTGGTTTCGTGACACTGACCCCTATTAGATGAGTGTAGGCCGATGGCCTCACTCAGATACATGACAGTGAACCAACTCTGTCATGGGCAGAGGAGCTCATCATCTCGGTCTGAGGTAGGGCAAGACAAGGACAGAGCAAAATGTAAAGTGTAGAACCATAGTAGACCCCACTGGAAGATCCCACCATATGGACATTCTCTCTATCCCCCAACCATCCTCAGTCTCTCTAAACATCATCCCATTTCAATATTCCAAACCAGCTGAGCCACCTGACTTCTTACAATAGTTAATTTTAACAATGCGATTTCCTACTGTCGCCGATACTCCTTGACTATCTAACCACAACGCAACAACACTATGATAGAGTTCTAAACTCTATCTATCACTAAGCTATTCCACATTACTTACAGCTAGATGCTATCCCGCAACTACCTTATGCAATCCTGGCTCAATCCGGAATCGAATTCACAATTTGCCATAAAAGACACATGTTAATTGATACATAACACATGCGAATCTATTCAACACTAAAATCGAGCCAGCTAACACTTCTGTCTAGTCCAATTTCATTCTTCACACTGGCGGCAAAAGAATCTATGTTTTCTGCAGTCAGAGATTGTCCGAGTGACGTCATTCTCCTGTCCACAACAGAGGCAGACAATCCGTCCCTAACTTCACAGGAATTTTCGTCTCCCCTTTCTACAATCAAAGCAACCGTCTGTCTCTTCATCTCGCGATTCACCAAAACAACAAGCCGACATTTCCCGTTTCCTATGGACTTTTCAATGACTGGCGGTTCCCTTGATCCGACGTGAATTTTTCTGTACTAAAACAAACAATTGCAGCTGTGAAAACAGGGTGTCTCTGTTAGTTTTATCATCTTATCGTTAACCCACAGTAATTCCGCGAAAGCTTGTAACCATAACATTGTGAAATTTTGTCAAAATGCTTGTATTGATAACAATGTAAGAATACCATAATACTTGTAACGATAACATTGTAAGAATGTCAGAATTATTGTAACGATAACATTGTAAGAATGCCAGAATGCTTGTAACGATAGCATTATAAGAATTTCGTAATCATTTTAATGTTAACATTGTAAGATTGCCGGAAAGGTTGTAACGATAACATTATAAGAATGACCGAATGCTTGTAACGATAGCATTGTAAGAATGTCATAAAAATTGTACCGATAACCTTGTAAGAATGTCATAATGCTTGTAAAGATAACGTTATAAGAATATCATAATGATTGTAATGATATCATTGTAAGAATGCCAGAAAGCTTGTAACGATAACCTTGTAAGAATACCCGAATGCGTGTAATGATAACAAGGTAAGAATTCCATAATGATTGTAACGATAACATTGTAAGAATACCATAATGCTTGTAATGATAGTATTGTAACAATGTCATAATGATTGTAACCATAACATTGTAAGAATGCTATAATTATTCTAACGATTACATTGTAAGAATACCATAATGCTTTTAACGATAACATTGTAAGTAAGCCAAAATGTTTGTAACGATAACATTGTAATAATGCCAGAATGCTTGTAACGATAACATTGTAAGACCACCAGAATGCCTGTATCGATAACATTGTAAGAATGGCAGAATGCTTGTAACTATAACATTGTAAGAATGCCAGTATGCTTGTGACGTTAACATTGTAAGGGTGCCAGAATGCTTGTAACGATAACATTTTAAGAATGTGGTAATGATTGTAATGATGTTTTCTTTGTTTTTTTTTCTTTTTTCTTCAAGAATGATGATGACCATTAATTTCATCCAGGTGGGTTGAATGTATGGAGCCATGAGTTCTAAGATGGCTGATAAGGCCTATTTTGGCTCGAAGTGTTCTTTGACAATGAGGGCAAATAATGCTTGATGTTCCAGGTGGAGGATCTCCTGCAGTGGCTTTTCTTCCAGCCTTTTCTTCACAGCTCTTGCAGTCCTGGTTGCTTCACAAGTCACTGCACCCTTATGTAACGATCCATCCATCCATCATGTGCCATGTGGGCGGTCATGTTTTGCCATCTCACGCAATCACCAGAATCGTGGATAAGCTCCGTGTTTCTGTCTCGACCATGCCATGTGGCCAACCCATCCAGGTATTTTCTTCTTGGTCTTCCCTTTGGTCTCTTTCCTTCGATCTTACCATTTGTCACCAAGATATCCAATTCATTTCTTCACATAACATGCCCAAAGAATTTGGCTGTCTACGTCTAATGTCTCTAATCAGTTTACGATCTTCATTTGTAGGACTTGTTCATTGGTTTTTCTGTCTGTCCATGGTATTCTTTGCATTTTCCTCAGAAACCACATTTCCACAACCATCAGATGTTTTTCAGCTTGTCTACTTATTGTCCACACTCCGCATCCATATACAAGTACAGGTTATATGTATCACTTCAACACTCTTTTTCTCATTTCAATTGATATTTTTGTTTTTATTGGTCAGTATGTTTTTCATGGCCTGTCTGTCTGGCCGAGGGGTTGCAATACTTTCTCCGTAATCCCGTTTATCCAAGCAGGCTCTCACAGCGCGAGAGAATTGGTTGCGGTTCTACCCGCGCTCGAGACTTGCGGGATAATGAGCCGGCCGCTCAGAAAGCAATGGCAAACTACTGAGGGTAATCTTTCCAAGAGATCAACAATCAGCTTAAAGATGCTGATGTTGACAGCGATGTCCTGTAAAGGATATGCAAACATTTATTTATGTTTTTCATCATACAAAAGGCTACCTTCGTCATGGCAATTCTAGTTCTAATCTCTTCAAGGCATCCCCCATCAGATGTTATGACTATTCCGATTAATCTTTGGTCGATGTAAGCAGGATTCCAAACCGTTGTGTGTGGGATCACCAAATCGTTGTATGTAGGATTCCAAATCGTTGTATGCATTATTCCAAATCGTTGTTTGAACGATTCCAAATCGTTGTATTCAGGATTCCAAATCACTGTACGCAGGTGTCGCGGAAAAAACTTGATAGTTTCGATCGATGACAAACAAGACCCGACATTCGTCTACAAAAACAGGCAATCCTTCGATGAGCATGGGACTGAGGAACAAAATACGTCGCGAAAACTGTCTGCACACGGTCGGCATTTCTGTATGATGTGGGTTGTTCGAGAAACGTACAATGGTGCCATCCGTCTGCAAGGCGGTAGACAGCCTTTGAAGTTGTAGACGGAAGGTCTGGACAGACGTCGGATGGATTCTGTGATGTGGGGAAAACTTCCCTGGCTCACAGACAGACATTACTTTTGTTGTTCGAGACAAAGATTTCCCCGATGAAAACAAAATAGACGGCGGATTGATTCCAGTCAGTCTAAAACAGGGAGAAAGCCAGACTCTGGACTGATTAGCGTCTAGACTTTTTAATGACGTCACTCAAGCCCCGATTTAAAACCAGTTGCGATAAACAAGTTGGAGTGAGTCGACCAAAAATCCTGAAGTGTCAAAGATCGGCGCAGTATTCCGAGTTGTGTTAATTGAAAGAGACTATAGTGTCAAAATGTGATATTTATCGGCGGATATAGATCCAGTCTGTGATTGCATAGTCTCAATCATCAACCGGAATAGGCATATGGTAGTCTATTAATCATATCTAACTTAGAGTATGATTAGGAATAGAGTACAGTACTGTGCGGTGATAGAATGTTCTATAAGTGCGGTGCTAGAAGTATTATAGGAGCGTCGGCACTAGTAACCTATTGTGTAGTTTTAACTAGCTTGTGTAATATATCATTTAACTGAGGGAGTTAAGGACAATGTAGTGGGATAATAATTAGAGAGATTGAGGATGGTTGGGAGGGATGAGAGGAATGTGAAATGGTAGGATCTTCCAGTAGGGTATCTGCTGGGTTTCTACCCGTTTCTTTTAATCTTTCCTTGTGTTTCCATGTCTCAGACCAATGTGATGAGCTATTTGGCCGTATGACAGAGCTCGGTTCTCTGTTATAGATCTGAGTGCTGCTATCGGCCTACACTCACCTAATTAAGGTCAGAATTGAGTTGCTCTCACCAGGCGATTCTGTATTCTACAGGTCTACTTGTTGATGGTGATACGATATACTACCAAGTTAGTATCAAAGTTGAAGAAATGATGGCTCATGGATGGAAGACAGAGGTTACTGAGAGGCTTGTACACTGGGCTCATGGCCTAGTTGGTTTGCAGAAACCTGACTTCTGCTGAGCAGGACTTGATGAACATAAGTTGTGATTTTTCCTTGAGTGATATGCTACATCACCGTAGATTCAGAACACTATACGTAACACATATACCAATATATATATAACTACCTGGAACATTAATAGGTTGTTATTTTTTATATGGGAAAAATTGTATGACCAGTGACTTATGAACAGTTATATTTTCCCATGTGACATTTAAGTTATTGGAAAGATTCTCTGATCAATAAACATTATTGAACAGTGTAAATTCACGGTGTTTGCTAGAGTGAAGACCAATATCGAACAGTGTCTATCACTGATGACCAGCGTCCTGATTGTTCGAGAGTGATCGGAGAAAGTTGTCACGTGGCCGGAGAAACATCTTCTTGGTGAGGTTTTCTGTCCAGAATACTTGGTGCTGTTGTGTGCTCAGCACAGTGATATAACTAACTTTGCTCCTGATTCACTGGTCTGATTCTACTTACACATTAGAATATTTGACACACATTCTACACATCACACACACACACATTTCTCACACACATACTCTTTGCTTTAATAAATTATTTGTTGTATTTATTTGTTAAAGCTAGAGTTGTTGAGTATGTTGTGCTGGGGAAGAATGAGAGAGGGCATGATCCAGGGGTGAGTGAGAGTAAGAAAGAGGTGTCTACAGACTGAAGGAGTTTTGTGGACGGATTCTGGTTGTTTCTCTAGGACAATAATATTGGGTTAATAAAATTGTGGGTGTTGATTCCCCTCACTCCAGGGACGACACTAAAATAATAAAGGATTACTACGACAGCAGGATTATCAAATGCATTCGCTATCCCTTAGTGGAAGACACCGCGCAAACACATAAGGATATCATTACTAGAAGACAGAGTGTTTTGCTTATTTACATAATTATCGTGATGCTTACCTACCATAATGAAAAGGAGGATAACGGTAAGAGTAGACGACACATGAATAATAGGACGATACCCGTTTAAATAATTATAGATCGTATTATTACATTGACTAAAAAATACGTTCAACTGCGTCATCAAGGCTTACATGCAGAGACAAAAAACAAGATACACTGAAGCTCAACTGTCATTGTTGGCAAGCAAACTGACCCCGTAGATCTCAAACGTTTTGACATTGTTAGTATAGATAAGACATTGAAAATAAATATTTTACATTATGTTAGCATGCGACATAACGGCTCCGTGGCGAAGTGGTTAAAAACAGCTGTGTTGGTTTTTTTGTGTGAAAGGGTATGGGTGCCGGCCGTTCAGAAAGCATTGGAAAACTACTGAACGTAAACTTGCTCAGGAATCACGAACAGCCAAAACATGCTGGGGTTGACTGCTACGTCCTGTAAAGATATGCAACAACTCTTTACTTAGCATGCGACATCAACAAATGTTACCTCTTACAGGCCGGATAGCCAATTTACTATACATCAAAATACCTTTACTTTGTCCCGTGTGTTGCCGGGGCTCATAAGGGAAGCAACGAATAGCAACACTGTAGCCTACCACGCATGTCGTAAAAGGCGACTAAGGAGGCTTGATGGTTCCGTCGCCCTGCTACTGGGTGAGTGCGTGGCGCGACACTGTGAGCTGTGAGTTTCGTGTGAAATGCTTTTGAATCTGCCCGAGGTGTTTTGGAACGTGACTGCATGTTCGGAGTGATGGCAGATGGCTATGTCCCAGAGTTGACCGGTATTTGCCTTATGCAGAAATGCGTGGCTGCTGGGCTTCTGGTTGACTGCCACTACCATCGACGATGAACTGTATTTCGTGGACTGTGTGGGTGAACATCTAGGAAACATACAAATGGGAAAATGACTGCTGATTCCATTAGAGATGATCTTTGGGTTTCGTGGGGGACTATTGTGTTGACATTCTGGCGGCGGCATTATGCACAGTGTATCTGTGCGGGCTGTTGTTTGTCGAGGCTCCTGTCTTTTCCACTTTTCACCTCGGGCAGTGGGGAGCGTTTTGTGTGATATTCACTGGCACAGGAACGGAGCATAATGGGGACAACCCGTTGCTGTGAAGTTGGAACTGCGACTAACTAACTAACTAACTAACCTTTACTTTCATGTTAGGTACTACAATTATGTATGAAAACTCAAAGAGACAGAAAATCCAGCAAAAGAAAACTCAACCTCTCTGATAAAGTAATAATTTATTTGTTGACGTATATTAGATCTAATGTCATTCTCATAAGGAAAGCTGCCTGTGATAGACCTTCAGGATTCTGCAGCTGTCGCCAAAATGGTATAGGGTACATTCTCTTTCTAGATCATCTCTTGATGCTTTTCTTCTATTTCTCATCTCATCTCATAATGTTCCTCTTGTATCTTGCGGTGTCGAGATGATGTATAAACAGCGGGAGAGTGCCCGATTATGGGCTTCATGTATCGATATTCCCATGGACTCTGCTATTCCCTCCGCCCAACGTTTACGTGGTCGGCCTCTTCCTCTGTTTCCATCTGGTCTGCACATCATTGCTTGTTGTGGTATGCTGTTGAATGGTAACCTACTTGCATGGCCAAACCATTTGACTTGCTGCTTTCTAATAAAATCTAGTGCTGCTATAACCCCCCACTTTAGTCCTGATTTCTTCAGTTCCGATCTTATCTCTTCTTGATATGTTGAGTATTCTTCTCAGGAATCTCATTTCTGTTGTTGTGTTCTCCTATTTGAAACACATTTATATGATTATGAATCACGTTATGTGATGGAAGCTATTCAGGGGAAAGAACCTATTAAACACCACGCGTTGCTAGGCGCTGAAAGAATTATAGGTATTGCATTTCTATATTGTTGTTTTCTTTAATTTATTCAAACCTAACTTAAGCTATTTGACAAATCGTCTTCCATTACAACAGACAGACATAACGACTTGAAGCAGTGAATATAACACTATTAGCAGTATACATTATAATATTAAAGTATCTGTTCACATTCTCGGAGTCAGTGCCTATCATTACATTTGTTACATTCTCACTATTTGTGCAGGGTGTAATTTTAATGACTGTGGGGTTTTTGAAAATATTGCCGTTTCAAATTTTGTATTTACCTTTTATGTTGTATGAACTCTGCAGAAGGTGAATACAAAACTTTGAACGGCAATGTTTTAAAAGAATACTACAGTCATTAAAAATACACCCTATAGATGGCGACGGTAAGACAATAGTGTATATTTTACCATTGTCAATATTTCAGTCACATGTAATACAACTCATAATAATGCTCTATCTAGGTAAACAAGCAGCGGTTAGAATAGATGGCGAGACATAAGATTGGTTTGACATCAAGCAAGGAGTCCGTCAGGGATATGTGCTGTCCCCCTATTTGTTTAACCTGTAAGGCGAAAATGTAATGCGAAATGTAAGAGATGATATAAACAGGGAATTAAAAGTCGTGTGGATATTTAGGTATGATGCACTAAATATCGGTGGTCATGACATACCAGAGATTCGGTATCCTGATGATACAGTATTGCTATCCACAACACAGAATGGTATCGGAAACCTAATAGCCTCCACCAAATTGAATAGTGAAAATCACAACTTAGATCTTAACATAGAAAAAACAAAGACAATGCATACAGATAAAACAACTATGGAGAAAGAAATATATGTTAATGAGGAAAAATTGTAGGTGGTGGAAAATTTGAATATCTTGGGTCATTGATTACAAACAACGGTGACTCAATGAAAGGAATTAAACGACGACTATAAATTGCTCTTCAAAAGCTAAAACAACTGAATAAATTATGAAGTGGGACAGATAGAACTACAAAATTTAAATTTTTATAAGCATGCATCTTTCCCATTGCAACATACGCCTGTGAGACCCGAACACTTACTAAACAAGCTGAATAGCGCATAAATGCCTTTGAATATAAATGTTATTAACAGGTTCTAATGAAATTCTTGGGTAAAGAAAAGAACAAAAGCATCCATACTTCAAGAGCTGAATATTGAAGAAGGTTGGCTATTAAAGACGATAAAACAAAGAAAATTGAAATATTTTGGTCACTTGAAACGTCACGAAAGTTTGGAGAGAACAATAATGGAGGAGTATATGCCTGAGATGAGAGGAAGATGAAGGCCAAAGAGAAGATGGGTGCAGGATGTGGCAGATGATCTCCAGATGGGTGTATCGGATGCGGGACATCTTGCTTATGATCGAAAAGTTTTCCGGAAGGTTGTTATGGGAGCGAGGTTCTGTAAAGGACATGCTACTGAATGAATGAATGAATGAATGAATGAATGAATGAATGAATGAATGAATGAATGAAATGCAACACTGACAACTGCAACGAGAAAAAGAGAGATTCTTTGCAGAATGTCACTGCCATCACAGACCGTATGAAAGACTGTCAATTGCCTACTCCATCTATTGCGTCATGTATTTTCAAAGTCAAGGAACCTGCAATGGCATGTGTTGGTATGCGTGGTGATCGCCCCCTGCCTCTTCTTCTAGAAAAACAATGTCTTCCAATAGTCGTCATCAGTAAGTGCTTCACCGACTGGCGTGGGTGTTCATGCTTCCCCAACATAATGTGTCAATTCGTCCGGTGTCACCCTGCGTGCCTTAGAAAATGACTGTTAAGAATTGTCTTTTGCTGTCTACCTTTTTCTCTTTTCCATATATTTTTTTATAGTTAACACAATATGGTCTGATTTTTGGCTTCACTTAATGTCGCCAAAAATGACTATCTTGTTGTGATGTTTGTGATAATTTGTCCCTAACATTTTTCACACGTTTAGTTTGCTCATTTTCGTTGTCCAAAGAATTTCCAACATTGTTCTTTAAAACCACACCTCTGAAACATGTTATAATTATTTTCTATATAATTTTACATATTGTCCAGGATGTGTTAAAAACTTGTTCTATGTATTTCCCATGGGTCTACGTGTAAGCGAAATAGACCCACAACAGCTCAGAGAATAGTTGTTAATAGTGACGACTGGTCACAGTAAGACTCGTCTCCCTGCTGACCGCACTCGCCCTACACATCACGTGCCCCCCCCCCCCCCCCCCCACCCCCTCGCGATTCCATTGGTTCTTTCAATTCAACCACCTATTACTTAGTGGTCTTGCTGTGACAAGTCGTTACTATTAACAACTATTCTCTGAGCTGTTGTCGGTCTGTTTCCCTTACACGTAGACTCATGGCAGTATTATCCAAGAATTACAAGAATTATCTTTGTAATCATCAATGACAAGGATGCATTGATTAAGATGTTTTTTTTTTTAAATTTAATTAAATACAGTGTTTGCTTGTCCTATTCTGTTGTTTTTATCTCTGCGAATCATCTTCCATCTTATCTTTTCCACGTATCTTGATATTTTAATTTCTGCACGTGTCAAAGATTAACACTATTTACCTAACATGTACAGTTGGGCATGATCTGTTTCTTCCATATTATCACAGTTCTATCTTTCCAATTTATCTATCCTTATCTTTAATTTCTTCTGACTTATCGCTATCAAGACGCAGTCTTTAGTATAACAGTATAAGGTAAATTATTTATTTTACGACCACCATCTCTGTTATATTTTCTACAAATCTCATAACCTGCTGGCTGTAGAGTAAAAACACACCAGGAGACACTATACACCCATGTCTGACGTCATTCTTTATGCACTAAAATGTTCCTAAACGGTTGTTCGTTAATATGTCTGCTGTTTGCCGCTAATATATTCTTTATTATTCGTCGATCTGTTCCTTCAATGTTTAATTGTTCTAGTAGTCTGATTATTTCACAATGTTTCACGTAGTCAAACACTGTTGGGTAGTAGTCTCTGAGGCACACGTACAGATCTCTGGAGCTTTCTAATAGTGTCCAGTGGATGTATATTGGTGACCTTTTCAGCAATTCCTTGAATGTTTGCATCTGGTCTCCTATCATCATATTGCACTTCTATGTCTTCTGTCCATCTATTAACTATACTACATTGTCCCATGGGATGTTGTATAATTCTTTGTTCATTCGACCTGTCTTCTTTCTAAACCCCTGTGTCGCTTTAAATGACCAAAGTATGTCAGTTTCCGAGTCATGCTGTTTAGGAGTCAGTTTTCTTCGTCATTATAATCGTGTGGAGTGCCAGAATTGTCTTCCTTTTTATCCGTTGTATTCTAAAATGTGTGTGTACAAATTAAATCTAAAGGTCCCTTGTACTTTTTTTTTATTCATCGAATAAATTGTTCATAAATGACATATATGTTTTCGATTTTTAATCTTGGCTTTGTTCCTCGAGTTCCCGGCTTACCTTTCCCCCTGTCATTTGTGTTAATTTTTCTTCATTACTATATTGCAGGATACTTGTGTATGTCCAGTTTTATTTCCAACTGATGTCACAGTGTCGTGTTTATGGTTCCTGTATGCAGTTTTTCGATTGGCTGCGATGTTTTCCAATGATGTGTTGGAGTGTCCTGCTTTACCTTTACAGTTTTCCTTGATCCTTTCCCTCTGTAACCATTTGTCTTAAAGTGCCTGTCCTCTAAATCCACGGGACCGTACACTTAAAGCAACTCAAATTGAACTCGTCAAGAACAGATCAGAACAACAAAACATGTTCTATCTTACCAACAGGATCATGAATATATGGCAGACTCAAATCGAGCAAGCGAAAGACGTACTTTTATTCCGCCACAGGACAAAAGATATAACTCTTGTAGAAACGTGAGCTGATCCCTATACGCAGGATCGGCGCTCACTTAAATAACATCTACTTACGAGCTCCGAGTCCAGCTCGCTGCCCTTGAGGCTTAATTATCCAAATCCTCAGTTCAACTGATTAAATAAAAGTCTAGGTATGCGCACCCGGTCTTTCTACTGTTGTGTTGTCTTTAACACATTCCTCTCCAGACTCCCAGCTGCTTCATCACGAAATTAAGGCCTCCAGGTGTCACCTTCACACGGAGCTTTTTTAGAAACACATCCTTTCGAATCCACAATTTACGGCGTCCCCCGTTGCCGTCCAATGACGTTGATTTCCTTTCCTTGGTTTCTCATATTTGTCGTCCAGTTTTGTGACTGTCTGGGAAAATCCAGTAAGGTCTCTTCTTTATACTTGGTGGCGCGTGTTCCGTTATGTGGCATAATGCCCCCTCCCAGATAAAAAAAAATTATTTATAATTTTTTTCTTTATATCTGTATATCTGTACGACTACCACAACAATTTTAACCACAACTGAATAGTACTTGGTTTTACCCCCTTATCTACCCTAAAAAAATAAAGCTACATAACGGGCACGCCCACCTGTCCAAACCCTCCGTTGGACGTCGTGTGGCTGAATATGGGCAATCAGACCAACTAATAACATATTAGTCCCTACCTTGTCATAATAGACAAGTGTGTCCTAACTCTAGGTTTTACCATGAGTTTAGGACGAGGGTAATAATGAGGTGTTCCATGTAACCATTTTTGTTGTAGTTGACCCTTGTTGTCCTCGTTTGGTACCATACATCTTTTCCTTTTCCTGAAATTTATCTCCATGGGTAGGGTGACTTATACGCTTTCCGCCTTGAGAATCTATTGATCCTTTTCCTGTGGATATCTTAAGAATGTCGCTTGATTGTATCTATTCTTTTGCTCCTTCTGTGCAGCTTAATCCATCTACTATAATATTAATTAATCCAACAACCTTGTTAATGCAAGTAAATAATTAATATCATCGAATTCAATATTTATATTAATACCAATATCATATTAATACCAATCTGCAATTACTTATTAATAATTTAACAATCAACTAATGAATAACTATTAATAACACAATCATATACCGTTCACAGTTAGTGTGACAATACAAAACAAAATAATTGGCTTAGCCATTGAATGCACAATGAATGTTCCAATCACGCATCTCTTGTGAAGTTCTTATTCCGACTCTTCTCTTCACTCACGCTGTCAATTGAAAATCGGTAGCATATGTACCCACTTGACTAAATTCTATTTGTAATAATAATTTATTAATATTTAGTTGATTCTTATAGCATTGTTCCCTCAATTCGGCGCTATCTGAATATATCTTTATCGACTTTCTTAATAACTTATGAAAGAACAGAACATTAATATATATAACTAATTAACTTATAACAAAGAACTGCCCTTCTAAACTATAATCGACTGAGAATGTCTCACAGAATGTGATTGACCAAATAAAATCTTGTAGATCTTTAATATAGATATAGACTTGTGAAGAATGAGATATTGCAACTATTCAGGACTTCTAAGAAACTAAATCAGCAATATAATATAATATCCTGATTCAACAAAAATAAATATTTAAACCAAATAATTTATTAAGTTCTCTAATAAATATATAATTACGAACAATTATCCGAAGAATAGCGAAGCGAACCGAAATATTATCCAACTGATTGTAGAGACATTAGATAGTATGAACATCTCTAAAAAGTATATATTTATATCAGTGCCACATGCCATAATTAAGTAATAAGACCTAAGACCCTAATGTGTCTGTAATGTATTCTGTGTGAATATGAACCTAACACTTTCATCCCATTTTATTTTTCTTTTATTCTTCCTTTCATTCTATTTCGTTCTCTCTTTCTTTGTTTCAAACCTGTAAAATCTCTCATCTGCACTCATGCCAATATTTGCACATTGTAAATTTGTTGATTGGAACAATGTTATTGTTTTCAGTCTTGCATATCTTCTGTAATGCATACGCTGCAATGCCCTATGTTTGTTAAATGTGTACCAGAAGTACGACAAGTAATCATCAGTGCGTGTAACTTTTGAATGTTTCAACAATATGTCATTTACAGACAACCAATCTCGTTTGTTTTGTTTTTGATTTATGTTCTCGAATGTAGAATCATTTGATGAAGAATGTTTGTTTATTTCTTGTTTATCGATGTAAACACCACTCCTTTCTGTTGCGTTATCACACATTTGTGTTATCTCGTTTTCGTTAACAGTTGGTCTAATCTGTTCTATTTGTGTGTTATCTTCTTCGTTATCTTTTTCTTCTTGTGTCACTTCACTTTGGGTACTTATACTTGTGAATGTCTCATCAGGTTTGCGAATGACGATTACTTTTTGAATTACCTCTTTGGTATTCGTTTCATAAATGTTTTGTAGTTGTTTCCTTCTTTTCTCTTCTATCAACATTTCTAATCGTTCAACTCTTTCCTTTGCCAAATTCCTAAGGTTTATCTCAGTCACACCAAACTTCTTATCCATGTCTTTCCAAAATATCTCCCTCTCAATTGCCAATTGTTTCTCTTTAAATTGCATTTCCATAACTAACTTCTCTTTTCCCGCTGCAATCTTTTCGCGTTCCACCTTTAATTCTCTCTCTCTAGCCTCCATTCGTTCGCGTTCCAAAGCCATCTCTTTTTCCTTTAATTCTCTCTCCTCCTTCTCACGTGTATGTTGAAGTTGTCTTTCTTCCTTTTCACGCGTAGCTTGTAGTTGTCTTTCCTCTTTTTCACGCGTAGCTTGTAGTTGTCTTTCCTCTTTTTCCAGTTGTCTAGCTTCCTTCTCTGCTGTAAGCTGGAGTTGTCTAGTTTCCTTCTCTGCTGTAAGCTGGAGTTGTCTAGTTTCTTTGTCACGTTTTTGTTGTTCATTGAGCTCATGTTTTGCCCAATCTCTAAGGTCAGAACCAGTTAACCCAGTCCTTTCACCTAATTCAATGAAATGTTGTAGTGTCGACATCTTGTCCTAATGTCCTACCTGTAAAATGAGCTATCTGGGTGAAATAAATATGGTCGTAGGCAAGAGAAGAAAAGAATCGACAAAATTGTAATATTGTCTCAGATCACTATCATTCGGATAGTACCGTAACTGTTATATCACACTTGAGCAAATACAACTCAAATAAATTTGTAGTGTCAACTTGAACACCACAAAAAAAAAGTCAATCAAATATCTCTATAATAAACTAAATAAATATACTAGAAAAAATAAATATGAAGAAATATATTCAATATACAATATATATATGTAACGCAAGACAACTAACAATCATCAAAGACAAATGACGAGTGACGCGAATACATATTACTGTTTACAAACAATAACAAATTTTTGTATCCACCTTTTAACGGGTAACGCACATACTATACTACTACAGTTATGACAAGACAATAGTATTATGGTGAAGCCCGCAAGATCCAAAAAAAAAAATATAGTGCCTTATTACAAGGATCAATGCTATAATACATCAACAATACAATTGCTACTGGCCTTTAGTGCATCTCCCGAACGTAGAGTACTATTTGAATCGCTCGAGAATTGATATAATTTGAGACTCTCAATTACGTGTTGATAAGTTCCAAACTATACTTATCCGTAATCGGCAATCGATCAGTTGTATCCTGGCTGCATGAAAATATGTGAGGAGTTGTGTAACGATTGTTGCTCCTGCCTTGAGATGATAGTACAATTAACTTGTACCGGTACCCTGGGCCGACGTGGTCCGTCACCGACTCATAAGAACACGTAGTCGGCTGTGGTATATCGACGAAACTTGAGTTTATTTCAGCCTTAGTATTGATACTTTATGCTGAATGTGCGCTGTAGGTACTTGAGTGAATGATGTCCACAGTGAAGTAAGTACAGTTGAATGACGTGATCCTACTTCTGGTAAGTAAGGTCCAATGAGTGAACAGGTTGTGTGCCCGTTATCACGATGCTAAACGATAGTGTAGTCTTGTTATCGATCCGTGTGACAGTGTTCGTATGTCCTGGCGTCAGCGTATTAGAGTACGTTCGTAAATTCAGTTCATAAATGTCGACTTGAGGAGTTCGTGTTCGGTCCCGATTGACCGCGTTGACTTGCTCGATGGTAGAGAAATCCTCGACAATTTCAACAATAATATGTCATAGTGTACGTGTGCGTGTCGTCCTGACGTGTGACTAATGTAATGTCCTCAATGACGTAATAAATATGGGTACACTGACCTGGTTGTCATTATGCGTTGATGTATGTAACGTCCAGTTGTAAATATGTTCATATATGTGCAACGTCCAAATAACGCAACATCTTCCTTGTCAATTATGATGGAGATGAGTGTCCGTGGTGTACGTGCTATCCATCTTGACACATGACGAAGTGTGCATATAAAATGTCGTAATATGTCGGCAGCAGATATAATGAACGTATGATGTATCTGTCCCACAAATGTAGGTAGTTAAATGCTTTGGCGTTCTGAACCAACAAGTCAAAACTTTCTGTAATGTTCACAGAATTAGCGAATGTCTTTCCAACAGCGTAACTATAACTGTGCGTCGGCAGTACACCCCATCATGTGTGTATCAGTCCACCGATAAATCTGATAAAATTGTGACAAATATCTGAGCCTGTAATGAACTTCATAGATTCAGCAAATTGCTCCACATAATGCACCACTTTCGCGTATTTCTAATCGATCATAGATTCTTGAATACAAATTGTCAATCGTTGTGCTATAGTCTAATAGGTTACTGTGGTGTAGAATTGTGGCAGCGCAGTGTTTCTTCAGCTCTCACTGCCTACTCACATCGACATAATTCCTTTCCATATCGACCATGGTGTCGAATGTTTCGGACATTTCATATCTATGTACTATCTTCCTTTCTTAAGTAGCACTGTAGTCATACCCGTACATTCTTTCAAAACACAATAATGTTCTTAAATATGTTACATTATTACTCAATGTTCGTTATTTCTAATATTTCATAGCGCTGTGGTGTGTTCAATAATGTGGAATGTTTTTGCGCATCTGGTGCAAACTTGATATGCTTAATAGATCGTACTTCTTGAACATGATTGAGTTATTATGTATTAATTGTGTACGTACTTACAGTTTTTATGATGTTTTAATTTCACCTGTTGTTACTTTATCACAAAATGCTTTTTCACTTCCTTTATTCTGGGTGTTCTTCCGGCATTTTGGTGACGCGGGTTTTCATGTGCTCCTTCTTTCTTTCTGTGTAGCACGGTGTGAACTGCGCCGCTGGTACGTAATTTCTTTTATGTTCAGCTATGGAAATTGGCGGGGAATCTGTGTTGACAAACAAACAGTCCAGAGACGACCCCCACGTGTCTTAAAGTGCCTGTCCTCTAAATCCACGGGACCGTACACTTAAAGCAACTCAAATTGAACTCGTCAAGAACAGATCAGAACAACAAAACATGTTCTATCTTACCAACAGGATCATGAATATATGGCAGACTCAAATCGAGCAAGCGAAAGACGTACTTTTATTCCGCCGCAGGACAAAAGATATAACTCTTGTAGAAACGTGAGCTGATCCCTATACGCAGGATCGGCGCTCACTTAAATAACATCTACTTACGAGCTCCGAGTCCAGCTCGCTGCCCTTGAGGCTTAATTATCCAAATCCTCAGTTCAACTGATTAAATAAAAGTCTAGGTATGCGCACCCGGTCTTTCTACTGTTGTGTTGTCTTTAACACATTCCTCTCCAGACTCCCAGCTGCTTCATCACGAAATTAAGGCCTCCAGGTGTCACCTTCACACGGAGCTTTTTTAGAAACACATCCTTTCGAATCCACAATTTACGGCGTCCCCCGTTGCCGTCCAATGACGTTGATTTCCTTTCCTTGGTTTCTCATATTTGTCGTCCAGTTTTGTGACTGTCTGGGAAAATCCAGTAAGGTCTCTTCTTTATACTTGGTGGCGCGTGTTCCGTTATGTGGCACCATTGCAATGTTTTCGTTCGGCTGGGCAGTTATTTTCACCTCCAGCCTGTTTAGATGAGATATCCTTATTTTTGGTTTCTCTCTTTTCAGTTCTATGTCTACTCCTTTGTCATGCTGTTTGATTTTATCTTCTTCAGTTTCTCTTGTTTCCTAACACCTGCCTTGCTCTTTACATGTGTAGTTGTATGTATTCGCATTTATGGGTTTTCTTATGCCGTGCCATGTTTTATTTCTTGTTAGCTTTCGATCGTTTAGCTGTTCATATATATCTTATTACGCTAGTTTGGTTTGTCATTTAGCCTAACTATTCTTGTATAGTATTATTATTGTTGTTGTTATTATTATTATTGTGGTTATCGTTATCTTATTATTGTTACTATTATTATGATTGCAAGTATTTTGATAGTTGTTTTATTTTAAATATCAGTCATACATTTATTATTCAAACGTTACGCTAAACATTTATGTGACAATTAAGTAATAGAACTTTACAATAAACATGCATTTATATATACCTTACATATTACCGTTGCAGCTTTTGCTAATTATTATCATCATCATGTGCTTGTAAACTGTCGTATTCTTTCATGCATTTCCACTGATCACGGTCTCTGATCTGTTGAATCAAATCCATTGATGATATGCTTCCATGTCACTGTTCTAGTTCATTCAGCATCAGTTCCCTCTATCTACCTCTGCCTCTACTACGGCTGATTTCCAATGTCTCTCTTCTCATTCCATGACAAACGCTGCGTGTCGCTGACTTATTTGTAATATTATGTTCTGCTTTTATCAGCACATTAGCCTTTTTCAGGCAATCGTTGTTAGTTAACTCTGGCAGCCCAAGGTACTCGCAACATTCGTCTTTAAAATCATCTCTCATTTGCATCCAATCCAGTCCTAATGTGTTCGTTCACGCTCCGTGACTCACTGCCTTTCAATAGAACATGTTCTAAATACCATTTCAACACTCTCTTTCTGACATCTAATAATGGTTACGTATTTTATAAGATGCTTTTCATTTTCTAAAATCCAGCATTTGCTTGGCATATTCGCTCCTTAATCTATGTCATGCATTTTCCATATAATGTTACCATTGCCCCGCACAGTTGACTTTATCAACTTGTTTAGCATGTTTCCTTCTATCTCGCATGTTGGTAGAATGTTTCTTTGACATAACCATTCATTCCGGTTTCTTTATATTTAAGGAGAGTCCTGTCTTACACTCTCTATTATCACAATGTCCGATAGCTGTAGATCTGAATTTTCAACTATCAAAACTGTGCCATCTGTATAGCTTAGACTGTTTATAATTGTACGGGCTCGTAACCCCCATCTCGCATATACTGCTCTATATTTATTCACACTTCATAGCTCACTCTTAGAGGAATTGGATAAAAGCAAGGCGATTTTTGAGGCCTTTTCGGTGACTAGAATTATACGAAAAATTAATTTAAGCAGTTATTGGTGGACTCTGTGGCTGAGAGGTTACGGTGTCCACCTCAGAAAGCACCAGGTTAGATCCCAACATTGGGCGTGGAGCTGTTCTAAGAACCATTGTTATCTAATGATATCCCACGTCGCTTGCATAGTTCTAAGAACCACTGTTATTTAATGATATCCCACGTCTCATGGGTAATTCTAAGAACCACTGTTATCTAATGATATCACACGTCTCCCTGATCTCTTGGGTAGTAAGATCGGATACCTAATCTCATGGGATAAAGGCCTAAAAACAGGAGGTCCCATGAGCAAGTTATGAAAGCTAAAAACCCCACGGCAGTTGACAATCACAAAGAGTACACCGTCA
Organism: Cepaea nemoralis; assembly: GCA_014155875.1. Taxonomy (NCBI): domain Eukaryota; kingdom Metazoa; phylum Mollusca; class Gastropoda; order Stylommatophora; family Helicidae; genus Cepaea; species Cepaea nemoralis. The sequence goes on along the minus strand of JACEFZ010027648.1, from coordinate 222,751 downwards.
GGCCGCTGCCCTGGACACAAATTGTTAGGAAAGAAGACCTACCCACGGGTAGATAGAGTACTTTACCTGGGATGGAATCTTCTAGAGGGAACAACCTTGACACAGATGTATGCAGGAGTGGGACACACTGACCACGGGTAGATAGAGTACTTTACCTGGGATGGAATCTGTCTAGAGGGAGCAAACTTGACACACATGTATGCAGGAGTGGGACACACTGACCTCTGGTGTGTGTAACTGGGTGTGAAGCACTCCCTTCAAAGGAGGAACACAGAAGAAGAAGAAGAAGAAGAAGAAGTAGAAGAAGAAGAAGAAGAAGAAGAAGAAGAAGAAGAAGAAGAAGAAGAAGAAGAAGAGAAGAAGACCAGAAGAAGGAAGCTGTTCGCTTGCAGATAATATAATTGAGGTGTGAAATGACAAGCTTTCACTTATTCTAAATTATTGCATAATAAGATGCGTAGGCTAGTTCTCTTCCCCACTGGCATTTTGTCCATGACAATTCACAGACACAGCATATGGACGTGATACGGATGTGCACTATAGCCTAGGAGGCATTACCCGTTGACCATAACACACAGAGTGTCACTGTATGAATCGTCTTGTACTTGATGAAAGCATACTACTTCAACAAATAGAGGAGAGACTCGAACCCGACAAATGGAAGGTCTGGAGGATTCCTGCTCATAAGTCGCATCAACTAATAGGCACACTTCACTGAGGGGGCTACTGTATTCTCTTATTCACCGCGTGGGATGTGTAGGAAGGTTAAAGACACCTAGACTGTTGCATAAGAGCAAATACCCACCCGGAAAACTCAGCCACGTCGTCAGTCTCTAATGCCTTTGGGTATTAGTATTAAGTACTTCAACATTTTGATTAAGGTAAAATTATTGCTGCTCATTGTTGTTTGGTTGAAGGACCGTCTAATACATTTGCCTATGGACATTGTTGTTGACATCTGTTGACATTGAAACACATGAAAGCACCAGCGATTGAAATATCACCAGCCTAGGCTCAAACCCAGCCTGCTCGTATGTGCTTGCCAGCGTCATGACCTGATCAGTTTCTAATATGCCTTTTCCCAGATTTCAGGTTCCAGTAACCAGTCGTTTCTAAGTGGAATAGCTGCAGGACAGGTCTGCAATAAGACCCCGTGGATATGGCACTTAGGTAGTGGGTAGGGAAGGAAGTGTCTGCACCATCTTCACTCCAATAGATACAAGCCCTCTTCAAGGCTCAGGCTGTTTGAATGTCAATGCTGTTGACATAGGACTTGAAACTAAGTCTCCCTGGAGAACTGGAGAATCACAGATCAATTACCAACCAGCTTCTAATTCAGTGGTTTTCAACCGGTGGGGAATACATATTATTTTAAGATCGCGTTAATAGAAGAACCGATTACTTGATTTTGTTTTTCCCTCTATACTTTACGGTTCTGTTCTTCTCGCCCTTCTGAAATTCGTTTTATAACGTAAGTAGAGCTGCAAATCACGCTTTATGTAGACGTCTCGACTTGTTCTAGTATGTGTTATTAAAGTTAGCTTCCATTTGTACGTATACTGTATAGGAGCGGAGGGAGGGGGAATTTATAGGAAGGAAATACGAAAGGAGGGGGGGGGAATGATATTCTGAGCATAAGGTGAAGGGGTATATGGACAAATAAAGTTTGAGAACCACTGTTCTAATACATCAATGTGTGGGCCATCCTCTAGAAATAGAAACTTTTTCCAAGGTCAACGTCGCAACGTTCCCGCCGCCCAGTTTATGGCAATATGGAGAAAATGTAGCAAATATATACATATTAGAGATTATTATTGATTTGTAAGAATCATCATCATCAAACACCGATCAAGTCCATAGCTGCTCCGACTACTCCTTAACATCTCCGCCAGCAACTATGACTGATCGTACCAGTTATGTTATGATTAATCAAGCGTCTTGTGCTCTTGGCACAATGTTCATGTCTAGCGGCTCCTCGATTCACCACCATCTCCTAGATCTCGTATTGCACTGTTGGTTACTGGCACATCCAATGCCGTTCCCACCCTGATCATTGCCATGTTCGCCATCCATCGCGGTCGGCTCGCCCGTTCCGTTTCACGCCTGGGTGCCCCGGTACATGGATTAAAGTTAGCTGGACTAATTGTAATGTGCTGAGTGTGTCGAGATATCATGTCATATGATGCCAGTCTGGACCTACTTGAGAATGTTCATTGAATGGCCCAGGATGCTTGATCGTGAATACTTGTGTGTGTTGAGGCAATTCAGGGCTTTGGTTACAGTCGTCCCTCTCGGATGTGTCTCCACCTTGACGTGGTAGAGGAGTTTCCGTGTCCCAACGGCCTCAAGAGTTCTGCCGACGGAAGCAGAACTACATATTGGTCAGGCCTTGGGATAGGGACCAGACCAAGAGAGACACAACCTGCTGCTCTGAAGGTGGACTGAGGATAGCAGGCAAAGCCCGAAACAGGCGCACGATGCCATAAATTCTGTGTCCGGACACATACTCTAATGCTCTTTACTGAGGGATATGGCTGAACGCCTCTAAGCCATTAACTCTTAGATGTGCTCGAAGGCTCAGTGCCAAGGAATATGGCTGAATGCCTCTAGTCCAATGTTTCTTGGATGAGATAGCCTGGCCGTTGCTAACCTATACCGAATGGAGGTGAGATGCTTCCGTCCTTTACTTGGAAACGTTAATTTTAAGTAACTCTGAAGTCGGAGTGGGTTTGCCTGAAGGCGAGGGACACCGGTAAAAGGGAAAGCTAACCCACACGCAAAATGCAGTCCATTACTAAGGACTATGCTTGTGTTTAAAGCGAGAGAACGAAAAAGAAAGATTACAGTCGTCGTTTCAGGGTAAGTTTGTTTATATATATATAAACATATAACAAACACATAGTTTAATGTTTAACGATTTTTAATCATGGCATATGTGTAAACCTAAAGGTATACACTAGGTTCCGTATTCAGACACGATTTTCTGCATCATCCAAATACAACGTCTGAAATGGATAAAAACAACAAATATAACACTACAATGTTAACTCATGTCTCCACAGGAAAGGAAGTAGTAGACACATATTTAACTCATAACTGGGCGGCTCATAACGACAGCACACTTTTACCATTCTATTCTTGACTCGCATAATTTTCCATAGCATCCCATTTGTGACTGATATATACTGTATCGTTTCAATGTTTACTTATAGGTATGCTGTTTCGCCCTCAGTCCTGACTCTCAGATAGGTTTCGTCATCCTATTCTTGACACTGAGATGTGTTTGTTCATTCCATTCTTGACTCGTATATATTACGTATCATCCCATTTATGACTCTTATATACTGTATTGCTTCAATTTTGACTCGTAGGTATGCTGTATCACTCCCATTCTTGACTCTGAGATATGTTTTATCACTTCATTCTTGACTCTCAGCTATGTTTCGTCATCCATTTTGACTCTCACAAATGATTTATCACTGCATTGTTGACACTCAGATATGCTGCATTACTCCATCCTTGAATCTAGATATGCCAAAACAGGAGAATATCACGACAATGCCAAAATATAACCTCTTAAAAATGAAGTTACGTGTCTTTTACAGGACGTCGTAATCAACTCCAACATTTTTTGCCTGTTCGTGACTTACTTGGCAAGTTTACGTTCAGTAGTTTGCCATTGCTTTCTGGACGACCGACGCTCACACCTGTGTTTCAAACATCAACACAAGATAGCCTGCGTCCAAATCGCTTGTGGCTGATTTCGAACGTTGTATGTAGGATAGCCAAAATGCGTTCACTACCCCCAAACCACAGACGCTGGCGCAAACACAATCAAATTAGACAGAAGGATATCATTACTGAAAGATAGAGTGCTGACATATTTACATAATTATCGTGATGTTTACATACCACAATGAAAACTCGACAAAGGTAAGAGTAGATGGCAAATGGATAATAGGACGGTATCCGTTTAAATAGTTAGAGATCGTATTAAAAGATTGACCTGAAAAATGTTCAACTACGTCATCAACGACTACAGGCAGAAACAGAAAAAAAACATAACATTCACTGAAGCTCGCCTTTCATTGTTGACAAGCAAACTGACTAAATTAGATTGAACATGAGCATCACAAGTTTTGAAATTGTTTGTATAGAAAAGACGTTGAACATGTTAGCAGGCGACATTAACAAATACTACTAACCCTTATAGGCTGAATAGCCAGTTTACCAACCTTCCAAATATCCATGTCCTTTACTTTTGTTTACTATACTAAAATTATATATGACAATTCAAAGAGAAAGAGTATCCAGCAACAAACAAAGAAAATTCACACGTCTCTGATCAATTAATAATGTATTTGATAATGTATTTGACTTATATTAGATAAGATTCTCATAAGAAAAGCTGAATGTGATAGATCTTCAGAATTCTGCAGCAGTCGTCAAAATAGTAGAGGGTACACTTTCCTTCTATCTCATCTCTTGATGCTATTCTCCCATTTAAACAGCTGCCTTAATACTGGTCGCTTATTTATCACGTATATATTTTCAGCAGGGTATTTAATCCATTAATGTGGCCTTGATATCGTTTAGTAATTATTTCTGCATTCATAAATTGTTTTGTGTGCCAGGTCTACTACAAATATACATTGATACCTGCGCGCAATAGAAGGACTAACATTGCACGAAGGAACCATCAATGTAGAGCTCATGTAGAAAACTAAACACATTTTATTGACTGAAGTGTTGTGGAATGGATACTTGCGCTGGATGAAAAACACATTAAGGGAATCTGATTATGATATAACTAGTTAATCCATATTCCTAAAATCCAATTTCCGTCAAAGAACATTTCGAGACAAAATAGGCCATACCAGACATCTTAGAACTCAGGGCTCCATACTTTCAACCAAACAGTATTAATTGAATGGTAATCATCATTATTGATGGACAAACAACAAACAACAATAAACCCCTCGCTCAAAACAGTTGCTCAAACCATTGTATGAAATCACGCTACACACACACACACACACACAAACACACAAACATACATACACACAAACATACACATACATACATACATACATACATACATACATACATACATACATACATACATACATACATACATACATACATACATACATACATGAACATGCATGCATGCATGTGCATACATACATACATACATACATACATACATACATACATACATACATACATACATACCTACCTATCTACCTACCTACCTACATACATGAACATGCATGCATGCATGTGCATATATACATACATACCTACCTACCTACCTACCTACATACATACATACATACATACTGTAACAAGACCCCCGGGGCTTGGACGGGTTTGCTACCATAGATAATATCCCCAGCCTTTGCTCCGACCACCTCGATAGAACTTTACCTCTACCGGCCCCACACAAGCCTGGACAGCTGAACCTCCCCTCACCACTTAGGGACTCCTACCCAAAGGGGGCTCGGACAAGACACCAGTCATACTAATACACAAAGCCATGGCTAACAAATCAAAATTTAATTTATAACTACGTCAACTGCAACACAGAGAAGAATGGCTGAAAGCCTGACTAGAAGACACTATATACAAGAGAAGATCTACTGCTGAGTCATCTTCATCACGGAGACTGTGACTTAAGTTCGTGCTGTTGTCCTGTCGAGGTTTCGACTCACCCGGGAAACCTCCAGTGGACCGAAACCCCAAGGTGTCTCTCCTTTTCCAAAGTTCACTTCTCCCACTGGGATCCAGATCTCGGGATGCTCAGGCGTACGACTGATGCCTGACAGACCCTTCACCAACTGTTGAGAATCATCCCTCGAAGACTTATCAATCACAAGTTCCACTCCGCTGATGACGTCTGGGTCGACCCTAGAATCCTCCAGGTCCCCAACTAAAGCAAAGTCTTATAGCACACTACACAAGTCTCTACAAGAGCCTGGTTGCTCTCTGTCTCGCCAGTTCCTGGGAAACACTTAGCAACAACCTATAACTGGAGCACTGCCTCCATATTACCACAATGTCACAACTGCATGACTCAATAAGTGAATTAACACAGAACATATTCTCATACAGCTATCGTACAGTTCGGTAGGTATGAACTACCCTAATCGTTCACCAAGTCTATTCACTCACTCAAGTAGGTAGGTATCAACTACCTGCCCAATTCCTCAGAATGTCAAATCTCTGTTGCCGGTCATATGACCCAGTTCATGGCTTCAAAAAAGGATCACCACTGTAGATTCACCCTTGCGGTTTCGTGAACTGTAGACAAAGTGTCCCATAACGACCCAGCCGAGCCGGAAGCATAATAAACTGGCCATTATCATGACTGGTAGACATTAGGTTCAACACCTGACTTTCATTTCCTGGAACATCACAAAGTTATCATTGAACGAGATAGGTACCAGTACCTCACTGGTAGGAACCCATAGACGTATTAGTCTCTGACCCTATCAGGATCGATGGACTACCTTCGTAGGACTCTTGACGGTGGTCTTAGCCTAGACCTACCGGCTCATCTCAATTCAATTGACTTTCAGTATTTGTAGACAGATTCACTTGACTGCTCCCAGTAACGCCTCACATCTCATCTTGTTAGGCACTGGAACGAGCAAGTCCCATGGAGCTTATGGTTAAGCTCCCGAATCTTCAATGGATCTAACCTGATCCAAGATCCTATCACAGATCCTGAAACATGGAGGGGTGGGTGTGAGTACTCAACTACAACAAGGACTACACTGCATCTCCACATTAATACATGCCTCTCAGTAATATATATATATATATATATATATATATATATATATATATATATATATATATATATATATATATATATATATATATATATATATATAAGTGATCAATCAACATCATTGATCTACTCTTAATAACCATGTATAGGCATGAGGCTGTGAAAGAAAGCACTAATACACCAGTGTATAGTTAAGTAACTCGTCTGGCTCAGATAGTCCTATAGCACCAAGTCGACTGTATGACTCTGTCAAAGTATCCTTCGCCTGGTGCTAATCCACTCCTGTTTCTTCACCATCCATCAACCCGGAAATACACCTACTTCACTTTCAGTGTAGTGGTTACAGTATCTAGGAGGTGCCCAGCCGGACATATCCTCCTTCCACCTTTTCAACAATTAATCAATCCTTTCACCCATGGACTAACTAATTAAACCTAACTTATTAAAGACTACACCATCTTAATAAATTATCTACATCATAATTCATTAACGTAGCTCTAATAAATTATAACAAGGAAGGGTTAAACTTAATTAACAAACTTAGTACACAGCAACAGCTTCTGTTCTGGGATCTCCGTCCCAGAACACCGTTTGACCTTTAGTAATTGACCATCACCCAGGACGGTCAAGTCTGTGCCGGTCGAGCACAGCTATGGTGGCCATCCACCGATACACTCTCCCACAGCTCCTGTGGGCAAGGCGCATTTTGTTACGTGGCTAATTAGGCCACATTATCCTTTTTAGAGAGGCTACCAGCCCCCCTCTCCTAAATCTCCAGCTCCACTCATCCGCACCAAGTACCTCAAAGCATACTACTTTTTCACTGCAGTAACTCAGTTACTCCATTATCAGAGTCAGGTTTCTTGAAGAAGAGAATAATAGAGACATACCAGGTTCGGTTCACATTTCGATCTATATAGACGCAACGGCCTCGCTTATAGAGCGTCGCATCGCTCTCGGTCGGTTATGTTCAACCATCGGTTAAGCACAATTGCTTTGGGTCAGACACGCATCATAACGGTCGGTGCGACAGGCCTCTGAACCAGTCGGTCGCTAGACACACGTACGATTGTACCCGCATGGTCACGCTATCAGACAGGCATCCTAACACGCAGTGACATTCATGCATCATAAATACTTTCTATCACCTGCTATCCAGTAAGTACAAACCTTTCTGCCTATGAGGAACAGCACTGGCCTTTTCACACAGTAAATACTTACCTTGAAATCCCAATGAAATAACCACCTTATCCTCAGAATAATATCACCACAGCTATCAGACCTAAATTACTATCCTATTCTAGCCAAGCAAATGACACATCAATAATAATAACAAGCACCCTTATCACTATTGAATGAGTCTAGCAACACATTGTAACGCATGTAAAACTCCTGCTTTAAGTATTTAATCACTATCCAGATATTTAACACATCTGCTACACAGTTGGTAGATTACCGAATCTACTTACACAGAGCAGTGACAATAACATTATCATTCACATAATAACAATCATTAACAATGCATATCTGGTACACTTTTTTTTTTTAGCATATCCTTTACAGGACTTAGCTGTCAACACCAGCATCTTTCAGCTGTTTGTTGATCTCTTGGCAAGATTACGCTTAGTAGTTTGCCATTGATTTCTGAGCGGCCGGCTCAGTATCCCGCAAGTCACGAGCGGGGGTCGAACCGCCTCAGCTCTCGCTCCGCTACGAGACTCTGCGTGATAAACGGGATTACAGAGAGATAGTGTTGTAACCCCACAGCCAGAGAGACCGGCATCTGGTACACTAGCATTAAATAACTTCTATCCGAACATCTGATTCACACAGATATCGGCAGACACACACGTACCGCCCTGTGTATACTCGCTCAATGCAGTGTCGTTTCCTGACGCTTCTGTGACACACATTACCCCGCTGATCAATAACCGCTAATTAAATATGCAGACACGCGACGGTAAATTTATGCTCTGCGCGGAGATTATTTTCATTCGGCGTTCATTCGTTTCGAGAATAAAGGCGCAATATTTACGGACAACTGTATCAAAAGCCTTGGTAAGGTCAATGAAAGTGGTGAACATTTCGCTGTTCTGTTACTGACATTTCTCTTGCAGCTGCCTTGCAGCGAAAATCATGTCAACAGAACCAGTCTTTATGCTTTCGGGGGGGGGGGGGGGGGGGAGGCTGGACCCAGGATTTCTATAACAGTGTTGTAAATTATGTCCTTTAGGGCTCTCCATTCTGTGTCTGTATCCTGTTTAGCTGCAGCATTGGGCTTGAGGCGGTCTTCCAGCATATTTTCAAACGACTGCTGCATTTTCTTGCTGTTTAGGCGGGTATATGACGTTGGATGATGAATGACTAGCGCGATGACTTGGATTAAAATGAGGAAGAGTTGCGCAATTCGTCGACCTCACTCTCTCGCCTGAGTCCATCTGAGTCCAGTGGCAAGACAAGTCGAGACGACTGGAGACGAATACAGGTGCAGTGGATGCCCAGGGCGCTCTACGTGCCTTGCTGTGCTCATTACGTTCAACAACGCTTTGCAGGTAAACGCCGTCTTGCCCGTTGAATCAGGAATGATTTCTTCCGCGCAGTCTGCCGAATCCTGTCTTCACATGCTGGGTAGGCATACCGTAGCTTACCGCTCGGTTTGAGACAAAATCAGTTACCCATGCCTGGTTTAGCCAGCCTCTCACAGCTGTTGCCCGGGGGTGGCCGCTGTCGCATGCTGACAGCTACTAGGAGCCACAGGCACGAGCTGGGTGTCAGGCTTGGACCAGTGGGGGATGGGTCCTGAAAAGGACATGAGAGTCATCCTTACCAAAGGTGCTACCAATGCAATTTGTTAGTACTTTCTGAACAAAAGACCGGCACTGATACCATTGTATAAAAGCCAGCACAAGACAGTCTGCTTCCAAATCTCCCCCAGGTGTGTTATGGACGTCATATGCGGGATTACGAACTGTGATCGTAACTCCTTCGCAACAATGTCGATCGAATAGACAAATCAAAATATGTGCCATGATATCCCCAGGTCAGGTGACAGGAAGCGACACAGTAAGGGATGCGTATTGTAGAAGAAAATGTAACTTGCAATTCCCATAGATAAGGTACGTGTGCGGTGGGCATAGATAATAGATAGGTTAATGTTCACAAATAGAGAGATGAGTTGAGTTGAGTCAAGAACTGACATCACTGCACTCGGGACAATCCCATTCGTGAATGAAAGACGACTGATGGCAGAGAGGAACAGGCATTAAATATTAATAATTTTTAAAAAAAGAAAACAAACATGTCCTTAAGTTTAAAGTAACAAGAAACGGTAGTGTGCAGTAAAGACATGAGGCGATTGATAACTAACGAGGTATTTATGTGTCTTGTAATCTCGTTAACTTCAGGGGGTCTATACTTCGCCTCTGTTAATTGCCATGTATGTACATGATCTTGCCGGTCTCCCTGGTCTAGAGGTTGCACGACTTTCTCCGTAATCTCGTATACTCTCGTAAGTAAGGTGACGACGGCGAGAATCGCTAGCGGTTCTAACCGCGGCGGTAACTTACGGAGTATGTGAGCCCGGTCGCTCAGAAAGCAATGGCAAACTAGAGAGCGTAATCTTGCCAAGAAATCAACAATTAGCTGAATTATGCTGATGTTGACAGCGATGTCCTGTAAAGGATATGCAACAATTTTTAATAAATGATCTTCCTTTAGATTTTTCGTCGTCCTGCGATCTATTTGCAAACGACTGCATAGTATGTACAAACGATATTGATTGTAATGTGCTAGAATCATCCTTGCAAAAGGACATAAATAATGTAGTTAAATGGAGTCATGCAACCCGCATGCAAATTAACATTTCTAAAACAAAACCTATTTTAATATCAACTAGGCGAAGACTTCACACTCTAAACTCGCAGAGATCTCTTCAGCAGCACATTAGTCACACGCTTGTAGATAGTATAACCGAGCACACCGCACTGGGTTTTATCATTGATCAACATTTAACCTTTAATTCCCATGTTCATGCTCTGTATACAAATAGCCATAAAAGTATACCAACTTGCCATAATTAAAACATTTCTTTGACGAAAACATAAGAAAGATATTCTATACTTCCCATATAAACCACATTTTGATATTGGATGCTCCAAATAAATAACAAAACGCCTTTATTCACTCCAGAAAAGGGCAGTGCGTTTAATTAATAATTAACAGCTTAGCGACAATTCTAACCTACATGAACGTCTTCAGTTACTGCCACACCATAAAAACGCCTAGTTTGTAATAAACCTAAACTAATTTACAAAATAATATTTTAAAATGCTCCAAGCCTCCTTTGGCCATTGATCAAATATAGCGCAAGAAATATCTGTCAACACTGTCATTTACTGCCAATATAGTACCTTGCGGTGTATAGCGGTGGGGGGGGGGGGGGAATTCTATGAGCCTGAGGAATCAAGACCACCTAGCTAGTGCAGTCGCCGCGAACTGCGCAGGTTAGGACTTTCTTTTTTCCCCAAACAGAAAAACAAAATACCACACCTTACCGAGGATTCGAAGACATAGCGAACGACTAAATATACTTCATGTCCCTACACCTAGGATAGACTTATAGCCAACAAGCTTAGCATACTCTGCTGCGTCCACAAGAAATTAAAGATACCACCAATCATTTTACATACAGTCGCAAGCTGTTTGAACACTACCTCAGTAGAGACTACGTGCCCCCCCCCCCACCCCCCCCAAAAAAAAAAAAAAATTAAAGGAGATGAGGCTAAGACGTCAGTAAACCCACCTCACACATCGTGGGACGTATGTTCGATTCTTGGTCAGACTCGGGGTTTTATTGTTAATAACCTACGCTCCCCTGTGAACCCAGCCTCAACTGAGTACTAGGAAATGTCTTGGAAAGTAAAGGCAGCTGGCGCAATACGACCATATCAGCCACCAAATGACGGTTGGTCTGTATGCAATATGGGGCCAACACCATGTGCCCAAAGCATACAAGGCAAGTAAAAAGGGTCCTTTACATGTAACTTTTACGTTAGTTATGTAACTCTCACCTCCATGTGTCGAAATAACTTACTTATCAGCCAATCACTTGTCAATTGTAAAAGTATCACAAACCTTTCATGGCTTAAGCTGGCGAACGTTCAATTCGTTATCAGGACCAGTTATCACTACAGCAACATTGCTGCAGAATCCTTGTAGCGATAACATTTCTTGTCGCTAGCCCCCATTTATGGCAAATTAAATGAAGTTATCCTGGCACCCACCACATGTAAAGCTCTGCCAAGTCCAAGTTTTTATGTCAAAGAATAATCGAGGAGAGGATGCTCGACTTGAACCAATTTCCAGTGGCTGTAGACATACTTTTGAACATGAAAAATACAATAGATGTAATTATTTTTCTGATGATCAAAACTAAGGTAAAAGATGTCACAGTATAATGAGCATAATGGGATGTTCACATAGAATAGAAGATGAACAATGTGGAAAACTATAATGCTTGCTTAACATTATAACATATTTTGATTATTTAAATACTTTCTGAGGGCTTACACGATGTGTACCCGTTAAATATACTAATGAGGGATCCCTTGTTCATGTCCTGAACACTGATACTCTGATATGTATTAAACATAAAGGTTATCCCATGGCACAAACCGCCACTGGCGTGTCAAGTGTTGGCCTTTACATACTCTATGCCACTGGTTAATGAGGTGGGATGACCAGTTCCCTTTCACATCACCTTCCTATAATAGGCAATTGGCAGAAAAGTCTTTAAATTCTCATGTATTTATGTTATAAGGCTGGGTCGGCCCCAGAACCATACTTATCAGAGAAAGGTACCAAAAGAACCCTTCCAATATTGGGATCGGACTCAGACTACTGCTGGTTATTCAATCACATTAACAACTATAGTTCCACAGCATACATATTTATTAAGAGACGAAAACAGATTCATTAAAGCATGAATTTGGAAAACAACTACCTATAAAGCATATGACTAATGAGGAATTAAAACAATAGTGGATATTTTGTGTTATCTTTAAGACATATAACAATAGTTTCTGACAAATTTTCCCATATTCCAAGTCACCACCGTTTCTTCTCTCAATTATTGAGTTTTATCTTCCTCTGCTCTCTCTCTCTCTCTCTCTCTCTTTCTCGCCTCTCTCTCTCTCTCTCTCTCTCTCTCTCTCTCTCTCTCTCTCTCTCTCTCTCTCTCTCTCTCTCTCTCTCTCTCTCTCTCTCTTACAACACTGTCGGATACGTATGTGATTGATGGCTCAACCCCACAGAGATAAATGATGAAAAATCATTTTTCCCAATGTGATCCTGCCCGTTTACTTAATTTAGCTGTACTGACTCAATTGTTGAGACCAGAAATAGAGTTTTGGAGAACCAAGGAATACCTTTAGGAAATACTGAAAAAGTTGTACTCCCTTTTATACCCAATTTATTCCTTAAGTGGTTCCTTGCCTCTCCTCTACCAACTAATTAATTCTATCTAGGGTAATTTAAAACAGTTTGTTTATGACAAGTAAAATACAATCAATACATGACATGACCTCAGTTTTTATGATTTAAAAAACACAAATATGGATTTTGTAAATTGCATTCAAAATTACAATTTCCTGTCATAAAATAAGGACATATACATATACATTAAATATTACAGACTTGATGTGCCCATGATAAGGTAGATATTACAGTTAGATTTTTCGCAGTGGCATGTAATTCTAATCTTTTACTGGCATGGGGGATCTGAAAAAAAAGAACTGTCTGCAATCAGGATTCTCTACTTCCAGCTTTGGGAATCACTCTGGCTATCATCAATTGTATTATTATTGTTCCTGGGCGTAGTAGAACATAAGTTGGCTCTTGGTTTTCTTTTCCCACAGCAGGTAATTGTTTAACTAAAGGTTACCTCTCCTATGAGACAAATGGAATGGTTGCAGGTAGATATGTTTCTGCGCTACTCTATCAAGGGTATCACTCAACCATGTGCTCACTCAACAGGTGCTGCATTCAATCTTCACCAAGTCAGGTCTGGGTTGACATGAATAAAACCACTACCTGAAATTCCATCAATCACATAATTCTAATAATATCAGAAATATGACATTAGAATTTACATGTAAAAACCTAAGAATATAACCAGTGAAAACAATAAAATGAATCCTGTTCTTAGAGAAAAATAAACAGGGAAGAAAGATAGTCTTGGTGTTCCCAATTGGTTATCACCAACACAGTTGTTTGCTCTCAATCCAATCTTCCACTATCAAGTGTTCAAGGTTTAACTAGCAGATGTGCAGTTTCATCATCACCTAAGCCTGTCCTCAGGTTTATAGAAGTAATACCTTGAGTGATTGGGAATTTAACAATTATGTTGACCATTCTCTTCTGTATCTAGTTTTGTTCTCTACTTCATCTTTTCCTATTCAAGAAAAAGGGTCTTATACATTAAGAGCTTTTAAAAATCAGGTCCCATTTCCATGAGTATTTGCTTATAAACAAGATAAGTACATTCTGGTATTATTCTTGTATAGCATTCAGATGTATTCTTCTTCATTAAATGCTTCAAGTGAGAAGATTTCTTCCATTCTCATGGATGTAATATTGATTATCATCATCATCATCATCATGGTTTTTATAATCAGTGTAATTACAATCATTATCCTTATTTTCATAATTATTACATTGTCATTACAATCATTATCATTATTATTATCATAATTATTACATTGTCATTACAATCATCATCATTATTTTGGTAGTACATTGTTATCATCACAATAGATCATATGTGTTAACATGAACTACAAAGTGGGATTTTGCTTAAATTACAAACACAGAGGCTGGTGCTATGTGTAATGTATGATATGGTTTGTGTCGTGCTTAGCGCACAAAACTAGATGATTGGGATATGAATGATATTTTATACAAAGTGGTGTTATGCGCCGGAGTGTACTAAATTATTTTTTAGTTTATGGGGTACACCGAAGCATTTCTCTAGTGATAGGCATGGCATACCACATCGAAGTTGTCGGCTATCATGAGATTGACTGTTGGCTTATACTCCCTCTCTCTCAGCATGTAACTTCACTCACTCACTCAATTTCCTCATGCATCAGTCAACATATCCCTCTGTGCAAGTGAGGTCACTTCACTCTAATTCATTGTAGATTCAGTTTCATGCTTAAGAAATAAAATTGACAACATGTGTCTAATGTTTATACATTAACTAAGTTGCTTAGCTGGGAGAAAATAAACACTGTAGTTTTCTCCTATTGTACAGTTTATCTTATGCCTATGATAACTGAGTATAATATTATTTAGTTTGTACTAAATTAAATTCTTTAAGAACTCACCATTCCAATCATTGTAGATTGAGTTGCGTAAGAATAAATGTACACCTTGGATTAATGCTTTTTATACATTAAGTCAGGTGTTTACTTTTGGGAGAAAATAACATTCAATATGGGTATTCTTAATTAATAGTTTATCTATAAACTATAACAATTAAATTAACTTCTTAGTTCACCACACGTGTTCACCGAGTCTACTTACCAACTCTCTTCTGGGAAAATAGGCTCACAACTAACTAAAATTTAACTGAAGTAAATGTGGTGTTTACCTTATTTATCAGAATGACCTTAACATGTCGACACGTTTCATGATCTTAATGAGATGCAATTTCTCACAGCGATTTCGTAGGCTGAGGATTTTCTTTTCTAGTGAATTTTGAAACTCTCTCACTCCTTCCGCTGCTTCAGTTCTTATGTCTCATGCTGACTGATGAACAAACAGGCCATGTCGCTCTGCACGCTGCTATTTATACGGTCCTTTCCCAGTGAACGTTTTTCATTGACAACGGGTATATTAAATCTTGAATCGTACAATTGTGGAACAAACCAATTCTGTTTCGGTGAACTCCGATTTTGTCGTCCTGGATTTATTTAATGCGATGTTACGTTTTGTGAAAATATATCACACCCACCATATTGTGCCTACATAATCGCTTAGCTGGTGTCACTGGAAAAGATAGAAAGGAATCAAAGAATAAATTTCATCAACGACTAAAACCAAATGATGAGAGCGACTTACTGCAAGGAGCCTGCTACATGATGATGTACTGAACATGAGATATTGTATGTTATATAATGTCCATGCTACTCCATGTCTGTAAATCGTGGACATTGGATAAAATGAGTATACAGAAACTGGAGGCCACAGAGATGTTGTTACACAACAGAATGCCTTGAGTTCCTTTCGGCAAACAAGCATGAACTCCAAGTACTGGAAAAGGTCGGTGTGTAAGGACATGTGATTATCCGTATAAGGTCAAAACAGTCATCCTGTTACTGTCATGTTGTGGGGAAAGATAATCCGGAGAAGGTTATAGCAAATAAGAAGATTGAAGGTATTAGAGACATAATGCAGAAATCCTGGAAGAGTTGAAAGCGTTGCATAAAATGATTATGATGTTAAAGACATTCAGTGCATAGATGACACTTGATTGTGGTGGTGGTTGAAGCGGCAGTGGCGTGGAGGTGGCAGTAGTAGAATTTAAGTTTAGCTCTTAGTACAATATATAGATGTGAACATTGGCAAGGGGGTTTAATGTAATTAACTGTAGCTCTTAGTACATAATATAGAGGTGAGCCTGGTCACGGGGTGGAATGTAATTGTATATCTTAGTACACTATACAGAGTTGAACATGGGCACGGGGTGGAATGTAATTGTAGATCTTAGTACACTATACAGAGGTGAGCATGGGAACGGGGTGGAATGTAATTGTATATCTTAGTACACTATACAGAGGTGAGCATGGGCACGGGGTGGAATGTAATTGTAGATCTTAGTACACTAAATAGAGTTGAACATAGGCACGGGGTGGAATGTAATTGTAGATCTTAGTACACTATAAAGAAGTGAGCATGGGCACGGGGTGGGATGTAATTGTAGATCTTAGTACACTATAAAAAAAAGTGAGCATGGGCACGGGGTGGAATGTAATTGTAGCTCTTAGTACACTAAATAGAGTTGAACATAGGCACGGGGTGGAATGTAATTGTAGATCTTAGTACACTATAAAGAAGTGAGCATGGGCACGGGGTGGGATGTAATTGTAGATCTTAGTACAGTATAAAGAGGTGAGCATGGGCACGGGGTGGAATGTAATTGTAGATCTTAGTACACTAAATAGAGTTGAACATAGGCACGGGGTGGAATGTAATTGTAGATCTTAGTACACTATAAAGAAGTGAGCATGGGCACGGGGTGGAATGTAATTGTAGCTCTTAGTACACTAAATAGAGGTGAGCGTGGGCACGGGGTTGAATGCAATTTTAGCTCTTAGTACACTATACAGAGGTGAGCATGGCACGGGGTTTAATGCGATGGAATTGTGGTACGCTGACGGCGGGGTAGAGGGCTCGCTCCCTACACCGGTGTGTTTGACTTCAGCATTGACTTCAGGCATGTAATAAAGTCCTTTATATTTGTCTTAATACAACAGGCACAGCCATGGTGGTGTACTGGCTAGCACCCGTGCCTGCCGGCCTAGCGGTCATATGTTCTAACCCCTTTCAGACAGATATTTTTTCTCCATTCACTAGAGAAGCCAGGCCGATCTAGCCTAAACAAAAAAAGTGAGTACCAGAAAATGTGTTGTGAAGTAAAGACGGCTGGCATGAGACTGAACACATCACCCATACAAGTACAGATTAGCATAAAGATATGAAGCTAACAATCTATATCCAATATATCTCAAAGTGTGATAAAAGAGATCTTTGAAAACAGTATAACTGTGCACCTAACATAACTTGAGGCTTAAGAGTTAAGAAACATAAAAGATGGAAGCCATTAGGGCACGACTTGATAAATGGAGTCAATGAAAAGGGTTTACTATAAAATATGCTTCACACTAGACAAGGAATACAATGCATGGTGCTATTGGGAAACAAATTAAACTGCAACAACGGACAGACAACAACTCTAGAAAGCATGAAGATGTAGTAGACATTAATTGCAATGTAAAGGTGGGGGGGGGGGGGGGGACTTTGTTTATACAATGTGGAGATATGTGATGAGGAGACAACAATGAAATTATTGTGATTGTTTACTCACGACGAAGAAATAAGATTAGTGTAATTCACGGGGATAAACTCAACAGTTCTCGTTCTCTCCCAGTAGATTTGTTAATAGTGACTGTCCCAGGTACAAGCTGGTTAGCTACATATCAAAACTGTTCGCGCCTGCATTCATTGTGACTTGTTTCATACACAAAATCCATAACTGAGAATATTCATTAAGAGACGTGTGACATCTGAATTAAGCAATCATTTATAGACCATGGTATATCAACCGGGATAAACGGAAACCTCTGAGAAAAGTATTCTAAAGTATGTGGACATAGTTCACGGCCATGTGGATTGGAAAGCAAGGAGAAACTACCACAGTAAACATCCCAGGAAACGTAACATGATAGTCGATAACGTATCTCTTAAATAGTGCTAAAGGTTTAGAACAGCTGATCCTGTATGTGAAGAGACACTGACAAAATCAAAAGCTGTTTCTGAACTTGGGCAAACAACAACTAATGTTCACAGTCCACATCCCAACCAAAGGTCACAGTAAAGAACGAAGAGATTGAAAGTGTCACAAACTATGAATATCTTGGCTACGTAATCAGCATCAACACATCGAAGACTCTTTAAAAGAAATTAGACGCAGGCTGGCCATAGAAGTGCAGAGGTTAAACAGTATTTAGACCCTATGTCACAACACCGGCATACATGTTAAAGTAAAATGTTTAAGGATACGCGTCTTTCCCGTGGCAACATATGGATGTGAGTCATGGACAATTTCACAATCAATGAAGAAGAAATGTGGTTTTTGTTTAGCAGTCAGTTAGTTAGTTAGTTAGTTAGTTAGTTAGTTAGTTAGTTAGTTAGGTAGTTAGGTAGTTAGATAGTTAGGTAGTTAGGTACTTAGTTAGTTAGTTAGTTATTTAGTTATTTAGTTAGTTATTTAGTTATTTAGTTAGTTAGATAGTTAGTTAGTTAGTTAGTTAGTTAGTTAGTTAGGTAGTTAGGTAGTTAGATAGTTAGGTAGTTAGTTAGTTAGTTAGTTAGGTAGCCGACAGATCATCCTCATTGCATATTGAACCATTCAGTTCATAAGTGCTCGGATCCCCTCCTCAGTAAATACCTCAGCGTGTAGCGGCTCACGACACCAGTTTTATGTTGGTTTAATACTTCTCTTTGGCTTACTGCGTAGTGTTCTTGTCCGGCCACGCATCTTTTAACTTGTAGATTCCCAGTCATCACTTAGTTCTTGTAAACAACTTATTCCTCGTAGAGCATTCAGAATGTCTGCCTCGTCCATGGCTCGTCCGCCTTCCACGGTAGCAAGCCTCTCAGTCTGCTCATTCCCTTGTACACCCGCATGTCCTGTCACGAAAATGAAAATAATCTTTGCCAGCGGAGACCGCTCCAGAGACAACAGCGACTCTCTTCGGACCCAATCCATCTCTATCATCCTGAGCATACTCATTGAGTCACTAAGGACACATGCCCGATTGAAGTATTGAATTTGTTTAGCACAAATGCCATAGAAAAAAAATATTGTAGAATATCGTATCAAGAAGAAGAAAATTACTGAAATTCTAAAAAATCTGAACATGGAAGAAAACTGGCACATAAATATCTTTGGGAACCTTACATACTCTGGCCATATTAAACATAACAGGGGTTTACAAACAAGGGTTTTAGAAGGCATTGTTACGAGTATAAGAGGCAGGGGATGTCCAGCATTAAGGTGGACACAGAACATTGCAGTCACATTTGGCATGAGGGTGCACACGGCACAGGGGAAATGACAGGATATCGAGAGGCTTTCCGGCGCTCCATTATGAGAGCGACGCTCTACAAAGGACTGGTACATCAAGATGACATCCCCTCTGTCCGTCTTCTATGTTCCAATGATAGTAGCTTTTGAAGCAAGATGTGGTCATTTACGTAAAGAAAGTAAGTGATAGTATGCTTGTCCATATCTTGAGGTGCATTGTGTAAATGCTACCTGTCCTGTATTTTTGTAGGCTATTTGACACTCAATCGGAGATGTGGTCATGGTATCACCCCCAACTGCCTTTACTTTCCAGCATAAATCCTGATACTCATTTCAGGCTGTGCCAACTTATAAAAACAATTTCCGGCCAGCAGACAAGCACGCTAGACAGTGCACTACCATGGCTTCCATGGCGAGGGCCTTCTCTCACAATCTGGTACCAAGCCAGGACAGGTTTTTCTAAGGTCTCCTTTTCATCTACAAGCTTCCTCCGAAGTCGGAGAGTGTTTGCCTGTACGGCGAGGAACCACCAGTCTGCACACCAATAAGCCAGACATGGGACAACGGATACTCACGCAAAACTCAGGTCCTGTATGACATCACACTGATTTTGGACAACAGGATGCCTTCATCCGACATACAGGACTTCGCGTCGGAGCTCAAGCCAACGAACACAAGCAAGCAAGCAAGCATCTACAAGCTGAGAAATCAGCTGGCCAGTTTTGTGTTTACTTCTTCGCCTTTTAGTATTTAGTACCATCTGTAAGTAAAAACTAAAGGTTCAAATATACAGAAGAGTTAGCAATTAGGCGGTCCCAGCAAATGTATGCAATCAGAGATTTCTATTTAAATTTGTGACTACCGTACGGTTAGCTAATGATCCACACTCGAACAATATCAGTTACTATATTTATTACAGCCAAAGTATCACACATAACACTGCAGTATACACCTGAAGGTCGTCTCCGTGGCCTAAAGGCAGCGCGAACGCGATTCGTGAACCGCTTACCACGCGTTCGAAACTCGGCGGCGAACGATTTGGCAGCAGACCGTGTAGCGCTGGGGTTTTAACGTGTTGGTATAGGAGCCGGTCGTTCAGAAAGCAATGGCAAACTACTGAACGTAAAGCTTGCCAAGACATCAACAACAACAGTAAAATATTTTTATTGACAGCGATGTAATGTAAATAGGATATGCAAACAAAACTATTCTTAATACACCTGACGAGATGCAGCGAAATATGCCGGGCAATAAATATTGCAAAATGTTGTTTGTGACTTCTGTGTTTGAATTCGCTGAATGAATACATTGTTTTGAACTTTAGTAATGAGGTCTAAGGGAGACTATCAGAAATATTATTACGCCATAGTTTAAACACTCATAAGTTACATTCCTTACTGAATAAAAACATTGCTTTCAACACTGATTTGCAAACTTGTGTCGAAACATTGTCTACCACATACTTTCTTGGTCGAAATACAAATACAATCAAGAAATGTACTACTAATCAGTATAAATTTGCAGCGTAAGTCATAATTTCATTAGTTTTTCAGTAACTGTAAATATGCATATAAAGCCAAAGGAGTTAGCAAAAAGAATATAACAATTATGTTAAAGATATGATTTGTTCATTGTACTTTCAAATGCAATTTTTCTCTAGCATTTCATCTGTTTAAGTGATTTAGAGTCCCCATCAGCGTCCGGAATTCAGGTCTGTAAATATCTTGTTTGATAACGCAAGCACCGTTAGTTAGGTGTTCAGACACACTTAACGAACCGGATACTTAAATCTTGTTGGGAAGTCTCTCGTCTCAATTTGAACATGGGTTAACAAAACACAGCTGTATATAATATCTGAACTAGATCACCGACCTGGGGGTCGCTGTAGCCATGTGGCTAGCACGCACGTCTACCGGCCTGGTCGACACACATACACACACACAACCCTACCCCTAATCCTAACCCTAACCCTAACCGGAAAGTGATTGCCGGACCAATGCAAATGAGGCTCGAAGGGATCCTTGTTTGTTTGGGGTGAATTAAGGCAAAAGTACCGTAACGGCCACTGTCGTGCTATTAACAAAATACACTCACCGAATGCCAATCGGTCTATAAAATATGACTCCACTATAAAATACCCAGTAGGTGTCAAGGCATGGCAAAGTGTCCTTTTATCTCATATATGTGATAGATTGAGTGAGACAGCTTTGGTATGTCCTTCATACTTCAGGTTTTAGCTGAGGCATATCAGTTGTGCAATCTGCGATTTGCTCATGTCATTGATCTTATCCTTGATTCAACATTAGAACTCTATACCTCTTCATCAGATTGAAGACAATTTCAAACTCGTGAATTGACTTTTAAATATACCCATTAACATACGTTACTAAAACAAGCCGCTGTTTCACATTTGTAATTTGCAAAAGTCCAAAATTGCTTCACATTGAATGTTTGGAATGTCTGTACAGGATCCGATCTTTCCTTCTTTTACTTATAAGAAGTGTAGAGCTCCAGGATCAAGAGAGTTGTGCACATAATCATCATAATCATCATCATCAAGTGCCCTGCCAGCTGGCGTAGACGTTCATGGCTCTCCACATATTTCGGTCTTTGGTGTTCTGGGTCAACTCTGCTGATGATATTCTTCTATGCCATCGTCTCAACCCATCCAACATAATTTCTTTTGATCGGCCTCAGTCTCTCTTCCCTTTGATGCTACGAGTCGTCACGATGTTCTCCAATGTCTCTCTTCTCATCATATGTCCGAAGAAAGCTGTTTGTCTCTTTCTTATCGTTACTTTTCTACAGCATTTGTGCTAAATACAAACCAGATTTCTTCTTCAATGATTGTGAAATTGTCCATGGCTCACAACCATATGCTGTCACAGAAAATACGCGTGTCCTTACACATTTTACTTTAATCCGAATGCTGGTGTTGTGACATAGGGTCCCCGTTGTTGCTGATTCTGAAGCCAGGATATTCAAAGTTTGTGACACTTTCAATGTCTTTGTTGTTCACTGTGATCTTTGGTTAGAATGTGGTCTATGGACATTATATTTGCTTTGCCCAAGTTCAGAAAAAAGTATTGGTTTTTTCTGTGTCTATTCACAGACAGGATCAGCTGTTCTAGCCCTTTTAAAAATATTTAAGAGATACGTTATCGACTATCATGTAAAGATATTTGGGATGTTTCGATGTGGTAGTTTCCCCTTGCTTTCAAATCTACATGGCCGTGAACTATGCCTATAGACTTCAGAATATTTTTAAGCTGAACAGGTAAGTGAGCACCCTGTTTTGTGGTAGTCTTGCCTTGCTTGTAACAGCAAAGAGCTTCCCAGAGGTGTCCACTTATCCCGGTTGATATACCATGGTCAATAACGCTTGTTTCAGATGTCACACGTCTCTTGATGAATATTCTCAATTATGGCTTTTGTGTATGGAACCAGTCACAATGAATGCAGGTGAGAGCAGTTTTGATATGTAGCTAACCAGCTTGTGACAGGGACAGCCACCTTTCAAATATCTACTGGCAGAGACTGAGAACTATTGAGTTTATTAGCATCAAGTACACTTATCTTATTTCTTCATCGTAAGTAAACAATCACCACATTTAGATTGTTGCCTCCTCATCACAGCTCTCCACATTGTATAAGCAATGCTTCCCCCATACCACCATTACAGTGCCATTAATGTATAATACATCTTCATACTTTCTAGAGTTGTTGTCTGTCAGTTGTTGCTGTTTAATGTGTGTCCCAATAGCACCGTGCATTGCATTCCTTGTCAAGTGTGAAGCAAACTTGATAGTTTGACTCATGTTTATCAAGTCATGCCCTAATGGCTTCTTTTATTTTTCTTAACCCTTAAGCTTCAAGTCATTAGAGATGCACAGTTATATTGTTTTTAAGGATCTCTTTTTTTCACACTTTGAGACATTGGGTATATCATGCTAGCTTCATATGTTCATGCTAATCCGTACTGTGTAGGTGATGTGTTTTATGTAATGCCAGCCGCCTTTATTTCACAACACATTTTCTGGTGCTCACTTTATGTTTAAGCTAGATCGGCCTGGCTTCTCTGGGGAATAAAAACACACAAATCTCTGTCTAACATAGTTTAGAACATATGACCACAAGGCCGGCAGGCAAGGGTGTTAACCATTACACCACCACGTCTGTGCATGTTGTATTAACACACATGTAAAGGATCAATTCACATGCTGAAGTTCAAGAAACCGGTGGAGGGAGTGAGCCAATGACCCCGACGTCAGCGTAATAATATTCTAGCGCACGAAACCCCGTGCACATGCTCACCACTATATAGTGTGCTAAGAGCTACAATTACATTCCACCCAATGAGAAGGCGCACCTCTATATAGTGTGCTAAGAGCTACAATTACATTCCATCCAATGCCAAGGCGCACGTCTGTATAGTGTACTAAGAGCTACAATTACATTCAACCCAATGCCAAGGCGCACCTCTGTATAGTGTACTAAGAGCTACAATTACATTCAACCCAATGCCAAAGCGCACCTCTGTTTAGTGTAATAAGAGCTACAATTGCATTCCACCCAATGCTAACGCTCAACTCTATATAGTGTACTAAGAGCTACAATTGCATTCCACCCAATGCCAAGGCGCACCTCTATATAGTGTACTAAGAGCTACAATTGCATTCCACCCAATGCCAAGGCGCACCTCTATATAGTGTACTAAGAGCTACAATTACATTTCATCAATGTCCCCGCTCAACTCTATATAGTGTACTAAGAGCTATAATTACATTCCACCCAATGCCAAGGCGCACCTCTATATAGTGTACTAAGAGCTACAATTACATTCCATCCAATGCAAACGCTCACCTCTATATAGTGCAATAAGAGCTACAATTTCATTCCAACCCGTGCCTATGACCGACTCTATATACTGTACTAAGAGCTACAATTACATTCCAACCCGTGCCTACTGTCGTGGACTGTCGCATTTACATCCAAGAACATGTTTTGGTTCACTTTTGATGGACCATGTTGAGAAAGAACAGAAGAATGAACTGCTTTCTCTATAAGCATGTAAAAGACGTCTCACATGACGCAAGATTACATACCACCACAGTCCACGGCTACATGGTAACCCTCTTCAATTTTACACCAGTAGCACTCACCTACAGAGGTTAACAATAGAGCCAGACAGAAGGGCAGACTCAATGGACTGGGGAATGGTATTTAAAACCGACCAGGCATGACGCAAGCAACCTGGTTTACCAATAAAGTTGTAAACTGGCAGCTGACCATGAGAACCTAATTGCTCCTTTGACACGACATCATGCTGGAAAACCGATCAACCGAGACGGCTGACCACCTTCTGAAACAGACTAGAGGTGCAAGGTGTGAACTCACTGCTTGACAAGACTCCCCGGGCTAGACAGTGTCAGACTGAGTGGGACCTCTCAACCACACAAGGTGTGAAAGTCCGGCTGCCTAGAGACTGCCCACGGTCACAGGTGTGAGGCATAGTGTTCAGAAAGAATTTATGACTGGAATTGCTGGGGGATAATAGGTCTGCTGGACTCAGTATAAAATAGGCTGTTAGTCCTGGTCATGTTAGATACGAAAATCAGCTTAACAGGTACTCAATGTTTTGTAGTCATATGTATGATTCTTATGTTGCTAGACTTCACTAGGAAAGTTATTTCTTAGTAACTATCTAAGTCTTTTAGAGGACTGTCTTTCTGTCGGCTTGTTTTAGGCTAGTTCAGTGAGACCATCAGTTTCTCTTGTTGCTGATCTGTGAACTCGACCTATGGATGAGGAACCGAGTGTCTGAATTAGGGTCATAAACCTAGGACACTTCATGCATCATGACGGACGTTATAAGGGGGCAGAAATGTAATTACACGCGTGTGAGACGATTGAAAAGTCCTTCCTAGACGAGACAGTAGGACAGAGATATGTAGGCAGCAGGAGGATAGTTAACGCACATTAAAACTGGAAGAGAACTCGGCCAGACTGGTCATTGCATAGGGGGTGATATAATGTATGTATTAATTAGGATTGTACTGATGTAGAACTAGATAATACACATTCTTGATGTTCTCTTCCAAGCCCTCAATGGGAGTCCAGTACCCGTGCTGAGACAACGAGGAACTAGGGGGACAGGACAGACACTACCGTTCTGAACACCGTCCGGCTGTTCGCTGATCTGACCACGGCTGTTTGCTGATCGGAACATAACTGCTCTTAGCGGACCTCTCGCTGATCCAGACAGGATCCAGAGTTATGTTTAGTTAGTCTTTCCTCTTGAGCCTAAGGTGGCGCATAGGGCAGAAGTCCTGTCTCTCCATGCTTGGCGGTTCGCTGCTACCTGTTGTAGATCTTGGATATTTACTTGGCCATTGAATGAGCCTTCTCTAATGATGGTTCTACGCAGGGTCTCTCTTGGTCTTCCCCGTTTTCTTTTCCCTACTGGTGACCATATGAGGGCTTGGTAGGGGAGTCTTGACTTGTCCATTCTGAGTACATGGCCGATGTAGTTCCAACGGCGTCTTCTTATGAAATTGGATACTGTATCTTGCTTAGTCTCTTGTCTTATTTGCGAATTGGTTCTGAAGTCTGTCCAGTGGATGTTTAGAAGTCTTCTAAGACATTTGTTCTCAAAATTGTCTAATTTTTTATCTAAAGCTACCGTTGATTTCCAACTTTCACATCCATACGTTAACACTGGAATAACACAAGAGTTGAAGATTTTAAGTTTTGTATGTTTGCTGAGTGTCTTTGACTTCCAGATGTTTGACAGTTTATTGAAGGCACTAGATGCCAGTGCGATTCTAGATGATATTTCTGGTGTTGAGTCCCCTGTATTTTGCTTCCTAGGTATGTAAAGCTGTTGACATTTTCAAGAACGTAGCTGTTCAATTTGGTGTCATCTGGACTGTTGGTAAGATCAATAGTCTTTGTTTTTGTGGTGTTAATTTGGAGACCAATTTGCCCTGAAACATTTTGGAGGTGGTTTATTTCTGAGTTCCAGAGTTTCATCCAGAGTTATGTATTTTATATTAATCATTTCACTTTCATGATTACTGTAGTGCATAAACTTATATGATTTCACCATCA
This sequence comes from Cepaea nemoralis, assembly GCA_014155875.1. Lineage (NCBI taxonomy): Eukaryota > Metazoa > Mollusca > Gastropoda > Stylommatophora > Helicidae > Cepaea > Cepaea nemoralis. Next base: position 195,977 of record JACEFZ010027648.1, on the reverse strand, counting down.
TCATATGGACAACCATCATGATAATCATCCATGACTAATGATAATCAATAAATGTTGTAGTTTGTTTTAACTCATAGTTCAGTTGTTATACTTTTAATTCCAATGGTGCATACGTGTTGTGTGTGTACATTGGCGGGGGCTTACTTAGACACCAAGGAAGGGAACAGTCAGGGGAGAAAAACCTGCACTGGGATAGTTGTCAATTACTCTTTAATCTAGACTTTAAAATGTACCTCAGCTAACCTTCTCCTTCCCACTCCTTGGCGAATATCAAGGTAAGCTGATTTCATCGTGTTACGAGCCAATTGTAGCTGTAGGCTTGGATATTCATGGGCATAATCTGTAGTTCAGCCAAATAGATTTTGTCCTTGGTCAATTTCTAATTGTTTGGGGTTACTCGACTGTGATTAAGCCATTCATCTAGGCGGTGGCCACGACAACTTCTGACACCTACGACCATCTCTATATAGTTTACTAAGAGCTAAAATTACAATCCACCCCGTGCCCACGCTCACCTCTATATTGTGCATTAAGAGCTATAATTTAAACCACGTGCCCATGCTTACCTCTGTATAGTGTACTAAGAGCTACAATTACACTCCACTACAACCGCCGCCTCCACCACAACTGCGACTTCTACAATCACCATACCATCAAGTGTCATCTTTCCACACTGAATGTCTCCAATAACATCATCATTTTATGCTACGATTTCAACCATTCCAGCATTTACTCATTCTGTCTACCTCTGTCTCTAACACCTTCAATCTTCTTATTTGGTATAACCTTCTCCAGATCCTCTTTCCTCAAAACATGACAGTAACAGGATGATTGTTTTGACCTTATATGGATAATCAAATACCATTGCACACCGACCGTTTCCAGTACTTGGAGTTCATTGTTGTTAGGCGTCTAGGAACTCAAGGTATTCTTTTGTGTAACCACATCTCTGTGGCCTCCAGTTTCTATATACTCTTTTTATCCAATGTTCACCATTTACAGACGTGGAGTAGCATGGACAGTGTATAACATCCAACAACCTATGTTCAGTTCATCATGATGTAGCGGGCTCCTTGCAGCAGGTCACTCTCAACATTTTGTTTTAGTCGTTGGTGAAATTAATGCTTTAGATGTCTTTCACATCAGAAAGTACACAGCTAAGCGATTCTGTAGGTACAATGTGCGGGGTATGAAAGAGAGTGAGAGAGAGAGAGAGAGAGAGAGAGAGAGAGAGAGAGAGAGAGAGAGAGAGAGAGAGAGAGAGAGAGAGAGAGAGAACGAAAGAACGAACGAACGAACTTTATTTTAAAAGAGTAACAAATTGGGCACGCAGGCCCGTCTTAAATTCTGCCCTTTCAATCATTCATCTTTCATTCATCAAATGTGCATGTTACATTTACATAGGGGGAAAAACATTGTCAAATGGATTTTGTAAGCATGAACAATGCATATTACGTATGATGCATTCACATGGGGGAAGAAAAAACATTGTCAAATGAAAGTTGTAAACATAAACATTGCATATTGCAATGTTGTGAGACACATCCCCCATCCACCCTCACATCCCGCAGCTATCCACACATGCCGCAGCCACACACACATCCCCCACCCATCACACCTCCCCCACCCACTCGCACACACCGCAGCGCATTCACACAGACCCAGACAAAAATACATGCCGCCACCCACTGATCCCCCACCCACACACATTTCCCCACCCATACACACATCCCCCACCCATCCCATAACCGACACGCACACACCCACCCACATATTCTCCACCACCCACCCACAAACCCGCAACCACCCAGCAAAACACACATCACAAAATCAACATACCCCCGCCAACCCACACATTCCGCGCATACCGGCACACACATAACGCACCCTCACGATTGTCCCCACACACCCACCCACATACACATCAGCCAACCTACACCCACTCACCCACCCAATATCCGCCACATTTCAACTACACATCCCCCACCTATACACACATCCCCACCCACAAACACACCTCCCCACCTGCCCACACATATCCCCCACCAATAAACACCCAAAAACACACACCTCCCACCCACACACACCCCACCACCCACATATACCCCACCACACACATCCGCCGCTCACACACATCTTACTACAAACGCACACACAGAGAAAGAGAGAGAGAATGAGAGAGAGAGAGAGAGATTGTAGAGAGAGAGAGAAAGAGAGAGAGAGAGAGAGAGAGAGAGAGAGAGAGAGAGAGAGAGAGAGAGAGAGAGAGAGCAGAGGAAGAGAATGACTCAAGAATGGAGAAAAGCAACTGTGGGGACTTGGACAATGGGAAAATCAGTCAGAAAATATTGTTATATGTCTCAAAGTTAACACAAAATATACACTATGGTTTTTAATTCATCATTAGCCATATAGTTTATAGGTAGTTGTTTTCCAAAGTCATTCTTTAATGAATCTCTTTTCGTCTCTTAATAAATATGTATGCTGTGGAGGTATAGTTGTTAACGTGCTTGCCTATCCAGCAGTGGTCTGTGTTCGATCCCAAGTAGTGGAAGGGGTCTTTTGGTTCGTTTCTCAGACCAGTATGGTCCTGGGGTCGACCAAGCCTCATAAAATGGATACAAGACAATGTGCACACTGTCCTGGCAATTGCCCGGGAAAGCAAGGCGAAAAGAAAGGGAACTGGTCATCCCAGCTCATTAACCAGTGGCATAGAGCAGTGGTTCTCTAACTGTGAGGAATTACCCCAAGAGAGGAATTTTAGGGTGTCCAGGGGGCGGGGGGAAGATTAAGATTATTTCAAGATCGCGTTAATGCATGAAACGATTACTTTATATTGTCTTTCCCTCCATTTGTTTACGGTTCTATACTTCTCGCTCTTCTGAAATTCGTTTTATAACGTAAGTAGACCCGCAAATTACGTTTTATGTAGACATCTAGACTTGGTCTTGTATGTGTTATTAAATTTAACTTCCATTTGTACACTGGGGCGGAAATGGGGGGGGGGGGAATTTATAGAGAGGAAATACTAAAGGGGAGACTGGCATTCTGAACATAAGGTGAAGGGGTTCATGGGCCATAAAAATTTGAGAACCACTGACATAGAGAATGTAAAGGCCAACACTTCACACGCCAGTGGCTGTGTGTCCCATGGGTTACCTTTATGTTTAATGCATATCAGAGTATCAGCGTTTTCAGTACATGAACCAGAGATACCTCATTAGCATATTTCACGGTTTTTATTTTTTTTAATGTTGCATATTCCTTTCAAGACGTTGCAGTCAACACCAGAATTGTTCAGCTGCTGTTGATGTACTAGGCAAGGGTACACATCTTGCAATCCGTCAGAAAGTTATTAAATAAACAAAATATGTTATAATTTCAAGCTAGCATTATAGTTTTCAACATTGTTCATCTTCTACTCTACGAATTATGCTCATTATGCTGTGACATCTTTTACCTTCGGTTTTATCATCAGAAGAATAATAGCATCTATTTTATTTTTCAAGTTCAGAAGTATGTCTACAGCCACTGGAAATTTGGTCTATGCCGTGAATCCCCTCCTCGATTTTTCTAGGCATGAAAACTTGGACTTGCCAGAACTTTACATATGGCGGGTTCCATGGCAATTTCAATAATTTTGCAACAAAGGGGACATGCGACAAGAAATGTTATCGTTAAAGGACTTCTGGCAGTCATGTTGCTGTAGTTATAACTGGCATTGATAACGAGGTGAATGCATGCCAGCTTAAGCACTGAAAGGTTTGTGAAACGTCTACTATCGACCAATTATTGGCTGATTTTTGAAGTGATAGTTACTTATTTAACCCCATCCATCCATCCATCATTGCCATGCCGGTACGCGTGGGCGGTCATGTTTTGCCATCTCACTCGATCACCAGAGTCGTGGATCAGTTCTGTGTTCCTGTCTCGACCATGCCATGTGGCCAAGCCATCCAGGTCCACACAACATGATTTTCTTGGCATCTATAAAGAAGGTAGTTTGCCGTTGCTTTCCTTCCTAGCAGTGACCACACTGGTCAGTGACCGTAGCCATTGTCTCCTCAAAAAAGAGATCCTCTGCTTACAGTCGTGAAGGTGAAGACCATAACCTACAACTATCTGTAAAAGTTAAATTTAAAGGAACGGTTTTACTTCCCCTAGGGACTTTGAGCATATGGTGCTAGCCGCATATTTTTATATAGACCAACCGACACTTGGTGGCTGATGTGGTCAGTATTGTGCCAGCTGCCTTTATTTCCCAAGACATGTCCTGGCACTCAGTTTAGGTTGGGTTGACCTGGGAGCCCAGGTAATCTTATATATAAAAGGCGATGTATGTATCAATCAATCAATCATGTGCCATGCCGGAACGCGTGGGCAGTCATGACTCGCCATTTCACTCGATCACCATATGTATGTATGTCTGTATGTTATTTATGCTTTCGCGGGCGGTCCATCCTATTGAGATGAAATTTTCTACACGTCTTCCTCTCATTCCCGCGCTGCCAACTGTCATATGTTTTTAGTGTAAAATCGGCTACTTACTTAATATTATTTAATATTTCGTTTTTCATTATAATTTCTATATAGCAAGGGGACTTAACTCTAGAAAAGTTATTTCAAGGGGCATAACTGTTAATAACATTGCTATATAACTTATAGTCATATTGTTGCATCGTTTTCAAAAATTTATAAACTCTTTGTCTATAGTTATTTACAGGCATATGAGTTATAATAAATAATGATATAATCTATAAGGCATTTTTAAAGGTTTCATAAAAATAATGCATAATGTATAACATTGTAACTAATCTTTTTATGCTTAAAGAAGTGTTATCTACATCATGTAGGTGATTAAAAACAGTTTTCATTAAAAATAATGGATGGTGTGTGGAAGGACATTCTTTTAAGTAACTTTTTTTGTTGTTGTATGAATTTAATGAGACGCTCCCCGCCAGGAGCTGGGCGAAGCCACGCCGGGTCAGATAGATAGACAGACCCACCTTTTCGCTGCAGTTATCTACAGGCATATGCGTTATAATCCTCCTCCTCCTCTCCCCTCCTCATTCTCCTCCTCCTACCCTCTTCCTATTCCCCTCCCCCTCCTCCCTCTCCCTCCTCTTCCTCCTCCATCCTCCTCCCTATTCCTCCTCCTCCTCCCTCTTCCTCCTCCTTCCTCCTCCTCCTTCCTCCTCCTCCCTCTTCCTCCATCTCCTACCTCCTCGCCCTCCTCCCTCCTCCTAATCACTCCTCTTCCTTCCTCCTCCCTTCTTCTCCTCTCTCCTCCTCCTCCCTTCTCCTCCTCCCTCCTCCTCCTCTTCCCTTCTCCTTCTCCTCCTCCCTCCCCCTCATCCCTCCTCTTCCCTCCTCCTCCTTCCTCCTCCTCCCTTCTCCCCTCCTCCTCCCTCTCCTCCTCCCTCCTCCTCCTCTCTCCTCCTCCCTCCTCCCTCCTCCTCCTCCCTCCTCCTCCCTCCTCCTTCTCCCTCTTCCTCCTCCCTCCTCCCACTCCTCCTCCTTCCTCCTTCTCCCTCCGCCTCCTCCCTCCTCCTGTATATATAGCGAGGGGACATAACTTCTAATAGCATTGCTATATATGTAAAATGGTTAGCGGGGTAGGGGTATCCTCTATCAAAGGAGATGTAAGACGTCTCCTTTCCTCCGTTAGTATACGGGACACCCTTGGCAAGGTGGAGTACCCGTTTAGCCCCCCGATCAGGGTTACGTGAAGCCATGGAAGCAGGTGGTGGATGGAGTGTGCGAGCAGCCGACAGATTGTTGTTGGTTATGGTCTTGCACTCTGCGGCGATAGGCGGATGATCTCATCAGTAGAGACAATGGCTATGGCCACCGACTAATACAGTCACTGCCCAGAAGGAAAGCAATGGCAAACTACTTTCTGCAAAACTTGCCAAGAAACCATAGCAACCATGAAAGAAAACATAATAAGAAAGAGATCTGGTGGGGAGACCCCCAGGACAGGCAGATCAGATAACACTGGGGAAGAGTGTGACACAGGGACCAGTACTAGTAATCGTGATGACGGAGTTAATCCTGACTGTGTTACCAAGTAAATCCCCTGTGTCAGACTAAGAAACAGAGTGAGAATAGCAATGTGGAATGTGAGAAGTCTGTATGAGGGAAAGCTTAAAGTAGTGTGTGATTAGATTGAGAGGTTAAACATTCAAATTTTAGGAATTAGTGAACATCGCTGGAGCGGCAAGGGACATTTTACAATTGAAAATGGAAGTATTTTCATTTATTCTGGTAGAGACGCCGGAGGCCAGAGGGGAGTGGCATTTTGTTTAGATAAGACAACTGCAAAATCTTTAATGGGATATAATCCAGTTAGTGATAGAATCCTCACTATTAGACTTAAAGGCCGTCCCAAAAACACAACTCTCATACAGATATATGCACCTACTTCGACAGCAGAGGAGGACGAAATTGAAGATGTTTACAACACACTACAAGACACATTAGATAAGATTGGTCATAATGATATAACAATAATAATGGGAGATTTTAATGCAAAAGTTGGTGCAGGAAGAGCTGAAAATGCGAGACACGTTTTAGGAAAATTTGGATTAGGAAATAGAAATGATGAAGATGACAAATTAATTGAATTTTGAATTAACGATAGCCAACACGCTTTTTAAACAACATCCAAGAAGACTCTTCACATGGAAGTCTCCAGACAATATTACCAAAAATCAGATAGATTATATTTTAATACAAAGAAGATGGAGATCAAGCATAACATCTGCAAAAACCCTACGTAGTGCAGACTGTGATACAGATCATCAGTTATTAGAAGCAGATCTGAAATTAAAACTCAAAAAGCTTATCCGAGGACTAAGGCCACTTCGTTTTGATCACACAAAAATACCGGATGCATACACTGTAGAAGTTAGGAATCGCTTTGGGGTCTTGATGTCTGTACAAGAAGAAATGACACCTGATGAACTGGCAGTACAAGCTAGAGATATCTTGATAACTGCAGCCAAAGATTTAATTCCGACCAAGAAAAAGCAACTTAAGCCATGGATTACATCAGACACATTAGAATTAATAAAACAACGAAGGGAACTTAAACAGAAAGGAGGTGAATCCGATAACAGCAGGATGAAGTATAAATCTTTAACTCGGGAAATAAGAAAGAACACAAGAAAGGACAAAGATCAATATATACAAGATTGCTGTACCAGAATAGAGCAATATCATAAGACTGGAAGAGATTATGAAATGTTCAAGGAAATGAAGTTATTGACAAGAAATGTTCAACCTCAATTGAATGTTATCTGTGACAAGATGGGAAATACCTTAACAGAATCTAGACAAATTCTAGAAAGATGGCGGGAGTACTGCAGCAGAATGTATGATATGAGTGACAGTGAGGTTATGAATGAGATACATGAACCAATGGCAGCAGAGACAGAACCTGAACCATCATTAGATGAAATTGCTTGGGCTATAAAGAACCTGAAGAATGATAAATCACCTGGATGTGATGAGATACCAGCTGAACTAATTAAAGCGGGAGGAGAAGAAAGCATACACATATATCATGCATTATGTAAAAAGATTTGGAAATATGGTATATGGCCAAAAGATTGGAAGAGAACTATCTTCATTCCAATACCAAAAAAGGGCAACCTGAAATTGTGCACCAACTATAGAACTGTTGCCCTGATCAGTCATGCAAGTAAAATTCTACTAAAAATCATAATGCGAAGACTTAGTAAGAAAATGGAAGAAGAGATTAACATGGTTCAAGCTGGATTTACACAAGGAAGAGGAACAAGAGATCACATATTCAACATGCGTTTAATAATAGAGAAGTGCAGAGAATTTAATGCAAACCTATTCTAATGTTTTGTGGATTATTCAAAGGCATTTGACTGTGTACAACATCAGAAACTTTGGGACATCATGAGAAATATGGGCTTTCCATCACATGTAGTACAACTCATAAAAATGCTCTATCTAGACCAACGAGCAGCAGTTAGAATAGATGGCGAGGCATCAGATTGGTTTGACATCAAGCAAGGAGTCCGTCAGGGCTGCGTGCTGTCAACCTATTTGTTTAACCTGTACGCTGAAAATATAATGAGAAATGTAAGAGATGATATAAACAGGGAGCTATATGATGCCTTATAAAATTGGCTGTCATGACATACCGGAGATTCGAAATGCTGATGATACAGTATTACTATCCACAACACAGAATGGCATAGAAAACCTAATAGCTTCAACCCAATTGAATAGTGAAAATCACAACTTATATCTTAACATAGCAAAAACAAAGATAATGCATACAGATAAAACTACTATGGAGAAAGAAATATACATTAATTGGGGAAAATTGGCGGTAGTGGAAAATTTTTAATATCTTGGTTCATTGATTACCAACAACGGTGACACAATGAATGGAATTAATCAATTGCTCTTCAAAGACTAAAACAGCTGAATAAATTATGGAGTGGGACAGACAGAACTACAAAAATTAGATTTTTAAGAGCATGCATCTTTCCCATTGCAACATACGCCTGTGAGACATGGACACTTACTAAACAAGCTGAACGACGCATAAACGCCTTTGAATATAAATGTTATAGAAGAGTTCTAAGAATATCTTGGGTAAAGAAAAGAACAAATGCATCCATACTTCAAGAGTTGAATATTGAAGAAGGTTGGTTATTAAAGACGATAAAACAAAGAAAATTGAAATATTTTGGTCACTTGAAACGTCACGAAAGTTTGGAGAGAACAATAATGGAGGAGTATATGCCTGGGAAGAGAGGAAGAGGAAGGCTAAAGAGAAAATGGGTGCAGGATGTGGCGGATGATCTCCAGATGGGTGTATCAGACGCGGGACATCTTGCTTATGATCAAGAGGTTTTCCGGAAGGTTGTTATGGGAGCGAGGTTCTACAAAGGTCATGCTACTGAATGAATGAATGAATGAATATATGAATTACAAATGGGATGATATAGAATATATACGAGTGAAGAATGAAATGATAAAAGTTTGCTGCCGTTATGAGCCACCCAGTTATCAGTGGAATGTGTGTCTACCACTCCGTTTCCTATGGAAATATCAGTTAACAATGCAATGTTATTTTCGTTTCCATTTCAGTAAAACATTGGAATCTGGATTTATCGAGCTATTTGGTTGAAGCAGAAAGTCGTGCATGAATACGGTGTTTAGTGTTTACATTTCACTTAACACTAAGGCCATGATTAAATATCATTAAACATTAAAACATGGGTTTGTTGCATGTTTATATATACACCCATCTGGAGATCATCCACCACATCCTGCACCCATCTTCTATTTGGCCTTCCTCTTCCTCTCATCCCAGGCATATACCCCTGTATTACTGTTCTCTCCAAACTTTCATGACGTTTCAAGTGGCCAAAATATTCTTTGTTTTATCGTCTTTAATAGATAACCTTCTTCAGAATTCAGCTCTTGAAGTATGAATGCATTTGTTCTTTTCTTTGTTCAGTATATTCCTAGAACCCTCTATCACATTTATATTCAAAGGCATTTATGCGCTGCTCAACTTGTTTAGTAAGTGTCCAGTTCTCACAGGCTTATGTTGCAATGGGAAAGATGCATGCTCTTAAAAATCTAATTTTTGTAGTTCTGTCTGTCCCAATCCATAACGTATTCAGTTGTTTTAGTTTTTGAAGAGCAATAGATAGTCGTCCTTTAATTTCTTTCATTGTGTCACCGTTGTTGATAATCAATGACCCAAGATATTCGAAATTTTCCACCACTTCCAATTGTTCCTCATTAACATATACTTCTTTCTCCAAAGTAGTTTTATTTGTATGTATTATCTTTCGTTTTTGCTATATTAAGATATGTTATATAATTAGCCAAATTAGTCAAGCTAACTTTCATCTATGTACTGAGGCACTCAGGCGTGAAAGGCTACGGACGGGCTGACAAGGAAGATTGGCAAACATGGCAATGATCGATGTGGGAACAGGAACGGATTTCCCAGAAATCAACAGCGCTATAAGCGATGCTGGATGAACAGAACAATTTCAGGAGGTCTGGGAACCTGCTTCATTGTCCAGGTGAGGGAGATGTGAGTGTATCAAGCAGCCACCAGATATGAACATTTTGTCAAGAGTATAAGACGCTTGATTAATCAACACAAGACTGGTACTATATATCCGTACACGCTGAAAGAAATGCTCAGGAGGAGATCGGAGCAGCTAAGAAGGGTCTATACGGGGTGTGATGATGATGATCTTTGCTAATCACTAATATTTATATAGTTGCTACTTGTTCTCCAATTCGTCATACACTGGGCGGCTGGTACGTTCCGATGTTGTCCATAGAAGCAGTTTCCTTTCTAGAGGAGGGTGAACAAATTTATGTATTAGAAGATGGTTGGTAATTGGTCTGTGATTCTCCAGAAGGACAATGTTTCAAGGCCTATGTCAACAGCATTGACGTTCAAATCGTCTGAGCATTGAGACAGACCTGCATCAATCGGGGTCAAGATGATGCAGACACTTCCTTACCTACCTAAAGTAACATCTCCATGGGGTCTTATGCCAGTTCTCTCCTGGAACTATTCCAGCTCAGAAACCGGAGGGTATACACGACTGGTTACTGTAACCTCCAATCTGGAAAGAGGCATATTAGGAATTAATCAGATCATGATACAGGTAAGCACACACGAGCAGGCTGGGCTTGGGTCAAGGCTGGTGATATTTCCATCGCTGATGGTTTGAGGTATTTCAATGTCAACAGATGCTAACAAACGTGCCCATACAAAGTGTATGAGAAGGTCTTTCAACCAAACAACAATTAGCAGCATTAGGTTTACCTTAATCAAAATGTTGAAGTACCTGATACTGTCGCCCAAAAGCATTAGAGACTGATGACTTGGCTGAGTTATCCGGGTAGTTTTTACTCTTGCGCCACAGCTTTGGCGTCTTTAACCTTCCTACAAATCACACATGGTGAATAAGAGAATACAATAACCTCATGAGTCATGTGGGATTATATGTTGATACGTCCTATGACCAGGAATCCTCCAGGCTCTTCATAGTCAAACGTTACTTTTGACGGGATCGAGCCTCTCCTCTGTTGGCTGAAGAAGTCTTCTTTAACGTGTACAAGACAAAACCATGGAATGAAACTTTGTGTATTAGGGTCAACAGTTATTTCCTCCTAGATTGTGGTGTTCATCCTCATCATTTCCATAATATTTAGTGAATTTTCATGTTAGATTTGCCAGTGGGGAAGAGAACAAGCCTACCCACATCATTAGCCCCTAATTTAGATTACAAGAAAGCTTATCACCTCACACCGCAAATGATATTATCTGCAAGAGAACGGTTAATCTTCTTCTTCTTCTTCTTCTTCTTCTTCTTCTTCTTCTTCTTCTTCTTCTTCTTCTTCTTCTTCTTCTTCTTCTTCTTCTTCTTCTTCTTCTTCTTCTTCTTCTTCTTCTTCGTCTTCTTCTTCTTCTTCTGCTTCTTCTTCTTTTTCTTCTTCTTCTTCTTCTTCTTCTTCTTCTTCTTCTTCTTCTTCTTCTTCTTCTTCTTCTTCTTCTTCTTCTTCTTCTTCTTCTTCTTCTTCTTCTTCTTCTTCTTCTTCTTCTTCTTCTGCTGCTTCTTCTTCTGCTGCTTCTTCTTCTTCTTCTTCTTCGTTCCTGTTTCGTGGGGGAGTGCGTTACATCCAGTTATGCACACCCAGGTCAATGTGTCGAACTTCGGTTTGCATTTGTGTCAGGTTTGCTTCCTCTAGACAGATTCCATTCCAGGTAACAGACTCTTTGATAGAATTCGTAAATAATACGTAGAACCAGTTTTAACATACCCTGGATATTATGCAAAATTGTATAGAAAACAATTCTACAAAGTTGCAGATGTGCCGATTCAGAGAAGAATGCTGGAAAATCTTTGGACAACGAAAATGAACAAACGTTATGAAAGTAGTTAAAAAATAAATCAAATTATCACAAACATAAAAAGAAAGTCATAAGTCTGTTTGCGACATTAAGAGAAGAGAAGAAATTAGAACATATTAAGATAACTGGCAAAATATATGGAACAAGTTAAAAGGAAGACAGCAAAAGACAATTCGTAACAGCCTTTTTTCAAGGCACGAAGGGTGTCAGCGGACGAAATGACACATTATGTTGGAGAGGCAAGAACGCCCACTCCAGTCGGCAAAGCAATTACTGATGACGACTATTGGAAGACATTTTGTTTTGTAGAAGAAGAGGCAGGAATCGATCACCTCGCATATGAACACAGGACATTGCAGGTTCATTGACATTGAACATACATGACGCAATAGATGGAGTAGACAATTGACAGGCATTCCTACGGTCTGTGATGGTAGTGACATTCTGTAAAGAACTTTCAATGTGATCAATCATGATGGTTTATTTAGCCTTGTTAATGTTGCAATGCATGCATTAACATATTAAACAATTGTACAATAGGCTGTATTGTCTTGCTGTCGCCATCAACACAATGTGAGAATATAACCAATATACAGATAGGCACTTATGCCAAGTGTATGAACAAGTACTTTAATATAATGATTTAGACTGGTAGTGGTGTTATATTCACTGCTTCCAGTCGTTAAGTCTGATTTTTATAATGCAAGACGATTCGTGCCTTTCAGCTGATTAATCACATACTCCAGGATCACATCCGTATGTTGCCACAGGAAATATGCATGCTCTTGGTATTCTACCTTTACTGTCCTGTCTGTTCTCATTTCTAAAGGCCTCATTTGTTTTAGTGTTTGTATACCAATGTTTGTTCTTTATTGTTTAAATATATTTTCTATCATCGCTTTTCCGTCGTCCGTCTCAAGTGATCCTAGATATTCAAAACCGCTCACTGCCTGTAATTTCTCTTCGTAGATAAATATATCTGCTGACATAATTGTTTTGTCGGTGTCATCACAGTCACGTGTCTACAAATACTCAGGGATAAAGTTTTGAATAAACTGCCAATAATGTCAATATCACCTTCTGGTGTAAGATAGGTTTTAATAAATTAAACACACTAGCAATATATAAAATGCAGGACTCATAATTCGTTCAGTGTCTAGCAACAAGTGGTCTTTAATGAGTTCTTTCCCATGAATCGTGGCCATCACATAACATGATTCATAATCCTACAAATTTGGTTATAGTAGTATTCTAAATAAATGTGGCTATATCAACACCTGATTGCGTAATCATATATAGTTATGGCATGATCAAGATTGTACGAATGGTAATTATATTCAATATAACGTTGTGGGTGATGGAATAAATTATTTATAATGTGAAGTATGCATTGATATGCTGCACCGCTAAATTACTGTTGGTACGTGCATTCTAACTTCACTTTACGTATTTTCTAATCTAACCTTTCAAATAAAACTTCTAATATTTAATCAATTTGATTTATCAGTCCCCTGGTAATATCATTGGACTATGCTTTGAAAACTTGTGGAACAAGAATTCCTACTATCTAGAATGTAATTCATAATCTCTAGTCATCAAAAATAATCTATCCAACTATTGCTCAACCATTTAGCCAAGTCAAGTTTCTTATACCAACCTAAGTCCTCTCTTCAATATTATGGAACTTTGTGAAATAAAGTCTCAATTCCACCTCTCTGCTATATCATTCAACGTATAGCATATTCTCGCGCACGTCACGCTACTCACGAGGGTATACGGGATTTGGGAGAAAGTCGCTAACCCCTAACGTCCTTATTAATCAATGTACATCCAATTAATCCGTTTTTGATATTCCAAACAACAAAACAAAAACACATTTTATATCGAATAAATATAGTATTTAATATTATTCTTCGGCCCCAGACTTGCCCGAACTCACACCTTCGCCGTGCCTAGTAACACTGTGTATGTCAGTGCAACTCTCTAAATTTTCACAACATTCTCTGCTGGCAAACTAACACTCGTCTCAGACATTTTCTTAATGAGATCGGCATTCAACAGTCTGGCCTTTTCACATATTGCCTCTGAAACTGAATCGTTGTCTAACTGTTTGTGATTTATCTAAATTAATAATAACGGTTCGACGTCATCAATTGTTTGCTATCTCTATTTTGCTATCTCTGGTATCCAGGTCACGGCTGTTAAATCTTGCTCGACCTTTGAAAGAGATTAAAAGACACTCAAATACTTCGTTTGTTGTCAATTGGGTGTCGCTTTCTTCGCCTGTCTTTACTGCACACTACAGTTTCTTGTTACTTTAAACTTAAGGAAAGGTTTGTTGTTGTTTTTTTTTTCTAAATTAATATTTAATGACTGTTTCTCTCTGCCATCGATCGTCTTGCATTCATGAATGGGGATGTCCCGAGTTCTGTGATGTCGGTTCTTGACTCAGCTCAACTCAACTCAGCTCTCTATTTGTGAACACTGACCTTTATATTCTCTTTGGCCATCGCACACGTACATTATCTATGGGAATTGAAAGTTATATTTTCTCCTACATTACGCATCCTTTACGGTGTCATTTCTTATCAGCTGACCTTGAAATATCATGGCACACATGTTGATGTGTCTACTCGATCGACACTGTGACGAGGGAGTTACGATAGCAGTTCGTAATCCCGCATACCACGTTCAAATCAAACCTGAAGGCGATTTGGAAGCACACCGTCCTGCGATGGCTTTCATACAATGGTATGAGTGCGGGTCTTTTGTTCAGAAAGTAGTGACAAACAACTGAACGTAAACTGGCCAAGAAATCACAAGTAGCCAAACAATTATGTAGTTGAATGCAATGTCTTGTAAAGGATATGCAACTAATTTAACTAACTCGGAAAAGTAAGACGGCCCATAAGGGTTAGCTCCAAAATCACTTGCGATTTTTCTCTTGTAAAGGTAACACGTTGCACCCCACGTTTTGATCCATTCAGTGAGAATCTTTTCATCGGAAATATCCAACGACACCCGCTCACCATCATGAATAATAACCGAATTCTCTTAATACATTTAGTTAGTTAGTTAGTCTGAATACATTAATTGACATTACGTGTTTGTTGATTCAAATATGATTACATAGTAAGACACATAGAGTAACGCCTGACACCAAGTCAACGATAAACATGTTGCAACATAAGTTCTTGACATAAATCGTTTAACGCAAGGTAACAATGCCATCAATGGAACACAAATAACACGTTTCGGTCAAAGAAAGCACATTATGAAATTGTATACTTTTCTTGTCAGCGCTCAGAAAAGAAAATGGTAAATCATCCTTTCAAATGTTAATACAGATCAACTAACGCTTTAACATACTATCTCTCAAGTGTACTAGCCTGGGATTAGATTGCCCAAAAGTTGCTCTACCATTTAATTTGGAATCATGTTGGCGGTCTAGTGTCGCGCGGCAACCAATGGCGATAAATGTATACAGACAGGCAAGGTTCGTCGGTGACTATTTCGTCTGAACTTTGACCCTCGCATTTAAATCACACAGAGCTGCCAGGGTTGGAATTTTCAATGATCAAGACACCTCTTAACCTTCAGTTGGTGCATCCTGGGCAGACACTGTGGTGACCAAGGCTACTCTAGAAATCCTATTGAGGCATCCTGGGCAGACACTATACTGACTAAGACTATTGTAGACCACCTGTACATATTTGCAAAACATTTCGTTGTTCATTTCATTAAAATAACAATAGTAATACTATAAATCGAATGTTCAGACTTCAAACATGCACACACTGTACACTGATTACCAATTTTGAATTTAATAGATTCCAGTCATTTGATTGATCCGAGGTAGAGCAGTCGCTATCATGCTAGTCTTCGGGCCGAGTGGCATGTGTTCGAATTCTCGTCCAGAGGTAACTTTCTATATATATATATTTCGATAAGCTCTTCAGATCGACTTAGCCTAAATTGGGTATCAAGAAATGTCATGGGATGTAAAATGGGTATCAGGAAGTGTTATGTTTTGTAAAATGTCCGAAGTGATATTAATCACATCACCAATTGAGTACCAACAGGCGTTGAAAAAGTAGGGCTGACATCCCTGCTCATTCAGGTCACTTTCACATCTCATGATATTTTCTGATCATGGGTGTATGTGACGAAGTGAAAAATGACCGCCTTGTGTTAATTATTAACGGTGATATGATCGTTGATCGTTCAGAAAGCAATAAATCGCACACAGCCAAATCACACACAGCCAAACAATGCTGATACTGACTGCAACCATCTGTAAAAGACTTGCAACTAACTAACACCATATACCCTTAACGTCAAAGGTCATTGAAAAGTAAAGTTACTGTTGTTAATCATTACAGGAAATTCTGCACACACACATAATAACTATTTCCTAACGCGCACGAATTTTGTGACACCCTGTATTTCTTGCCCATTTCTCCTTTATTTGTAAGATCAAAGAGATGCCATTCTTGTGATTTGCATATTGCCTTCATCTCGCAAACACATATGGTAATAAGGATAATCAATCATAATTATATGTTAATTAGTTATGAAAATCTTCTGTATAAAGTCGATACTGGAGAGTTGTTTTATCCATACCTCGACAGTCTCACTAAACTCGCTGGTCGGTAAGTTCTTCTTCTTCTTCTTCGTTCATCCGGAGTTTTTTTTCGGACGTGATTGCGTTGTGCCTGTTTACAGCAGAGCTGCGTTCTTGCGCCGTTAGGCCGACACATCCGTAAGTTCTATAGGTGAGTATACAGCTGATGGCTCTGTCTGAGCTGAGAAAGGCACAATGACTGCTTAGTAACTTTTTCTAAATTGCTTTTTAATTATATAGCCTGCATAGCTGGATAGCTCTTGAAAAAAAAAAAATCCAAAGATACCCTATTCAAGTCTGTGGCTCAATTTTAAACCAAGATATTAATGTTTGTGTGTAAGTTTATAATTTACAAGGAAGATATAAAGAAAACGGTTTTGACCTTTCCACTTTTTGTGACCCTACCTACACACTCACACAACTGTTGGCTGCACTGTCGTCAAGGAGATTAACACCCACAAGGACTTATAACTCTGCCAGTTTATATATATATATATACACCCAGACACTCAGATGAATACATCACGCCATGCCGTGATGACATCAGACCGCGCGCAGACCGCACGCGGCGAAACTTGTCAGCCAGCGTAGACTGCCGTAGATAGATGCATTTTGACAAAAGATGTTCCGTTGGAAAGATTAAAAATTATCAATGAGCCCGCCCATGCAGAGTGATGAAAATGTATACACAAATACTAAATTTGACGTTGAATGCAATCATGCATTCATTGGCATTCACATCGCTGTGAATATTCCATAACAATATTAAATAGTCATCGCTGACAAGGAAACGGCTATTTCCGGCCATTGAAATATCACATCAGAGCATGCAATTTTCATCATTTTCGTTTGGGATGAGCTTCCCGACTTTAATAGTCGAAAATGACAAGATGTACATAAAAATGGACGATACGTGTAATAACACATACTAGAACAAACAAATACATCTACATAAAACGTGATTTGTGGGTATACTTACGTCTGAAAAGGTCACTCTGTATCTCTGTGTGAGAAACGAATTTCAGAAACACGAGATGTACACACGTAAACCGAGGAGGGAAAAACTATATAAAGTAACTGGTCCCTTTTTTTAACGCGAACTTGAAATAATCGGGGAATTTAACATAACGAGTACTCTATATATCCTTTAAATGGAGACACCAAAACAAAACAAAAAAGAAAATTAACGAAAGAAATCTCCGACAAAATACGGCAAATGGGAACGAAAGTACCTAGGCTTGCCTGTTCTTTACATGTACCAGTGAAAGCGTCGTGAATGAGTGTACTTCCGAGCTTTACTCAGAGCACACTATACATCTTACAATATTTATTTTTAAGGCTTGAATACGTTTAATCATAATATAATACAGAAATCTGGACTGTTTGTTATTTGTACATTTAATCATATCATATTAAAGAAATATGCGATTGTTTGTTAGTTACACTTTAAGTTGTAGCATACTAAAGAAATCGGACCCTGTCTGTTATTTAGACGTTTAGCCGTGACTTATTCAACACATCTGACAATGTGTGTTATTGACGAGGGTAAGTTACTAAGTATGTTTCCACCTTGTCGTGGTGGGGGAGCTTGAGTTTCTCAATGACTCTGAGAGCTATGCCGGCAGTAGCGTAGCTACCAGCAGGGTCTCCCAAGCCGGACAGGTCAAAGGGTAGAGAACAAACAAAGAGAAACACCCTGGTCCTCCAAGTTGGGGCATGAAGCGTGGGGTTAACATCCCCACCTTTGTAAAAACTATTTTGTTACGAAACAGATAATAAGTCTCGAATTCGACTAAATAGACTAAAACCATATTCAGAACACATATTAGGTGACTACCAGACGGGTTTCAGACAAAACAGATCAACAATAGATCAGATATTTTTCTTACGACAAATAGCCGAGAAAAATTGGGAATATAATAGAGATCTCCATACATTTTTGTGGATTTAAAAAAGGCTTATGATAGTGTCCATATGGAATGCTATGCAGGAAGTTGGAATACCAAGGAAGTTAATCAACATAACCAGACTATGCATGGAAGATACTTATAATATAGTAACTAATAAAGGCAGGAAATCAGACCCTTTCCAAATAACATCTGGTTTGAAACAGGGTGATGCACTATCGCCGCTCCTTTTCAATCTGGCTCTAGAGAAATTTGTAAGGAAGATAAAGGAGGAATGTGCTATTGGAGGAACATCCAGACTGCTCGTTATGCAGATGATATAGATATTATAGGGGAAAATGAACAAAAGACAGTGGAAATATTGACTCACTTAAAGGACAACGAACAACAATTGGGGCTGTTTATCAACGAAGATAAGACAGAATATATGGTAATTTCAAGAGAAAAATTGGCTAAAAACTCTGCCCACATACAAATAGATAATATGACCATTAAAAGAACGGAAACATAAAAATACCTGGGTACAATCTTCAACTCAATCAATCAATCAATCATGTGCCATGCCGGAAAGCGTGGGCGGTCATGATTCGCCATTTCACTCGATCACCAGAGTCGTGGATCAGATCAGTGTTCCTGTCTCGTCCATGCCATGTGGCCAAGCCATCCAGGTATTTTCCTCTCGGTCTTCCTCTTGGTCTGTTCCCTTCGATCTTGCCAGCTGTCACTAAGTTCTCCAGTCCATTTCTTCTCATAACATGTCCAAAAAATTTTGACTGTCTACGTCTAATTTCTCTAATCAATCTACGATTTTCATTTGTCTCTTGTAGTACTTGGTCATTGGTTTTTCTATCTGTCCATGGTATTCTTTGCATTTTCCTCAGAAACCACATTTCTGCAGCCATCAGATGTTTTTCTGCTTGACTGCACATTGTCCAAGTTTCACATCCATACAAAAGAACAGGCTCTATGTATCCCCTCAACACTCTTTTTCTCGTTTCAATTGACATCATTTTATTGGTCAGAATGTTTTTCATCTTGCTAAAGGCTACTTTCGCAATGGCGATTCTTGTTCTAATCTCTTCAAGGCATCTGCCATCAGATGTTATGACTGTTCCGAGATAATTGAACCGATTCACTTGTTGAAGAATATTCCCATTTACTTGTATATTACATTGTGGTACTTCGTTCTTCCTAGTGATGACCATAACCTGTGTCTTCCTACAATTTAATTCCAACCCCAGCTGCTCACTGTGTACAACCACAGCGTCTACTAATTGTTGCAGATCCTGTGCATTGTCTGCAATCAATACTGTATCATCTGCATATCTAATGTGATTTATGTTTCGTCCTCCAATGCTGATTCCATTTAGGTCTTCTACATTTCTGAAAATATTTTCACTGTATAGGGAAAAAAGATCTGGAGACATTACACATCCCTGCCTAACACCTCTCTTAATAGGTTGGTATTGTCCTACTTCATTATCAATCCTTATGGCAGCTTGTTGTTTCCAATATATGTTTTTTATAAGTCTAATGTCTTTCCCATCAATTTGTAGATCTGCAAGCATATCCACAATGTTGACATGTCTAACTCTATCAAAAGCCTTTGTGTAGTCAATAAAGCAAAGATGTATATCCTTGTTTACTTCTAAAGCACGTTCAATAACTGTTCGCAGCATATACACAGCATTTACTGTACCCTTTCCTTCTACAAAACCACATTGTTCTTCTCCTATTTCAGGTTGTATTTTCTTCCGCACTCTTTGCATGATAATTCGTAACAAAATCTTTGTGATGTGACTCATTATACTAATTGTTCTATGTTGATCACATTCTAAGGCTCCTGATTTCTTTGGGATTGCAATCTTTAACTGCTCCAACATAATAAGGGAAGAAATATAAGCTAGAATCAACTCTGGAAATAAGATATACTATGCACTACAACATGTGCTAAAATCAAAGGCGCTATCTCGTAACACCAAGATCACAATTTACCAAACACTGATCAGACCAGTTGCGCTGTATGGCTCTGAAACCTGGAGTACAACTAAAGGAGATGAAGCCTTGTTACAAACCTGTGAGAACAAAGTCTTAAGACGCATCTTTGGGCTCATTAGGGATACACAAAGTGGAGAGTGGAAAAGAAGAAGCAACATAGACATGTATGATCTGTTTAAGTTCTAATTCTTCTATTGTTATTCCATCTGGCCCAGCTGTTTTTCCTTTCTTCATATGTTTGATAGCGTCAGCGACTTATTATTGTAGAATTTACTTTCGTCTGTTAATTTTTCCCTTTCTCCATCATATAATTCTCGTATATGCTCATTGCACCTCTTCATTCCTCCAACATTCCTCCAAGAAAATTGTTCCTTTTTTATTTCTACCACACTGTTTTCACTTTTATTTTTTCCCCCGTGATCTCACTGCTTTGTTTGTGTATATTTTTTTGCATCTTTAATTTTTTTTTCTTGGCGTATCCTTTACGGGACGTTGTAGTCAACACCAGCATTTTTCAGCTGCTGTTGATAGGCAAGTGTTACATTCAGTAGTTTGACATTGGCTTTCTGAATGACCGGCTCTCATACCAGCACTTTATAACACAACGCGACACGGTCTACTGCACAAATCGGTCGCAGGTGAGCTTCGAACGCTTGGTACCCTGCTCATGAACAGCTTTCGCAAGCCTTAGCCACGGAGCCAGCTAATCTTTAATGTCATTTAATTAAATTATCTTGCACTGCTCGTTTAACCAACTTACTTTTGCCTTCACATATGTATCTCTTAATGTTTATTTATCTTATCATACTCATGTTTGTCATTTTTATTTTGTTTCCTGTTGTCCATCAAGTTTAAAATTTCTTCAGTCATCCATTTTTTGGGGAGCTTTTTGGCTTCTCTCTGGTGATATTTCTGTGTCTTATTTGATGAACGGATTCCATTAACATTTCCAATTGTTCACATACACTCTGCATTTTAGCATTGTATTGTACCTATTTTCCCAGTCACTCTGAATTGAATTTCTATATCTGCTTTCAGAACATCTTTATTAAATCGCATATTCTTAACTGCTTATTTTTTCATCTCTTCAATCTGACTTTTATTTGTCCACATAGTGGTACGTGATCACTATTACAGACAGCACCAGGAATTGTCTTACCAGTAATTAACGAATTTATAAATCTTTCATTAATAAGTATGCAGTCAATGTGGTTATTTTCTTATCAGGGCGTTTCTATATATAAAGTCGTCTTTTATGGTGTTTAAACTAGGTGTTTCCATTAATATATACTTGACATTTGTCCATTAGTTTCTCTTATCCTTCATTTCTTGTACCTAAACCATAAATCCCCACTACATCCTCCATTTCCCCTTTCCTACTGTTGCATTTAAATGCCATAGTGTTATTTTTATATCTTGTTATAGAATTTGAGAAATCGCAATTTCTACTTCATCTAAAAAGTGATATATTGCTTAATCTCTACTGCTTGTTTTTGGTGCATATATCTGTATAATATGTATATCTAGCGGTTTCCCATTAATTTTGACCTTGATAACTCTATATAAATTGCACCAGTAACCATTAATTGAGGACACATCACAACATCACACACATCCACACTCAACTCGGCACGCTATCGAGATCAAGTCGCCTTATCGGATAACGCAGAGGATGCCTCGCGTTAAAAGTGCCGCGCAGAGACACGCGCTATATGCAGCCGGGAAGAAGAAGGCAGAGGCGAGGAAGGCCGCTACGACTGCTGAGCCTATATCTGCGAGCAGCAGTCCGGCTCCTACACCAGCTGAAGCCGTCCCAGTTGATGAAGAAACCACAACTCAAGCCAGCAGCAGCCGGGAAGTTCCAACTAGCTCCAAGACGATGCAGCCCAATCTAACAGTGACCTCCACACAGAGGGAAACAACAGCAACATCTGATGACTTCACCGGCAGGATACTGCTCAAACAGACAAGCGAGGGTGAAGCTAAACTGTCGGCGCTACCAACAGACAAGATAATTAGTCTGTTGGAAAACGAGCTGGGAAGACACAGCATCAACCAGCTGCGCAAGACACCTGATGGAGTAGTGGTCTCCATCAATAAAAACCCAAAAACCACAGCACTTATCCAGAAGATAACACAAGAGGAGAAAGCCACCATACAGCTTCACCACGACATAGTATTGGAAGCCGCCCGACACAGCATGATGAAACGGTGGGTCATTAAACGAGTCAAGACCCATCTCACCAACGACCAGATCAGGGAGATGCTGACAAGGGAGAACAAGAAACTCAAGATCACCAGTGCCGAGAGGATCATCGGAAAGAACAACATCCCCTCCACAGTCGTCATAGTAACATCGGAGGACCGAGTGATCCCTCAATACATCAGATGGGACAAGAGAGACCAAGTTCCAGAGCACTACATACCGAGAGTGCTGCAGTGCTCTAAGTGCCAGAAGTTTTGGCACACCCGTGCCACCTGCAAGAGTGAGGTTGAGGTTTGCAGATACTGCTATGGACCTCATCCATACAGCCAGTGCCAGCATGCAAAGATCGACAAGGACTTCAGGAGGCCTAACAATAACAGAAAATGCGCCAACTGCCTCGGCAACCACGGCGCCAGGTACCTCGGCTGCCTCTGCCACCAAGACAGCAAAGAAGCCATGAAAATCACCATCAATTCTAACCTACCATATAAGGAGGCCAGGAGGCAGTACGAGGCGACTAACCGACTCACCAAAAATGACAAATCGCAACTGGAAGGCTAACTGAAGGACCTGAGAACAGTTCAATACCATGGAGGAAGGAAAAGTCAAGACGCAAGAAACACAGATAACAGCCGCTCAGCGCATCCTGGACGAAACGAAGCAAGTCCAGCAGAAGATTGAGCAGGATGTCGCTCGAATGGCTGCCATAAAGGCGGAGACGGATGAACAGCTATCTAACGTACAAGATGTGAAACGACACATAGAAATCACTCTTGATAAGATACTTGAACTGCTCAAGATCCAGACGGCCACACCTGAACCAGAGGATACAAGGGCACAAACAGAAGAAGAAGCAACAGCGGAAGAACGATATCGCTTACCACCAAGATCCGACTGGCGAACGCCGAGAAGATTCGAAGGCAACCCACGAAGGGGAAATAGGAGGAGCACCAGGAGAGACGACAACTGGTAAAGCTCTCTGAAGGAAACCACCATATGACGGGATGGATACCCAATTACTCCAGGCCTCAACAAGTGCGCGATTCGGTCCAGACATGAAAAACCTCATCAAGAAAGTAACGAACGCAATCAACCCATCAGAAGCCGGGAAGCTGACAACAAGAAGCCCAAAGTACGAAAGACAAACTTCAAGCTACACCATAGACACCCCTACATAGCTAAGTCGAAAATTCGAAGGCTGAAAGGGGGTACTAGTACCAGAAATTGGAATTGGAATTGGAATTAATTGATTTGGTTGTTTTTATCAAATAATAGTCCTACTCATTTGTCATGGGCAGGGACTGGATTATTGTTTCCTACCAGTCAAGCTCTGGGGTCGATACAACTTCAATAAATAAAAAGAAATATTACCAGACAATTTAAAGTGCTGTCTGTGAATATTCTGGGTTGAATAGATGAATTGAACTGATGAATTCCAACATGTCATTGTAGTATCTGCCATGCCGGCCTAGAGGTTAGCGACTTTTATTCGTAATCTCGTATACTCTCGTAAGTAACGTGACGACGGTGAGAATCAGCAGTGGTTCGAATCGCGTCGGTAACTTACGGGGTATGTGAGCTGGCCGCTCAGAAAGCAATGGCAAACTACTGAGCGTAATCTTGCCAAGAAATCAACAATCAGCTGAAAGACGCTGATGTTGACAACGATGTCTTGTAAAGGATACACAAAAAATTTTTTTTTAGTATCTGCCATGGGTCTACCTTTACTTTTACCTCTGCCATCTGTTAATGTAATATGTATTTGTCTGTAAATACAACCATATAACTGTGTTATATCCTGATGTAGGAGGCGGTAATCATGAAGATGTTTGCAACTGTCGCTGTCTTTCTGCTGGTAACAATACTGACAGTTTCTCGTAAGTACATCTTGAAACATTTGCCGCATTTAACAACCTTTAATTTTGCCCAGGGAATTGGTTTGGAGTCTGTAACCTGTGGGGAAGCATTTCCAAATTAGGCCTTTTCTCAGCCAGTCCGTATCTGCTGTATTTGATCATGACCTGGTTACCGTGTAATATACATAATAATGGAAACGAAGATAGTCAGCCACATTAAGGGAGATGCCGAGAAAGTGAGTCATATTGATGAGGATGCCGATACAGTAAGCATATTGATAAAGATGCCGCGAAAGTGAATCATATTAATGGAGATGCTGAGAAAGTGAGCCATATTGATCCCATTAGGGATACACAAAGTGGAGAGTGGAAAAGAAGAAGTAACAAAGACATTTATGATTTGTTTAAGTCCCCGCTAATCACTGGTATCATGAAGGCTAATAGACTACAATGGCTGGGGCATATAGAAAGAATGGAAGATAATAGGGAAACAAAACTCGCTTACACTCAGGAAATAAATGACCGTAGACCCCGAGGTAGACCAAGAAAGCGGTGGAGAGATAATACATGTACAGACCTACAAGCACTTGGAATCAACGACTGGCAAGAGAAAGTCCACCAGAGAGACGAATGGAGACAGATTGTATTTGCAGCAAAGAACCTCAATGGCTCGGAACACTGAAGAAGAAGAAGAAGATTGATGGAGATGAAGAGAATGAATCATATTTATGGAGATGAAGAGAATGAGTCATATTTATGGAGATGAAGAGAATGAACCGTATTGATGTGAATGAAGAGAAATAGAAACACACAGAGAGAGAGAGAGAGAGAGAGAGAGAGAGAGAGAGAGAGAGAGAGAGAGAGAGAGAGAGAGAGAGAGAAAGAGAGAGAGAGAGCTATGTTGATTGATATGAAAAGCTAATTAGCCATGCCGAAGCAGATGAAGAGCTAGTGAAACAGGCTGATGAAGTTGAATATATAGAAAGCCATAATATTGGATATTCTATATTTATAGAAATGAGGAGCCAGTGAGTCATATTGATGGTGATGGGCAAACGGTCGAACTATATTTTCAAAGTGTTAAAAAATGCGCTCAAAGGCTCATCTATCATTCGGTCCTTATTATCTTTCTGTTCTCTTTGTTTCATTCATACATCACTTATGCAGCTAATCGACAACAATGTTAACAGCAGAAACAATAGGCATTAAAACGCTGGGAAAATGTGCAATACTCAATCATACATGACTCACTAAGGCTAATGGAGACATGAAATTTATAAGTAGCTAAGGTAGATGTGCCGGTCTCTCTGGCCGAGGGGTTACAACACTTTCTCCGTAATACCGTTTATCACGCAGTCTCGTAGCGGGCGAGAACTGGGAGCGGTTCTACCCCCGCTGGTGACTTGCGGGATAACTGAGCCGGCCGCTAAGAAAGCAATGGCAAACTACTGAGCGTAATCTTGCCGAGAAATCAACAGACAGCTGAAAGATGCTGCTGTTGACAGCGATGTTCTGTAAAGGATATGCGAATTTTTTTTTTTTTTAAAAGGTAGATGTAACGTACCACAGTTATGGTAATGTTTATTATACTTGTCATTTGAGCTAATTATAGTTATTTTTTACAACAGAGATAGTGAGTGTAATCTATGGAAATGAAGAATGAGAGAGAGAGAGAGAGAGAGAGAGAGAGAGAGAGAGAGAGAGAGAGAGAGAGAGAGAGAGAGAGAGAGAGTTGGATTGTTATATAGATGGAGGTTACAAGAGAAATGGAGAGAGAGAGAGAGAGAGAGAGAGAGAGAGAGAGAGAGAGAGGGGACGGGAAATATTGGCAGCGAGGAAGAGAGAAACACAGATCAGCAGGAAAAGAGGCGGAAGCTGACCAAAAGAAATGATGCTGGATGGACTGTGATACGAAGAGATATCATCAGCAGAGTTGATCCATAGCACTGAGGACCGGGATCTGTAGAAACACATGGAAACATACGCCAGCTGGCAAGGCACATGCTGAAGACGATGATGATGATGATGATGATAATCATGATGATGATGATGATGATGATGATGATGACGAATACCGCGTGGGCAGACAAGCTTGCTAGCCACTGAGCCGTCTCGGTTCCCATTTTAGTGTTTAGTCTCCCACATTAAATACTATTTTTTATAATCGACAATCTGTTGTCATAACCTTTTCCAGTAACTGACGGGGCACCAGGTATGTACCACTATTCATGAATACTGTATTTATGTTTTATTACATCGCCACCTGCATGTGTTCTAACACAACATTCCGAACAAACGACAATTCTCTAATGTTGTTAGATATTTCGCTGAATGAAATAAGATAATGTTCACCTAAACACTTTGGCAGAGACTCCCCAGAGACTTTGGGAGTATCTGTGGCGAAGTGGTCAAGCCGTTTGACTCGTGCTCCGAAGGTTGTGGGTTCGATCCCAGGCCGCGTCCTTCGGTTTACGAGTTAAATGCTTTGAAGACTCCTGTGGGTCGTCGCTAAAAGCTACGGAGTTCGTGCTTTGTGCGACGCTTTCCGTGCTGCGGAAAGAGACCGAGCCATATGCGATAAAAACCCGGTGCAATGAAGTCGACCCTGTCGACTTTAAAGCGACTTTAAAGCGGCACTTTGGCAGAAAACGGGTTAAAAGATGTACAAGGTAGCTTCAAATGAAAACCTCAAATGTGTTTGTATGGTGAATATATTATGAAAAGTAACTAAAAAACTAAACATTTAAAATAAAACTTAAGAGAGCTTTCTATACTAAATTATAAAGATTGCACCCAACATATAACAGAGAAAAACTACAAGAAATTACAGTCAAAGAGAAATTTACAGATGAAATAAAATGTAAACTTGAAACTCTGCAAAACCCTTTGGAGGAAAGCGTTGACCAAACTTGGTTGAACATTAAGAATACAATTCAATCTAACGCAGAAGAATGTATCGGCGTTGTCACGAAATTACTAGAGGTCATCGACCCTAATGATCAAAGGCCAGAGACCGTCAGGTTAGGCCGCTACTACTTTTTTATTGTGAGAACGTTGCCCCGATCAAACAAGATCGGAACTCTTTGAATACGGAGAGCGGGTCCCCGATCAAACACAGTCAGAACTCTTTGAATACGGTGAACGGAGATCCCGAGAGCAACGGGAAAAAAACGATATCCACTTACAATTGTCTATATCAAAGGAGACTGTCGGCATGTTTGTGTATAAGGATCAAAACGAGAGAAGAGCATGGGTTACTTGGTAGGGGGAAAAACCAGTGACATCATACAGGCCAAATTCTACGCTGTCTGAAATTAACGTTCTAAATTCAGTGTGCTAACGAGGTTTAAACCGGGAGGAAGTGTTTCCCTATTCTTGGTCCAACTAAGAAAAGGAATTACTAATGTTCAATGTTGTTTAAAGGCAACGGACATTTGTACAGGATGTGCATGTGTAATTCCAATTCTGGACGAGCTTTTTTAAAGGTTTTTCTAAGGTAGTAGTGTGGTAGATTAGCACTCCAGCATAGTGGACTTGCGTGTGTGACCGTAGTATAAGAGTGTCGGCAGCATTAGGCTGAGGCGTGACTTAGGCTGTGTCGAGTGATGTGTCATTGCACCCGGTAGGGTAAGAAACATAACATGAGAATATAGTCTGCAGGATGGGGAAAGGGTGAGGAGATAAAGGATAGGTCTATGCTAGGATATTCTGGTGGGGGTGTCTACTGGGGTTTCTGGGCTTTTCCTTTGGCTTTTCCTTCTTTTACCTCGGCTAAGGTATTGTGATGAACTCCTCTGTCTTATGCAAGAGTTTAGTTCTATGAAAATATAGATGTTACAATCTGAGTACGGCCTTAGGCCTACACTCACATATAATGAGTCTGAGTCGGGTTGATATCACCTGGTGTTATCTTTTCGACAGGTTCCACTTGAAAGTGAAAGTACCTACCATTCTGAGAAGAAGAAAATGGAAATACTCTAGTGCAGTGCTAACTGACATCAAGCTTTGAACCCTGTTTCTCAAAGAAGGTCAGACAATTCCTGAGATAAAGTGAAAATAAGAAATGAATCACTAGAAGAAAGACTGATAAAAGAAAGTAGTTCAAGCAACCAAGGAATTATTAAACATAATATTTCTCAAAGAAGTATAGCAAGGGGCAAGACTATAAATCAAATAACATTTTACCGGCTTACAGGAACATTTCGTTGAATGACCGACAGCAGTGTGTCGGCGATATATATTTTGTTGGACAGTGTTTGTGCTCGTTCATACATGGACTATATTAAATACCGGTTTATCGGCTGTGTAGAAATAAAGGACACGAACTAACCAAATCACTCAGTGGTGACTAGACTTTTCAAACGTTCCAGGATATATTGGAAGAAGTCAATAATCGGTATGAGAGAAACATCATCTGGTGAGCTCCTTCCAGTTCTGTGCTGTTGTGAAGTCGAATGGCCGTAGCATGATGAGAAATGTGATGCTGATCCTAGACTGAATAGTCCTATCTCACATACACGATAGACAACACCACAGATTTCTATACACATATTCTACACACTCCTGACATAGTTTTATTCATTAAATAATTTTATTATTGGTTGGAGGACAGTGTTGTGTGGGTATGTTCTGGAGGAATATGTAGAGGGGTATTGTCTTGTGGTAAACGGATAGAGAGAGAGAGAGAGATAGTGATAAAAAGACTGAACGGGGGTGTGTAGACATAGGTCCGGCAATAGACCAAAACTGAGAAAAGAGTATTTAAAAGGTGTGCTTGTTGATTCTACTTCCCCCCCCCCCCCCCCCCCCCCACGGACGACAAGTGACAGGTGTGTTAACCACGCATAGAAAGAACAGATGGTTCAATCGAAAATGTGAAGAAGCAGTCATTAGGAAAAAGAATGCCAGACATTTATGGTTAAATGACATCAACAACATCCAAAAGGAAGAGCAATATAGAAATGAATGTAAAGAGGCTACAAAAATAGTTCGACAGCAGAAGCGAGAATATATGAGTAATATAATCAAATATATGGAAACTAATCACCAGAAAAACGAATCCAGAAAGTTTTTTTTAAAGAACTGAAGTCAATGAAACGAGGGCACCAACACAATCACATATGGTTTAAAAGACAAAAATGGGAATATCATAAATACCAATGAGGAAATGTGCAACACATGGAAAGAATACTTTGTTGAATTACTAAATTGTGAAGCTCCAAGTAACACTTTCCCACAGGAAGAGGTTCTAACGTGTGAACCACAAATTGAAGAACCTGCATTTGAAGAAATCCTATATGTAATCACACGACTTAAAAACAATAAGGCAACTGGGGCTGATGGAATTGCTGCTGAATTTATAAAGGCAGGTGGCCATGCATTACATCTAAAGCTATACGAACTAATAATAAAAATCTGGAGGACAGAAGAATTACCCCATGACTGGAAAGAGTCATTATTGATACCTATCTTTAAGAAAGGAGACAAGTTCCAATGTGAAAATTATAGAGGAGTATCACTACTGTCCACAAGCTATAAGATACTATCCGCAATATTACTAAATAGACTAAAACCATATTCAGAAGACATATTAGGTGACTACCAGGCGGGTGTTAGACAAAACAGATCAACAATAGATCAGATATTTATCTTACGACAAATAGCCGAGAAAAAATTGGGAATATAAAAGAGATCTCCATAATATTTTTGTGGATTTTAAAAAGGCTTATGATAGTGTCCATAGGAATAGTCTATGCAATGCTATGCAGTAATTTGGAATACCAAGGAAGTTAATCACATGACCAGACTCTGCATGGAAGATACTTATAATATAGTAACATATGAAGGCAGGAAATCAGACCCTTTCCAAATAACATCTGGCTTGAAACAGGGTGATGCACTATCGCCGCTACTCTTCACTCTGGCTCTAGAGAAAGTTGTAAGGAAGATAAAGAAGGAATGCGATATTGGAGGAACATCAAACATGCTTGGTTATGCAGATTATATAGATATTATATGGGAAAATGAACAAATGACATTGGAAATATTGACTCACTTAAAGGAAAAAAAACACCAACAGATGGGGCTGGTTATCAACCAAAATAAGACAGAATATATGGTAATTTCAAGAGAAGGAATGGCTAAAAACTCTGGCCACATACAAATAGATAATATGACCATTAAAAGAACGGAAACATACACATACCTGTGTACAATCTTCAACTGCTCCAACATCATAAGGGAAGAAATACAAACTAGAATCAATTCAGGAAATAAGATATACTATGCACTACAACATCTACTAAAATGAAATGCGCTATCTCGTAACACCAAAATCACAACATTCAAAACACTGATCAGACCAGTTGTGCTGTATGGCTCTGAAACCTGGAGTAAAACGAATGGAGACGAATCATTGTTACAAACCTTTGAGACCAAAGTCTTAAGACGTATCTTTGGACCCATTAGGGATACACAAAGTGGAGAGTGGAAAAGAAGAAGTAACAAAGACATTTATGATCTGTTTAAGTCCCCGATAATCACTGGTATCATGAAATGAAGGCTAATAGACTACAATGGCTGGGGCATATAGAAAGAATGGAAAATAAAAGGGAAACAAAACTCGCTTACACTCAGGAAATAAATGACTGTAGACCCCGAGGTAGACCAAGAACACGGTGGAGAGATAATATATATACAGACCTACAAGCACTTGGAATCAACGACTGGCAAGAGAAGGTCAACCAGAGAGACGAATGGAGACGGATTGTATCTGCAGCAAAGAACCTCAATGGCTCGGAACGCAGAAGAAGAAGAAGAAGAAGAAGAAGAAGAAGAAGAAGAAGAAGAAGAAGAAGAAGAAGAAGAAGAAGAAGAAGAAGAAGAAGAAGAAGAAGAAGAAGAAGAAGAAGAAGAAGAAGAAGAAGAAGAAGAAGAAGAAGAAGAAGAAGAAGAAGAAGAAGAAGAAGAAGAAGAAGAAGAAGAAGAAGAAGTAAAAAGGGAAAATGTGTCAAGTAACGATGTAGTCACACTGCGTTCAATGAAAATCCTCCAGTTAGGATTCCTGTACAAAAAATATTCACTTGGTCGCGTGTGTAACCACTCATGCACCATCTGCTGGTACAGATTTCGAGACCGAAAAGTCTTTCCTCTCAATGACTCGTTGAGTTGTCCAAACTGGTGGAAGTCACTTGGGGCTAGGTCTGTCAAGTACGGGGAATGTGGTACACACTGAAAGTGGAGATCTTCGATGGTTTCCATAGTTGCCCAGGCAGTATTGGGTCGAGCATTGTCATGTTGCAAAAGGACAACTTTACTCAGAAGTCTACGTGTATGGATTTTGATTGTGGGTCGACGATTGTTCCTGAGAAGATAGTATACTTATTACTGGTGACTGTTTTTTTATTTTTGTTTTTGTTTTTTGTTTTTGTTTAAACAAATAAAACAACTGGTGACAGTTTTCCCTTTTGACATGTAGTGCTCTAAAATAACGCCTCTTTCATCCCAAAAGAGAGTCAGCATAACCTTCCCTGCAGATAGCTGCGTGCGAAACATTTTTGGCTTCGGTGAGGAGGGATGGCACTTTTCCATGCTTGCTCTCTTTGTTTACGACTCAGGTTTCACCTCCAGTAACAATTCTTGATTTTAAACCATCACCTTCTTCTTGAAAGCACTGCAAAAGTTCTTAACATGTTATTAACAATACAAAGCAGTGCTATTCTGTTCTGTTGAAGATTTTAATAATGAAGGCACAAACAATGTACTACACAATTTATTACCTGGCATGCTTAGTTGCATCTCTCCAAGTGCACACTGCAAAAAAAAAACAGTTTTACATATAATGAAGTGACATTAAAACACCCTTTCAACCGTAATAAACCAAACACATTGTCAGATGTTTCAATGTCACCATGGCAGTTGTAAGAAGAACGTTCATATCAAATATGTTGAGGCATCTGCTATACACTAAGATAAACCATAATTAAGTGAATTAAAACGACATGATTCTGTCTTTAATATACCTTTGTGACATTGAGGCATTACACCGTGTGTATTATTTATTTTGGATAATAATTATTGTTAACGTCGTTCTGTGATTTTCTTAACTATACAGCGGCACTGACTGAGTTAAATATTTTAAATCTAATACTAGTTATAATTTATGTTGATTTATGTAAATTTCAATGGGTTTGGATGCTCCACATATTATTCTATTTTCATATATTAATAATAATTAATAATAATTATTAATCTACCACCCCCACAGCTCTCTGAACTGTACTATTTCCTTAATAGGTGTTTAATTCCGCCATTTGAAGTTAGCTTTCGCCAAAGAATATAGAGTTACCGTTTGATTGTTTTATTTTTAGTGTCTTTGTCTTTCCTCTCTGTATCTTGTTAACCTCCCATAAACTGTGTTTAGTTTAGCTTACTTTTGACTTCGGACAATAGTGTGAAGTTCAGATAATTGAGCTTCTTTGCCGGAGTCGACTACATTAAATGTATGGCTGAAGTTGTTGTTATCTATAGCCAGGCCACCCTATGAAGAACAGATTTGATAACCTAGCTATGGGGCGGTTGAAAATAAGTAGTTTTATCCACCAAGCCAAACGACTCTGCAGAGAAACCACCGATCTGCCCACAGTTGGTATCCCTCTAACAACTATTCCGAAGCGAACTCCGTGGAAAGATGAACATAGACTATCATTACAAATCCAGACAAAAGTGAGAGGGATATTTGACAAGGAAGAACAGAACAGTGTACAGCGCAGAACAGCCACTCTCAGCTTCCCTGATGAAGAATACCCACAGGACCTCTGGATCCGAGTCTACACAGATGGGTCAGCACAAAATGCTGTTCGAAATGGAGGAGCAGGAGTGTACATAGAATACCCAAATAATACTAGAGACACAGCCAGAGTACCGACAGGAAAGTACTGCCATAACTATGATGCTGAAATTGAGGCAATCAAGATAGCAACAGAGAAATTACTGGGTGCCAGCAATAGTACACAACCTGTGGTGCTATTGACAGATGCAAAATCAGTACTCAAGGCGCTTCTATCTGGCAAATTGCCAGTACTAAGGACACTACTTTCTGAACTTAGCAGTCAGCATAAGGTCACCATACAGTGGATACCATCCCACTGTGGAGTACCCGGAAACGACGGAGCTGATCAATTGGCTAAGGAAGTAGCCAACGAAGAACAGCCTGTTGTGCCCGTTACATACCACCAAAAGAAAAGAATGATGAAATCAGTCAGAAAGCCACCAAAACCTGCTTAAGATGACTACCACGTTATGGATAGACAAGAACAAGTCACTATTCTGCACCTCAGAACAGGACACAATAGATTACGCAACCACATGTATACACAATTCAAGATTGGTGAAACAGCCATGTACACATGTGGATTGGCGTCGCAGACAGCAGAGCACATACTCCAAGACTGCCCAAAATATAACATATCTAGGCAAGCCTTCTGGCCTAGAGCGACGACAGTGGAAGATAAACTCTATGGATCGCTGTGTGAACTGAAAAAGACTGTTAGATTCATACAAGAGACAACATTGCAGTTATAGATATATTTCAAGCGAACGAAAGAAGAAGAAGATGTAGCCTATAATCAGAGTGAGCCATATTGATAGGATTGAACGAGATCCATTTTTATTGTTTTGAAGAAAAAAAAGAGACATATGGAGAGACAGGGAGGAAGAAGGGAAAAGGGCACCATATTAATAGAATTAATATAATAGAATAAATAAATATAAAAATAGAATATAAAGAATAAAATAATAGAATTAATAGAAAAAACCAACTAACAAACTTTATTTTCAAACCGTTAAGAATTTGGCATACAGGCCCGTCTGACATTATGCCACTCTTACCTCTATGCTCTCATACATTATTTAATTCATACATTACGTATGACGTTTGTATTATTACAATATCAGAAACAATATGTATTAAAACCTATGGAACATCTGCAATAATCAATAATACATTACTCACTAAAACACATTTTCGATATGGCAATTATAAGTGTAAGGTACCAAAGTTCGGGGAATGTTTATTATGCTAGCTGTCACTTGAGATTATTATTGTTATTATTATTATTATTATTATTATTATTATTATTTTAAGAGAGAAAAGAAGAGAGTGAGAGAGAGAGAGAGAGAGAGAGAGAAAGAGAGAGAGAGAGAGAGAGAGAGAGAAAGAGAGAGAGAGGGGGAGAGATTGGAGGATGGGAGAAATATATAATAATTAGTATTCACATTTAGGAAAGCATACTGAATTATTAGTGTAAGTACAGTAAAAGAAGGGACTCTCTTTATTTATACATTGAAGTGTATTGAACTAAACCCCTTATTTCAGGACCAATCGGCACACGATGGATGTTATCACTAACTAACTCTCAATCTGTCTGTCTGTCTGTCTGCCTGTCTGTCTGTCTGTCTGTCTGCCTGCCTGCCTGCCTGCCTGCCTGCCTGCCTGCCTGTCTGTCTGTCTGTCTGTCTGTCTGTCTGTCTCATTTACTTGCATCCATCAAGACTAGCACATCCTAGACACAATATTAGTACTTCCTATATACTGACGGTTGTATATCTTTCAAATATTTCACAGCACAATTCAGTAAGTAATAGTCCCTTTATAAACACTGGTATTAAAGAAACTATTATTGACTGATACGAATGTCAGATACTTAACAACGTACTTTACATATGTCAAGAGGTGGCGTCTTGGTGGAGAGACGACATGCAGGAAGAAGATAACGATGCATAATGTTGGACAACATAATGTGTTGGTCTTTAAGAATGATATGGAACAAAAGAAAAAGCAGCGGCTGCAGCAGGATATATCAATATGAATTGGAAACAATTAGGTATATTTTGCTCCTGCGAAAAAAGAGACATACTAGACACAGACACAATGTACTTACCTTACAGAGAACTCCATCTTACACAGGTGAAAACAAAGTGTGACTTATCCAAAAACATAAACAATCAATAAATATATAATACTGAAGTATTGTTGTCTGTAGTTTCGCCAGCCTCTTTCAGGCATTCGTCGTTAGTTACTTTGGCAGTCCAAGGAATTCCAAACATTCGTCTAAGGAACCACATATCTGTTGCTTCCAATCTCTTCCTAATTTATTCATTTATATTCCAAGATTCACAGCCATGCAGCAAAACTGGTTCTATATAGCACCTCAGCAGTCTCTTTCTTACTTTCAATGATGACCAAGTACTACAGGAGACAAATGGAAATCGTAAATTGATTAGAGAAATTAGACGTAGACAATCAAAATGTTTTGGACATGTTATGAGAAACGAAATGAATTTTAAAACTTGGTGACAACTGGTAAGATTGAAGGGAACAGACCAATGGGAAGACCGAGAAGTAAATACCTGGATGGCTTTGCCACATGGCATGATCGGGACAGTAACACTGAGCTGATCCATGACTCTGGTGATCGAGTGAAATGGCGAGACATGACAGCCCACGCTTTCCGGCATGGCACATGATTGATTGATTGATTGATTGAGGTTAGGTGTAAGATACCACAGTTAGGGTATTGTTTATTATACTAGCTGTCATTTCATATTATTATTATTGTTTATTTTTATTTTTTGTTTAGAAAGAAAAGAAGAGAGAGAGAGAGAAAAAAAGAGAGAGAGAGAGAGAGAGAGAGAGAGAGAGAGAGAGAGAGAGAGAGAGAGAGAGAGAGAGAGAGAGAGAAGTGGGGGGGGGTGGGTTGATGGGAGAGATATATAATAATTATTCACATTTAACAAAGCGTACTTAATTATTGGTGTTAAGTACATTAAAAGAACTCAACCGTTCCTTGTGACACTTTGAAGTGTACTGAGCCATCCCCCATATGTTATGACCAATATGCACTGGATGGATGATATCACGCCGGCCACCGTTACTTCTCATGACATTTCTGGGTACTAATTCTAGGTCGGTGGACTTGGGAGACCAGGTTAATTAAAAACATGTCAATACTTAGGGACAATTATAACAACAGATGGAAGGTGCGCGACTGTAATTAAGAACTGAATAGCTCAAGCAAAAGACACATTCCAGACAATGAAAATTTTCTGATTAAATACCACTAAAACGGACACCTTGTCGGCTTGACAGACGATAGTTTGTTACATTGGGCTTTAAAAGACGTAATAACTACAACCCATGGCGGTAGCGAGTGTGACTGATCAGACCAATTCGCTCTGTAAATGTTCGTCCAGAATGGATGCATGTGAATGCATGGTTATTTCCACCACAACGCACAATCTTACGTCTCACACGCTTAATGTGTGGCCTTTCTGCAATTATTTTCTCCTTTGTCTTTATTCCATTTCTGATCTTTGCCTTCCATTATTTAAGACGTCACTATAACTAAATGTAAGAAATAGTGTGCTCAAATGTTACATAGAACCTGGTTTGCTGTATGGTAAGCTAATTGTGGAACGTTAATTAACAAAGTAATAGAAAAGCTTGCAAGCAACAGAGATGTTGTTTCTGAGACGAATGTTGAATCTTTGGTCATGTGATGAGAAGAGAGAAATATGAGAATATAGTGTTAACTGGAAAGATCAGTGGGGAAAGAGGGAGAAACAGACAAAAAGAAATTATGCTGGATGAACTCTGGCATGGAGGAATATTGTCAGCAGAGATTATGCATAGCATCACAGACCGAGAGCTGTGGTAAAACATGAACCTCTTCGCAAGCTCGTAAGGCACATAATGATGATCATGATGATGATGAATGCCTGATAGGCAGTCAAGCTTGCTAGCCACTGAGCTGTCTGGGTTCCCATATTAGTATCTAGTCTCCCACATTAAATACTATGTCTGATAATTGACAATCTGTTGTCATACCTTTCCCAGTAATTGTCGTGCAACCAGGTATGTATCATTTTCCATGAATACTATGTTTATGTTTCATTATGTGACTACGTGAATGTATTATAACACAACATTCCAAAACAACCAACAATTCTTTAATGTCGCTAGATGTTTCACAGACTAAAATAAGATAATGTGCATCTACACAATTTGGCAGAAAGCAGGTTAAAATATATAAGTAGTAATACAAATTCGAAAGTTTTGAAAATAAAGAAAACATTTAGATGCTATGATTATTCCTCTATAATTTTCGCACTCCTTTTAGGCCAATTTTATTGACAGGATATCCGTATATTCTTCTCTACATTCTTTGGTCTCACAAACTGAGCTAAATAATTTGTGAATTAATTAGATTGAGGTATTTATATTGGCTTTAATAGCTTCTGCTGATGTACCATCTGTGCTAGATGCTTTTTCATCATTAATAAACATTCCAAACGTGGAATGTGAGATGTATGTATGAGGGGAAGCTTAAAGTAGTATGTAATGAGATTGAAAGGTTAAATATTCAAATTTTAGGAATTAGTGAACATCTCTGGAAAGGCAAGGGTCATTTTACAACTGAAAATGGAAGTCTTTTCATTTATTCTGGTAGAGACATCGGAAGCCAGAGTGGAGTGGCAGTTTGTTTCGATAAAACAACTGCGAAAGCTTTACTGGAAAGCTTTACTTTACCCAGTTAGAGATAGAATCCTCACTATTAGAATTAAAGGCCTTCAAAAAAAAATACAACTCTCATACAGATATATGCACTTACTTCAACAGCAGAGGAGGACGAAATTGAAGATTTTTATAACACACTTCAATACGCATTAAATAATATTGGTCATAATGATATAGCAATAATAATGGGAGATGTTAAAGCAAAAGTAGGTACAGGAAGGGCTACAAATGAGATACACATTTTAGGAACATTTGGATTGGGAAATAGAAATGATGCAGGTGACAAATTAATTGAATGTTGCACAGAAAATGAGTTAACGATAGACAACACACTTTTTGAACAACACCCAAGAACACTCTACACAAGGAAGTCCCCGGACAGTATTGCCAAAAATCAAATATATTATATGCTAATAGAAAGAAGATGGAGATCAAGCATAACATCTGCAAAAACCCTACGAAGTGCAGACTGATACAGATCATCAGTTATTAGAAGCAGATCTGAAATTAAAACTCAAAAAGCTTACCCGATGACCAATACCATTTCGTTTTGAACTCACAAAAATATCAGATGCATACACGGTAGAAGTTAGGAATCGTTTTGGGGTCTTGATGTCTGTACATGTGGAAATGACACATGATGAACTGGCAGTACAGGCTAGAGATATCTTGATAACTGCAGCCAAATATTTAATTCCTACCAAGAACAAGAAACTTAAGCCATGGATTACACCAAACACGTTAGAATTAATAAAACAACTAAGGGAACTGAAACAGAAAATAGGTGAATCCGATAACAGCAGGATAAAGTATAAATCTTTTACTAGAAAAATAAGAAAGAACACAAGAAAGGACAACAATCAATATGTACAAAATTGCTGTACCAGAATAGAGCAATATTATAAGACTGGAAGAGATTACGAAATGTTCAAAGAAATGAAGTTATTGACAAGAAATGTTCAACCTCAATTGAATGTGACACCATGTGACAACATGTGACAAGATGGGAAACACCTTAACAGAATCCAGACAAATTCTAGAAAGATGGCAGGAGGACTGCAGTGGAATGTATGATATGAGTGACTGTGAGGATATGAATGAGATACATGAGCCAATGACAGCAGAGACAGAACCTGAACCCTCATTAGATGAAATTGCATGGACAATAAAGAACCTGAAGAATGGTAAATCACCTGGATGTGATACCAGCTGAACGAATTAAAGCGGGAGGAGAAAAAAGCATACAAATCTATCACGCATTATGTAAAAAGATATGGACATATGGTATACTGGACAATACTGGATGTTCATTCGCCGATGAATTTCTATATGTGTCACCCCTTCACTGATTTTTAAAACAACCGAATAATACAACGCTGTTAATTTTTGGTGCATGTCAAAATAGTGGCGGACATCTTTAAAAGTCCAAATTATTCACAGTGTTAGTCTGCGCTGTGATGTCAAATGCTTAACCCTCTTGATATCTTTAACAACAATATTGGCTTGTTACAAGACAAGTGCATGGTTACTGTAATTTATATCAAACTTTAAGGTTTTTAATTGAAGTCCCCTCGTTAGTTAGGGAAAGACGGGGAAACACCCGCGTTGAAAGCGAGGGTGAACAATACATTTTCGGATACAGTCCTAACTTTAGGGTTAGGCATCATGATTGTTCGCTCTAAAAGGGAGGCCGGTGTCTCTGGTCTAGGGGTTACACGACTTTCTCCGTAACCCCGAATACTCTCGTGGTTGACGTGAGCGCACGAGAACTGGAAGCGGTTCGAGTCGTCCCAGTGACTTATGAGAGTATGGAGTCGGTCGCTCAGAAAGTCGTGGCGTGCTGATAAGCTTAATCTTAGCCTAGGAATCAACATACAGATGAAAGATGCTGATGTTGACCGCAATATCCTGAAACAGGATGGACACGCGAATATATATATATATATACTAGCTGA
This sequence comes from Cepaea nemoralis, assembly GCA_014155875.1. Lineage (NCBI taxonomy): Eukaryota > Metazoa > Mollusca > Gastropoda > Stylommatophora > Helicidae > Cepaea > Cepaea nemoralis. The sequence continues at coordinate 155,914 of JACEFZ010027648.1, read as the reverse complement.
CCCGGCCCGGCTTCGCCCAGGCCCTGGAGGGGATCTATCTATCTATCAGTCTGTCTGTCTGCTTGTTTGTCTGTCTGTCTGTCTGGCTGACCCGGCCCGGCTTCACCCAGTCCCTGGTGGGGAGCATCTCATTTAATTCATATACGTAGTCATATAACCTCTCCCGTTCCCGACTATCTGTTTGTCTGTCTATCTGTCTGTCTGTCTGTCCCGGCCCGGCTTCACCCAGTACCTGGTGGGGAGCATCTAATTTAATTCATATACGTAGTCAGATAAGCTCTCCCGTTCCCGACTGTCTGTCTATCTGTCTGTCTTTCTGACCCGGCCCGGCTTCACCCAGTCCCAGGTGGGGAGCATGTCATTTAATTCATATAAGTAGTCAAATAAGCTTCCGTTCCCGATTATCTGTCTGTCTCTCTATCTATCTGACCCGGCGTGGTTTCGCCCAGCTCCTGGCGCACAGTAACTTATTTTTTTTTCTTTTTTTTAAACTTTTATTGAGTGTTAAGAAACATTTGCATTTGTATTGTTCGTGTTGTTACAAAGCGTTGCATGTGGAAGTGTAGGTGACATATGAGCAAGTTTTTACAACATTTGTTTCAACATTTTTACATTTGAAATGGGGGAGGGGGGGGGGGGGGTAACGAAAAACGAGTACAAACAACAACAAGACGATAGTATACCAATTTTTTTCCCCCTCTGCCACCCTCTCACCTGTCAGCTCCAACCCCACCAATACCATCATCACCACTTGGTAATGAGGAAATGGCAGTAAAAACCTGTTGGAACCAACTAGTGAAGGCGGCAGTAGCATCAAAACCAACAGTGTCGAAAAGGTGGGGGGAAAAGGGGGGGGGGGGTGGTTGTCAAGGGGTATACTAGTTTACAATGCAGAAAGGTAGTTGTTGCATTTGTATTGTTCGTGTTGTTACATGCGTACTGTTTTTTCAGTATTTGTGTGCGTGTATTTACGGATCGTTGCGTCTGGGCGTGTAGGTGACATATGTGTAATATTACAACAATTAATTCATTTGCATATTTACATGTCAAATGGGGGGGGGGGGACCAAAATTTTATTTATTACCGTGCTTGTTCCCCCTGTCACCACCATCTCCAGCCGGCTCCAAAGCCACCAATACCATCGCCACCTTTTCAGGTAATGATGGTAGTGGCAGCCAATTGATAGACCCAACCAGCGAGGGATGTAGCAGCGTCAAAACAACCAACAGTAGAACAAGCGGGGAGGAGGGGAACTGAGGGAGCATAATAGTAATAGTAAACATCCATACAAATTAACAACAATAAAATTGATAGCAATAACCCTTAATAATTGAATGACGAATAAATAATAGACGTATAGGTGACATATGCGCAAATTTTCCAACATTTTATACATTTGAACATTTCTTCATTGACATTTTTGTAAGGAAATGTTTTCAATCAAAAGCGTGATGGTAGTGGGCTGTTATTATTTCCCTTGCCGTCCCGCTCTCCTGCCAGCTCCAAAACTCCTACCAAGTACCATCACCACTCCTCGGTGATGATAAACATGGCGGTGCAAAAACTGTTTAGAACCAAACGGTGAGGGTGGCAGCAGAGACAACAATCACAATATCAAAAAGGTGGGAAAGGGGGATGTGACAGTATACGCGTTTACAAAGCCATACATATTAATAGTGATTACAATGATAATAATGCAAAGTAACAACCAAATACATAAATAATATAATAATGACAAGGAATAACACTGCTACATCCTTGGTCTGCCGACTATTGCTGGTAGGCTCAAGGTGATGCAGGAGAAAGCATACCTCAGAGTAGCTGCAGACACAGACCACCCACTGCATGAGGCGCTGGACGCAGTTATGGGTCAGCGACTGATAAGAGGGAAATCATGGATGGCTCAGGCGGAGGATACGATCAGTCAGGTGTGCCCTTTGGAGAACATTAGGCGTGGAGAGGAGTGGGTCAGAGTGCCAGCGGAGCAGTCAGACTTGTGCATAGTTATAATCACATTAAGCCGGGAGTGCAGGGAGTGGCCAGCAGGGGTCACGGAAGTGGAAATCCAGCAACTAATTCAGGACAATGCTCACTCGGGTGATGTGATTATCTACACAGAAGGTTCGGTGTCAAGAGGTGAGAGAAGTGGCTGGGGGTTCATAGCCAAAGCTAATGGTCGACGTTTGGTGCAGGAGAGCCTGGCATATGATACCACAACATCCAGCTTAAGAATGGAGGTGGAGAGAGTCACTGCGGCTCTCCGCTGGAAGGAGAATAGGACACACACACAAACATCGTGATTGTAACTGACTCAGAAAGCATGCTGGCGAGGGTGAGGACGGGCAGGCTTCGTGCGGAGTGACTTGCTTCGCTTAGGAGGTCACGGGTGACAAGCATCGCCTGGATCTTTTCTCCGGGGCATGCCGGTATGCTGAGAAATAAACAGGCGGACAGATTGGCTGGCTCTGCAGAACTTGGTGGATTATTGATACATGACAAGGCAGCCGTGGTTGCGGCCTTGTGGGAGCACGTGTACACTTCGGAGGAGCAAATGGATTACCATGGTCTGGCAAGAATGAGACGGCGAGGAGTGACGAGGGGATCATGCCGACGCTCAACGCTCAGAGGAAAGGCGAGTCGGACATATAATTAGATTGCTACTGGTACTATTGGTGTTGGAACTCTTCGCTGGCTGCTGAGGATGGGGACGGAGCGCTTATGGGAATGCCCCGAATGCTGTGATGTCGATTCCTAAATCAATCAATCAATCAATCCTAGTGAATAGACACTCGCCTGCCGGTGGTGGTCATTGGTTCGAATCCGTATCTGGAGGTATTGAATTTTGAAAAAAAGCACCTGGGTTGCCAGGTTGTTCCAACCTAAAATGGGCACCAGAAATATCTTCGGAAGTAAAGGCAACCATCGTGGTAACCCGCATATCTTCCATAGCTGTCGATTAATCTATAAATATGTGTATAGATTACTCTAGACAATGTACTAAATACTGTTGCTTAATGTTTGCAGGCGAAAGGTGAAAATGCAGCGTAATTAAAATGATATTCCTAAAACAAAATGAGAAGGAGAGAGAGAGAGAGAGAGAGAGAGAGAGAGAGAGAGAGAGAGAGAGAGAGAGAGAGAGAGAGAGAGAGAGAGAGAGAGAGAGAGAGAAAGGGTGAGAGAGGGAAGAAGGCACGGGGTGAGGTGAGTAATAGTAGAAGTCCATATTTAAAACCGTATCTCTAATATTTTATATTTATCTGTTTCATATTTTCATTCAATAGCTAGCGTAGTAACCTGTAAGTATCAGTCTCTACAAAGCCTCTTTCTATTATATTGTGGTGCTATTATGTCAGCTGGCTAAATTTCAAACTGCAACAAACCAAAACAACTGAGATTATCAGATTTGAAACGATATATTTAGTACATAATATGTCACATCAACGGAACGATTTATATTATACTGAATAACAATCAAAAGCTTAAATTGTGAATCCTGCAAAGTAATAATTATTTTGAGACCTATACAGCTATAACAATGGCTGGGTATGAATTATGTCCAGATTAATTAGTTAGTCGAAAGAGCATGCTTGTTGCACATCGAATTATTAGTCCACACGTGCTCCCAGCTGATGCCGTTGCCCTTGTCAACCCTGCAAAGGCATCGCTTACATGGTTCTCACTAAACAACCATATTGTGAAAACAGACCTGCCGGCAGTAAGAATGGATGGGAGCATTTTGAGTAGAACCCAGTCAATGACATATCTTGGCGTGAGGCTTGATCGTAGCCTGTCCTTCAGAGATCATGTCGATTATGTCATAACGAAGGCTCGAAAAGGTTTGTCAGCAATGAGAGTCATGGCGACTGCCAATATCGAGCAAAGACTGCTAATACTTCTGTTCCAAGGACTTGTGCTTTCACGCATCGAGTATGCCCTGGCCATCCTCACTGTCAGCCCTACACAGATTCGAAGACTTGAAAAGGTACAAAACGAAGCCATGCGCATCATTTTGGGCTGCACGAGAGACACCAGCTGTGTAGCAATGAGATACCTCCTTGACTTCCCGACAATGGAACACAGCATCAAGATCTGGAGAGCTCGTGCATACTTAAAAATAAGTGCAGATGAGCAGCACCCTCTGCATGACGCTATATTCAGAGAAAAGGGTGATAGGCTTAAGAGGGGCAAATCATGGATGGGTCGGGCGGAAGCTGTCGCCAGACAGGTCTGCAGTCTTACCAGTATCAACCCCGGCAAGGAATGGGTGCCGGTGCCTCCAGCTTTTAATTGCACTTTCTCCTGCATTATCACACTCGACAGACGGTGCAGAGAGCAGAACCCTGCCGCTGTCAATGCAGAGGTTAACGCGCTCATCTATGAACACTCAGATAGCCCCGAAGTGCTCATCTATACAGATGGATCTGTTGTAAAGCAGCAGAGAAGTGCGTGGGCATTTACAGCCCAGTCAGCGTGCCGAACCGTTCAAGAATCCAGTGGTGCCCACTCTATGACCACGAGCAGCATGACGATGGAGGTGATGGCAGTTACACAGGCTTTCATATGGCTGGAATCACTGCATTATACCAACGTGTGTGTACTAAGTGATTCAATGAGCATGATTCAGAAGGTCGAAGCTGGATCTGTACGTAGACAGTGGACTGAGTCGCTGCGGAAGTCTGTTGTCTATAAAGTCACCTTCATCTTCATCTCGGGACATGCGGGAGTCGAGGGAAATGAACGAGCTGACAAACTGGCTGGCACTGCACCCCCTGTAGATGGCCAGCTCATGGATCGTGCCGATGTTATTAACGTCCTCAAAGATATGGCGAGAACAGAGGACTTTGACGTCAGTGATTCCACATCGCTGTCCAGGATGAAAGACCTGGGAGTAAGAATCGGCACAGCCAGACGCGAGAGGTACATCGGGAAAACAAAGCGCATTTATTGGTTGCAGTTAGAACAACCTTAGATAAACGAAGACCAACTTACAAAAAGCATTAGAAAGAGCACATGAAAGATCTTTACATCTTCCCCCAACAATTAATTTGGGTAAATGGAGCGGCGGCAGCAGCAGCAGTAGAAGAAGAAAGAGGAGGAGTAGTAGGAGGGAGGAGGAAGAGGGAGGTGGAGGAGGGAGGAGGAGGGAGGAGGAGGAGGGAGGAAGAGATAGGCGGAGAGAGGGGGATGAGAGAAGAGGAGGGAAGAGGAGGGAGTAGGAGGAGTAGGGAGGAATAGGAGGGAGGAAGAGGGATTAGGAAGAGGAGGGAGGAGTAGGAGGAGGGAGGAGGAGGAAGAGGGAGGAGGAGAGGAGGAGGGAGGTAGGAGGAGGGGAGGAGGAGGGAGAAGGAGGAAGAGGGAGGAGGGGGAGGAGGAGGGAGGAGGAAGAGGGAGGAGGAGGAAGAAGGAGGAGGAGGGAGAAGGAGGGAGGGGAGGAGGAGAAGGGAGGAGGAGAGGGAGGAGGAGGGAGGAGGAGGAGGGAGGAGGAGGGAGGGGGAGGAGAGAGGAGGAGGGAGGAGGAAGAAGGAGGAGGAGAAGGGGGAGGGAGGGGGTGGAGAAGGAGGGGGAGGAAGAGGAGGAAGAGATTGGAGGAGGAAGAGGGAGGCGGAGGGATGTGGAAGGAGGAGGGAGGAGGAGGGAGGAGGTAGAGGGAGGAGGATGAGGGAGGAGGAGGAGGGAGGAGAATGGAGGAGGAGAAGGGAGGAGGAGGGATGAGGAGGAGGGAGAAGGAGAGGGAAGAGGAGGGGGAGAAGGGAGGAGGAGGGAGGAGGAGGAGGAGGGAGGAAGAGGGAGGAGAAGGAGGAGGAGGGGGAGGAGGGATGAGGGGGAGGAGGGAGGAGGAGGAGGGAGGAAGAGGATGAGGGAGGAGGAGGAGAGAGGAGGAAAAGGGGGAGGAAGGAAGAGGAGTGATTAGGAGGAGGGAGGAGGAGGAAGAGGGAGGAGGAAGAGGAAGGACGAGGATGAAGGAGGAAGAGGAGTGAGAGGGAGGAGGGGGAGGGGAAGAGGGTAGGAGGAGGAGGAGGGGAGAGGAGGAGGAGGAGGATTATAACGCATATGCCTGTAGATAACTGTAGCGAAAAGGTGGGTCTGTCTATCTATCTGACCCGGCGTGGCTTCACCCAGCTCCTGGCGGGGTCTACGGTCATTTATTTCCTGAGTGTAAGCGAGTTTTGTTTCCCTATTATCTTCCATTCTTTCTATATGCCCCAGCCATTGTAGTCTATTACCCTTTATGATACCAGTGATTAGCGGGGACTTAAACAGATCATAAATGTCTTTGTTAATTTTTCTTTTCCACTCTCCACTTTGTGTATCCCTAATGGGTCCAAAGATGCGTCTTAATATTTTGTTCTCAAAGATTTGTAATAAGGCTTCGTCTCCTTTCGTTGTACTCCAGGTTTCAGAGCCATACAGCACAACTGGTCTGATCAGTGTTTTGTATATTGTGATTTTGGTGTTACGAGATAGCACCTTTGATTTTAGCAGATGTTGTAGTGCATAGTATATCTTATTTCCAGAGTTGATTCTAGTTTGTATTTCTTCCCTTATGATGTTGGAGCAGTTGAAGATTGTACCCAGGTATTTGTATGTTTCCGTTCTTTTAATGGTCATATTATCTATTTGTATGTGGCCAGAGTTTTTAGCCATTCCGTCTCTTGAAATTACCATATATTCTGTCTTATCTTGGTTGATAACCAGCCCCATCTGTTGGGCTTTTTCCTTTAAGTGAGTCAATATTTCCAATGTCTTTTGTTCACTTTGCCCTATAATATCTATATCATCTGCATAACCAAGCAGCTTGGATGTTCCTCCAATATCACATTCCTCCTTTACCTTCCTTACAACTTTCTCTAGAGCCAGATTGAAGAGTAGCGGCGATAGGGCATCACTCTGTTTCAAGCCAGATGTTATTTGGAAGGGGTCTGATTTCCTGCCTTTATATGTTACTATATTATAAGTATCTTCCATGCATAGTCTGGTCATGTTGATTAACTTCCTTGGTATTCCAAATTCCTGCATATCATTCCATAGACTATTCCTATGGACACTATCATAAGCCTTTTTAAAATCCACAAAAATGTTATGGAGATCTCTTTTATATTCCCAATTTTTCTCGGCTATTTGTCGTAAGATAAATATCTGATCTATTGTTGATCTGTTTTGTCTAAAACCCGCCTGGTAGTCACCTAATATGTCTTCTGAATATGGTTTTAGTCTATTTAGTAATACTGCGGATAGTATCTTATAGCTTGTGGACAGTAGTGATATTCCTCTATAATTTCCACATTGGAACTTGTCTCCTTTCTTAAAGATAGGTATCAATAATGACTCTTTCCAGTCATGGGGTAATTCTTCTGTCCTCCAGATTTTTATTATTAGTTCGTATAGCTTTAGATGTAATGCATGGCCACCTGCCTTTATAAATTCAGCAGCAATTCCATCAGTCCCAGTTGCCTTATTGTTTTTAAGTCGTGTGATTACATATAGGATTTCTTCAAATGTAGGTTCTTCAATTTGTGGTTCGCATGTTAGAACCTCTTCCTGTGGGAAAATGTTACTTGGAGCTTCACAATTTAGTAATTCAACAAAATATTCTTTCCATGTGTTGCACATTTCCTTATTGGTATTTATCATATTCCCATTTTTGTCTTTTAAACCATATGTGTTTTGTTGGTGCCTTCGTTTCATTGACTTCAGTTCTTTAAAACAATTTCTGGATTCATTTTTCTGGTGATTAGTTTCCATATCTTTGATTATATTACTCATATATTCTCGCTTCTGCTGTCGGACTATTTTTGTAGCCTCTTTACATTCATTTCTATAATGCTCTTCCTTTTGGATGTTGTTGATGTCATTTAACCATAAATGTCTGGCATTCTTTTTCCTAATGACTGCTTCTTCACATTTTTGATTGAACCATCTGTTCTTTCTATGCGTGGTTAACACACCGAGACATTCTTCTGCGGTAGATTGAATTGTATTCTTGATGTTCAACCAAGTTTGGTCAACGCTTTCCTCCAAAGGGTTTTGCAGAGTTTCAAGTTTACATTTTATTTCATCTGTAAATTTCTCTTTGACTGTAATTTCTTGTAGTTTTTCTCTGTTATATGTTGGGTGTAATCTTTGTAATTTAGTATAGAAAGCTCTCTTAAGTTTTATTTTAAATTTTGCTCCAACGAGGAAGTGGTCACTGTGGCACTCAGCTCCTCTATAACTTCTAACTTGCTGTATGTTTGATGCATTTCTGTTGTTAATTAAAATGTGATATATTTGATTATAGGTTCTCTTGTCACATGATTTCCAAGTTTGTTTGTATATATCCTTTCTTTGTTGTCTGGTACTGCTAATCTGCAGTCCTTTGGCTTCTGCCAGGTTGATGACTCTCCATCCATTATCATTTGAAGTTGTATGTAGGCTTTCCATACCGGCCACTTTTTTATTAGTTTGCTCTCTACCTATTTTTGCATTGAAGTCTCCCAGCACAATCAGGATGTCCTGTTTGGGGGTTTCTTCTATGACATCTTCCAGATCATTATAAAAGTCTTCTTTAATATCATCTTCTTTCTCTTCAGTAGGTGCATGTACATTAATCATCGTTATATTTTTTCCATTTACCTTTTATTCGTAATTTACTAATCCTGTCATTAACAGCTTTAAAGTTTAAAACGTTCCCCCATAACTCTTTTTTGATGACAAATCCTGTTCCTAATTCATGTTTATTTTGGGTATTTCCTCCATATATTATAATCATTCCATTTTGCTCTAAAGTACCCTCTCCTGGCCACCTTATTTCTTGAATTGCTGTTATATCCATTTGATATTCAACCAGCTCCCGGGTTAGTTCTTCGGCCGCTCCAGCTCAATATATGTGTCCGTACATTCCATGTTCCAAATCTCAAAAGTCCTTTAACGTTCCAAGGTCGTTGTCCAGATAAGTCAGTCCGATATCGAGGCTCATGTATCTGTTTCGTAACAAAACAGGTTTTTTACAAAGGTGGGGATGTTAACCCCACGCTTCAACTCCCAACCTGGAGGACCAGGGTGTTTCTCTTTGTCTGTTCTCTACACTTTGACCTGTCCGGCTTGGGAGGCCCTGCTGGTAGCTACGCTACCGCCGGCATAGCTCTCAGGGTCATTGAGAAACTCAAGCTCCCCCACCACGACAAGGTGAAAACACCATCGTGAATGATTCAAATGTTGTCTCCTTGTGATGACGAAATCTAGCTGATGCCAATGGCCGGATCTTGGGTATTTCCATGTGTCCTTATGCCACTCTTTTGTTTTAAGGAAGGAGTTTGTAATACATAGGTAGTTTATGGTGCAATTCTCCAGCAGCCTTTGCCCATTTTCATTCATGCGACCGATGTTATATTTTCCTAGGCACACTGTCATAAACTCGAGTCCTTGTCCCCTCGAGCATTAAAATCACTGAGCATATACATGCAGTCAGATTTTGGTACTGCCTTGATCACAGAGCCGAGCGCTTCATAGAATTAATCCGTCACATCATCAGCGGAAGTGAGTGTTGGTGCATATGCAGTGATAATGGTGGCAAAACGACAAGTGATTGCCAAGCGCAGGGATAATCATCTTTCATTTCCGACAGCTGGAATTTCAATCATTCCCAGTAGTGAATTCTTCATTGCAAAACCCACTCCATGTGATCTTTTTACTTCCTGCCCTGTACCTTTCCAAAATAAATTGTTTCATAGTTTTCTCTGATTGACCCTTCCTCAGCGAGGCAAGACTCCAGCACGCAACCAATATCGATGTTAAGAGGATTGGCTAATGCAGCAATCAGAGCCATTCAACAGGGTCGTCTCGATCAAGGTGAGTGGACAATTCCGGATACATGGTTCTTGTGTTTCAGGTTGCAAGCCGTAGCTTGAGGTTTCTATTTTTGTTTTCTTCTTAGCGCCTGTTGCATTGGTTTTACAGCCTGCTAATCAGATTTTGTCCCAGCCCCAAGCACCCATTGAAGCAGGTAGGCTGAACCACGTCGGCACCCAATTGACAGGGGGCTGCCCAGCTTAAGGCGGGCGGTAGCTGATCAGTGACACCTGTAGACGTCTCCCATCAGATGCAACCCATGGTGTCACTGAGTACGCCAGTTGACAAGGACTTATAACGTGTAACTGCTACCTCTAGTTTTGATTCCAAGACCGGTTAAGACCAGGGATGGAGTCATACCTCTCCGTAGCATAAAGCCTAGACTGAATTGTAGATACTACGTGTTGCCCATGCAGACTTATCCATGTCTTGGCCTGATTAGTTCACTGCAGAGGAAATGTAACACCAATACACCTGGAACAAGACAAGCCGCAGACGCTGTCGGATCAACAATACATTGCTGTAACTGTCCACATGTCGGAGCTTCGATCATAGACCAGATGCCAACCAAGGCTCAGACAGACAGACAGACAGACAGACAGACAGACAGACAGACAGACAGACAGACAGACAGATAGATAGATAGATAGATAGATAGATAGATAGATAGATAGATAGATAGATAGAACAAACTTTAATTTCAAAGGGTTAAGAATTGGGCACGCAGGCCCGTCTAACATTCTGCCCTTCTATCACTCTCTTTCATACATTATTTCATTCACACACCATTCAAGGCTAACAGAGAACAGCAACAATATAAAAGATATGCATTATAAAGGCATGGGCAAAATGCGAACATCAAAACTACACGACACAGTAATATTAGATAATGGTCTGACACTTGTTATTAGCCATGTGGAATATACTGGCCTATCAAAAGGGGACTGGCTGTTATACTAGGGTTTTATTATTATTATTATTATCTCTATTATTAAGGGGGAAGATAATCCGTACTGAGATAGAGTTCGAGTAATTTGCAATTATATGAATAGGCATTTCTTGTGGAAGATTGTTCCACAGCTGAGCTGCAAAGTACGTTATGCTTGTTTTGTATAAGTCAATCCTAGGCTTCGGAACGTGTAATATATTTAAACGTTTACTGTGTCTAGCATTATATTTAAACAATGGCCAAAGGTAATTTGGGGCATTCCGATGCAGGATTTTGGGAATTAGTTTAGCTTTATTGAAAAGCAGGCGTTTGCGGAGTGGTAGTAACTGAAGGCGTTTATACAGGCTAGGATTGTCAGATAAATGTTTGTTATAAATTAGACTCATGGCCCGTTTCTGGAGTGAGTAAAGTCGCTTGGTGTTTGAATTAGAACAACCGTCCCAGATTGTAGAGCAGTAGTCAAAGTGTGTCTGTATATGAGAAGTATAGAATAGTTTCCTTGTGTCCTCATCAAGGAAGTTTTTAATTTTGGCGAGTTGGTAGACTTTTTTCGCTGTTTGTTTAATAAGCGCTTGAACGTGGGAATTAAAGGTTAGGTTTCTATCAATGATTATGCCTAATGTTTTGTGCTCAATTACACTTTCTACTGGCATGTTATCGATGTGAAGTTGAAGTGATGTGTGTGAGCTTAGAGTTTGAAGTCTTTGTCTGGTTGTTAGTAACATTGATTTTGTTTTGGTGATTTTAATTTGCATACGGTTTTAATAGCTCCACCTAACTACATTATTTAATTCTTGTTGTAAAGACGACTCCAATAAAATACAGTGTTCAGCATTTGTGTACATTGTACAGTCGTCTGCAAATAGATCGCAGGACGACGAAAGATGCAAAGGTAAATCGTTAATATATATGGCAAATAATAGAGGGCCAAGAATAGAGCCTTGCGGTACTCCAATATTGAAGGTAGTGGTTTGAGACAGACATTTATTATGTGATACTACTTGCTTTCTGTTTGATAGAAAAGATGATATTAGAGTGACTACATTAGGGCCAATTTTCATTGTCTCAAGTTTTTTAATTAAAATAACATGGTCTATCATATCAAATGCTTTCTTGAAATCAATAAACACAGTTCCACATAGGCTGTTGTTGTTTATATTCTGGTGCCAATTTTCTATCATGTTTGTTAGGGCCGTATGGCAAGAATATTTTGGTCGAAATCCTGATTGGCTGTCAACAATAAGCTTGTTGCGAACTAAATACTGTAAAGTTACTTTATTGATGTGTTTTTCTAGTGGCTTAGATAGTGATGATAGTAAGGAAATAGGTCTGTAATTGTTCGGGAGAGCATTGTCCAAAGAACCAGATTTAAGAAGACGGTATACTTTAGCGATTTTGAGAGCTGATGGAAAGTGGCCTTTGGTGAGACACTGATTATATACATAGATTAGTGATATACAGATCACTGGCGCAGCACAACGGAGACTCCGGTTGCTGATTCCATCTAACCCAGATGAGGTTGTGTTTTTTAGGTTACTGAGGTAAGTGAATACTTCAGTGATTGTCATTAGCGGTATGTCGGAAAGAATATCGCCTGAGCATCTATTCTCGCAAAACGATGACAGTAAAGATAAGTTGCAAGGAGAATTAGGTATTGAAGCCTTCAACTGGTCTATTTCAGTTTGAAAAAATTACTGAATTGGTCGCATGTAATATGATTTGATGGTAAAGAATTTTGGAAGTTATACTTGTTTATCAAGGTGTTAATTGCCTTCCATATATCATTACTATTTGTTTTATCCATTACTAAGTTCTTAAAGTAATTTTTCTTTTCCCGTCGTATGGTATATTGAACTTTGTTTCTAAGATTACGGTATGCGCTGAGATCCCGCTTTTTATGTGCTTTATCTCTGTCTCTCATAATTTCAAGTATTTCCTGGGTGATCCAAGGTGGCTTGACGTGGTGTTTTACTCGAACTTCCTTGATTGGCACATGTCTATCAAAATCATCAATAAATGTTTTCATCCAGAATTCCAGAGCATCATCCGGGTCAGGAAGCTGACAAACATTGTCTAGAGGTGAACTGAGCAATTCCTGTAAAAATGCGTTTTGGTTGAAATGTTTGTAACTTCAATATTTTACACTTATGTGTTTATGTTTAGGAGTTTTAATTCCTTGTTTAGACCACGTGCAGCATATTGGGTAGTGATCGCTCATTGCACAATTGGGTACAGTGCATTCTATGATGTTGTCTGAGCAAGTTACATAAATGTGATCTATGACTGTTGAAGATGACTTTGTTACTCTAGTAGCCTGTTGTACTATTTGTTGGAAATTGTATGATGCAATTATATTTCCCCATATTATGTTGGATTTGTTGGTGTCAATGTTAAAGTCTCCGAGTAGTATAATTTCCTTCCCGGAAGAGAAAACTACATCCATCATGGTAGTGAAGTTTTCGTACCAGACGTGTCCATCACTGTGATTTCGATAGAGGTAGCCAATTATCAGGGGTGTGCGGTTTTGAAGTTTTAGCTCTAACCAAATATATTCTATTTCGCAAGTTTCAAAGTCTAGCCTACGGTGAGCATTTAGTAAATTAGAAACATAGGTTACTATGCCTTCTCTTGTTTCCTACAGGGATCCCTTCTAAAAACTTTGTACCCTTTAATAGAGATGTCCTCATCTGAAATGTTATCATTAAGTCTACTTTCACTAAGGCCGAATAAATGAAAATTTTGATTAAGAATAGAAGATAACTCTGGTAGCTTGTTAAATAAGCTGCAAATGTTTAAGTGTCCAATGCGTATTCCTGACTTATTGAGCCAGTGTTGCCACTTCTCAGACAATGCATCCATGAAGAAAGTGTAAATTAGTCGAAGTTAAGCAAAAATACAAGACCATAAAAAAATCACAATTACATTAACTTAAAAATATCTGTAATACAAAACCGAATGTAAATGACAATATTATAACGATATAACTAATTAGACCAACGAATATGATGCAAACACGAAACAAAACGAATTAAAGAACATACAACAAATAATTAACCTGAAAAAAATACTTCACAAGCTAATTAACTAACTGTTATCCAAAAGAATTAATAAATGACTATACAAGTCAATGTCTCTGTTTAAAGCGGAGTATCCCACACTGTAAATAAAACGTTAAACAGTAAGCAGAAGTAAGAACAGTGAAGACCCCCTCACTCACAGTAAAAACACAATGAAAAGTATTATAAAAGCTATACAGCTAAGTACTATCAATTAATATAAAGTCAAACCAAGTCAATGTTTGTAGTTGCTTATAACCTAATACGTTACAAGATCAAGTAGTAACCAAATATGCAGATAAACGTTCTAGGAGAGGCTCTTTCTTGTACCGAGATCAGGTGCAGCTTTGTGCTAAGTTGCTAGTAAATACCAGGTTGTGTTGGTTGTTGGTATAGCGACATTATAAGTGCTTGACGAAGTGTAGCTGGGCTATACTGTGTGAGGTGCAACCATTCTGGGTTACAATGAAATGGGTACTGATGATGTCTCATGGGTATGTAATGACTACCAACTAGAGCCTCTGGTTGGTGGCTAACAGGAGGTTGTGGTGGCACATCGTTGTTGCTGAGTGATGGTTCCTTTCTGGGGAGAATAGGAAAAATATCTTCGTAATTAATACCTTCATGTGTGAAAGACGACGTATTTAACATATTTGGTGTAGTGGTAGTGTCCCGTCTGGCTTGGATTTCAGGTGCAGTGGTTATGAGTGGTCTGCACACTTCTGTCCTATTGGTACTTGATGTGATGGGAGTATGTCGTCTGGCTTGAGTTTCAGGAGTAGCTAAAAGTGTCCGGCGCGATCCCGTATTGGATGTCCGTTCAGGATATTTGATATTCTTGGCGAGAAAACTGGTGCCCAATGTAGACAAATGTATTTGGTGCACCAGCCTGTGAAGTGAATGATGCTGTGTTGTTGATGAATTGTATGATGTTTTGAGAACAGAACTTCTGTAAAATGTTGTTATTTATGTCAGCTAGACGGCGCTTGTGTCCATAACTTGGTGATATGATGGAGGAGAAGAAAATTGATGAGTTAGGAAAAGTGTGACGTAATCCGTTCAAGAGTGCCAGCAGTTGAGACCCTGTGATTTGTTGGTTGTTCATGGTGTCGGTGATACCAATATGTACGCTTGCCCTTCTAACGCTATGATTAACAGCCAACCTGCTAATCTTGTCTGTAGATAGATAGATAGATAGATAGATAGATAGATAGATAGATAGATAGATAGATAGATAGATAGATAGATAGATAGATAGATAGATGGATGGATGGATGGATGGTTGGATGGATGGATGGATAGATAGATAGATAGATAGATAGATACATAGATAGATAGATAGATAGATAGATAGACAGATAGATAGATATATAGATAGATAGATAGATAGATAGATAGATAGATAGATAGATAGATAGATAGATAGTTAGATAGATAATTTGTGCAGAGTTATAATCACATTAAGCCGGGAGTGCAGGGAGTGGCCAGCAGGGGCCACGGAAGTGGAAATCCAGCAACTAATTCAGGACAATGCTCACTCGAGTGATGTGGTTATCTACACAGATGGTTCGGTGTCAAGAGGTGAGAGAAGTGGCTGGGGTTTCATAGCCAAAGCTAATGGTCGATGTTTGGGACAGGAGAGCCTGGCATATGATACCACAACATCCAGCTTAAGAATGGAAGTGGAGGCAGTCACTGCGGCTCTCCGCTGGATGGAGAATACGACACACACACACACACACATCGTGATTGTAACTGACTCAGAAAGCATGCTGACGAGGGTGAGGACGGGCAGACTTCGTGCGGAGTGGCTTGCTTCGCTTCGGAGGTCACGGGTGACAAGCATCGCCTGGATCTTTTCTCCGGGGCATGCCGGTGTGCTGGGAAATGAACAGGCGGACAGATTGGCTGGCTATGCAGAACTTGGTGGAGTATTGATACATGACAAGGCAGACGTGGTTGCGGCCTTGTGGGAGCACGTGCACACCTCGGAGGAGCAAATGGATTACCATGGTCTGGCAAGAATGAGACAACGAGGAGTGACGAAGGGATCTGGCCGACGCTCAACGCTCAAAGGAAAGGCGAGACGGACTTATAATCAGATTGCTACTGGTACTATTAGTGTTGGAACTCTTCGATGGCTGCTGAGGATGGGGACGGAGCACTTATGGGAATGCCCCGAATGCTGTGATGTCGATTCCTAAATCAATCAATCAATCAACCAATCATAGATAGATAGATAGATAGATAGATAGATAGATAGATAGATAGATAGATAGATAGATAGATAGATAGATAGATAGATAGATAGATAGATAGATAGATAGATAGATAGATAGATAGATAGATACATAGATATGAAACAGAGGTAAAAACAGGAGCAAGAACCACTTACTTCTGCTACGGTGATGTGAGGAGAAGAGCGCAACCCTGACTGCGTAGGGCCTAAGAAGAAAATGAATAAAGAGAAAGAACCTCTTACCGTCCCCGGTTAACAAGAATAGAAAAGGATTAATGTTTAAGAAGACCCAGGGTGGGCCGACAGGGAATTGCAACAAGATTCTCCAATTCCATTGGGACCTTTCCGTCTTGACAGACGATAGTTTGGCTTATTGTGCTTCAAAAAGGCGTCATAACTACGACCCATGGGGGTGGTGAGTGTGGCTGGTAAGGCCAATTCTTGCTGCAAATGTTTGCCCACAGTAGATGCATGTGAAAACATGGTCATTTCCACCATTGTGCACCATCTTACGTCTCTCACGCTCTGTATGTGCTTTATCTGCAATCATTTTCTCTTGTGCCTTTATTCCATTTCTGATGTTTGCCCTCCACGCAACACGTTCAGCGGCGACTTGTTCGAAATGTGCATTATCTATGCCTGTATCAATCATGTCCCGCTTACACACATCTTTGTATCGTAGTAGAGGCCGACCCTGAGATCTCCTACCCGTCTGTAATTCACCAAAAAAGATGTCCTTTGGTATTCTACCATCATCCATCCTCCTAACATGTCCTATCCATCTAAGTCTACGAAGACTGAGCATGGAATACACCGTCACACAACCTGATCTTTCCAATACTTCAGTATTTGTGATTTTGTCTTGCCACTTAATACCAAGTATTCTTCGCAGACACCGCATATGAAAGCTGTTTAAACGTTTCTCTTGGCGTGAGTAAGTTGTCCAGGTTTCACTGCCATAAAGAAGAGTACTAAGGACACAGGCTTGGTAGACGAAGGACTTTTGTTTTGGCAGTAAGCTTCCTGTTCTCCCAGACTCTTTTTGCTAACATGTTCATTGTTGTTGTTGCCTTGCCAATCCTGATGTTGATTTCCTGATCGAGGGATAATTTGCTATTTACCACTGATCCTAGATATGGAAAGTGGTCTACTATCTCCAGTTCGGCGTCGTCAATAAAGGTTGATGGTACACCATGTGCACCTTGTGACATAATCTGTGTCTTCTTTTTGTAAATTGTTAAACCAAATTCAGAACAAGCATTGGAGAATGCAGATAGTAGATGTTGTAATTCTTCCTCAGAGTGGGTCGTAATCGCAGCATCATCCGCAAAAAGCAACTCTCTGATTAGTACCCTCCTAATTTTGGTCTTGGCCTTCAATCTCTGAGCATTATAGAGGCCACCACCTGAGCGTGAGTGAATGTATATACCGTCATCCTGATCACGAAAGGCATAATTCAGTATAAGTGAAAAGTATATCCCAAAGAGGGTGGGGGATAGTACACAACCTTGTTTAACTCCACACTTGAATTCAAACTCTTCTGAAGTTGAGCCATGAAACTTGATTATACCCTTCATGCCTGTGTGGAACGATTCCACAATGGACAGAAGAGTTGGTGGGCAGCCAATCTTCTTTAGTGCTTTGAACAGACCCTCACGACTGACCAAATCGAATGCCTTTGTGAGTTCAATGAAGGCAATAAACAGTGGCTGATTTTGTTCCCGGCATTTTTCTTGCATCTGTCGCAATGAGAATATCATATCAATGTTAGACCGGTTCTGACGGAAGCCGCACTCTGATTCGGGGTAGACTTGATCTCCCAGGACTTGAAGTCTGCGCAGGACAATTCTGGCAAATACTTTCCCAACAATACACAGAAGTGAGATACCCCTATAGTTGTTACAGTCGCTCCGATCTCCCTTGTTCTTGTACAGCGTTATGATGTTTGAATCTTTGAAATCCTGTGGGACTTGTCCTTCACGCCAGCATAGCTCTATTAGCTGGTAGATCTGTACAGCGAGTGTGTCTTGCCCACTCCTGATTACCTCTATTGTAATCCCATCCTTACCTGGAGCCTTGCCAGATGCAAGCTCATTTATAGCACACTTAACTTCTGTTATAGTGGGAAGTGTGTCCAGGTGGTCAAGAGTTGGCAGGGCCTCTATGGCGTTGAGGGCATCATCCGCTAGCTTGGTCTCACTTGAGTAAATCTCTAAATAGTGCTAGATCCTTCTATCCATCTGCTGTTTCTTATCAGTGATGATTTCTCCAGTCAAGGTTTTCAGCGGTGCACGTCTTTTGATCATTGGACCACAAGCTTTCTTTATCCCTTCATACATGCTTCTGATGTTTCCCTTATCAATTGCGATTTGAATAAACTCACATAACTTGATCCACTTTCCAGGATCATGAGTGTTAATAATATTAATCCTGGGACTAGACTTGCGTTTAGCTGTGTAGA
Source organism: Cepaea nemoralis (assembly GCA_014155875.1). Lineage (NCBI taxonomy): Eukaryota > Metazoa > Mollusca > Gastropoda > Stylommatophora > Helicidae > Cepaea > Cepaea nemoralis. Next base: position 137,381 of record JACEFZ010027648.1, on the reverse strand, counting down.
TTCTCTTTGGTCTCAGTCTAACCCTTGCAACAACCAAAGAATGATCTGTATCACAATCAGCACTGTCGTAACTTCGAGTTTATGGTTTCTAGTTCAGATGTTGTCTCAGTGTGATAAAATGAAGTCCAGCGGATGACAATGGCCGGATCTTGGATGTTTCCATGTGACCTTATGCAACTCTTTTGTTTTAAAAAAGAAGTTTGTAATACATAGGTCATTTCTAGTGCAATGCTCCAGCAGCCTTTGCCCATTATCATTCATGCGACCGATGTTGTATTTTCCAAGGCACACTGGCCATGAACTCGAGTCCTTGCTCACACGAGCATTGAAATCACTGAGCAAATAAATGTAATCGGATTTTGGAACTGCCTTGATCGCAGAGTCTAGCTGCTCATAGAACGTATCCTTTACATCATCAGAGGAAGCGAGTGTCGGTACATATGCAGTGAGAATGGTGGCAAATCCACAAGAGGTTGCCAAGCGCAGTGATGATAATCTTTTATTACCTCCAGCTGGGATATCAATCATTCCCAGTAGCGAATTCTTCACTGCAAAGCCCACACCATGTTGCCTTTTTTCTGCCTGCCCTCTTCCCTTACAAAAAAAGGTGTAATTGTTTTCCCTGAGTAACCCTTCCTCAGCGAGGCGAGTCTCCTGCAGGCCAGCAATATCAATGTTAAGACGATTGAGATCAGCATCAGTCACATCCGTTTTTCTCACATCGTCAATATTTGTCAAGTCAGTGGAAAATCCTGGACACATGGTTCTCACGTTCCAGGTTGCAAGCCGTAGCTTGAGGTTTCTATTATTCTTTTTATTAGTACCTGGTGCATTGGTTTTACAGACAGACAGACAGACAGACAGACAGACAGACAGATAAATAGATAGATAGATAGATAGATAGATAGATAGATAGATAGATAGATAGATAGATAGATAGATAGATAGATAGATAGATAGATAGATAGATAGATAGATAGATAGATAGATAGATGCCGACGTAAAGAGATAGCGAGGTAGAGAGATACAGATAAATAGATGTAGAGAGATAGATAGGTAGTGAGGTAGATAAGTAGATAGAAGGATGGATGAATACATGGATAGATAGGACGAACGAATGAACGAACGAACATACTTTATTTTCAAAGGATAACAAATTGGGCATACAGGCCCGTCTTACATTCGGCCCTTCCAATCACTCATCTTTCTTTCATCAACAGTGCATACGAAAAAACATTGTCAAATGAATTTTGTAAACATAAACAATGCATATTATTATGTTATGAGACACATCCACCACCCACCCACACATCCCCCATTCACTCCAACTACCCCACCCAACCACACACACAACCCAGACGCACATACATACCCCCACCCATCCATCACATCCCTACACCTAAACATCTCCCCACCCACACACACCTTCCATCCACCACACACCCCAAGCACACATACATTCCCCAACCCACACATCCCCCACCCACTCACATCAACCCACCTAAACACATCTCCCCACCCAGATATACTCTACACGTCCCATTACCCACCAACAGTCACCCATCCATATATCCTCCTCCACACACCTCCAACAACCCAGCCAAACTCACATTCCTCGGCCACATATTCCCCCGCACACACTCATCTCCTCGCCAACTCACATATCCCGCACCTACACACACACAATTTCCGCACCCACCCACATAATCTCCCATCTCCCCCAGCCCATTCAACAGACAGACAGACAGACAGACAGACAGACAGACAGACAGACAGACAGACAGACAGACAGACAGACAGACAGACAGACAGACAGGTAGGTAGGTAGGTAGGTAGGTAAGTAGGTAGGTAGGTAGGTAGGTAGGCAGGTAGGTAGGTAGGTAGGTAGGTAGGTAGATAGATAGATAGATAGATAGATAGATAGATAGATAGATAGATAGATAGATAGATAGATAGATAGATAGATAGATAGATAGATAGATAGATAGATAGAATTAAAAAGGTTGTAACAACGGAGGGCGATTAATAGGTCAATTGAACATGTCGAGTGAAGGCGTTAGCCGTAGCTCAGAAGATCAGAATTGGCAGCCGAGTCATCAGAGAGAGAATAGTATCTGTAGTTAGTTACCTTCAGCTAAACGAGAGACCGAGATAACGTATTATATTTTGGGAATTGAAGTCAGCTGACTGTCTGTCTGTCTGTCTGTCTGTCTGTCTGTCTGTCTCTCTCTCTCTCTCTCTCTCCCTCTCTCTCTCTATGTGTCTCTCTGTACTCATCAAACGGCTAGCGCTGTAGACACATTTCACATAGACAGGATTCAGCTGGGTAGCCTTTGTATTTTCTATGTAGTGATTGTTTTATTAGTTTGGTGTCTGTGTTGTTTTGTTCTGTGCTGACGAAGGCTTTGGCCGCAACGTTCATTTTGTTTCTTGTAATCGTGTTCTAGTAAAGCTCACAATCTACTTATCTTATTTTGGCAATTCATTCGCTGTGTCTCTCTGTGTCTCTCTGAATCTCTCTTTCTCATTCTGCCTTTCTCTGTGCATCTCCATCTGCATCTCCCTGCCTATCTCTGTGTCTCTCTTTGCCTGTCTCTGAGTGTTTCTGTCTAGCTCTGCAAATCTCTCTTTTCCCCGCTCTCTCTCCTCTCTCTCTCTCTCTCTCTCTCTCTCTCTCTCTCTCACTCTCTCTCTCACTCACTCTCTCTCTCTCTCTCTCTCTCTCTCTCTCTCTCTCTCTTTCTCTCGACTATATATGTACATTGTAAATGAGCACCTGTGAAAGGTGTTGTTCTTTAATCAGTGTTCGTTTCGATATAATAAAGATGGTTGTGTGTACAAAACAGTATTATCAAAAGACCTCCATTGTTGATTGGTAGTTCTGCATGTCTTTTGTTAGCAAAATAGAACTATTCTCGGTGCACATATCTGCATCCACCAAGACTAACATATCCTAGACACAATATCAGTAATTTCAATATACAGACTGTTGTATATCTTGCCGAGGAGCGGCTGACTGAGTGGTTAGAACGCCGGACTGTCATTCGGGAGACCCGGGTTCGATCCCCGGTAAGGTGTGGGATTTTTTTCTGTCGGGGGCAAAAAGAAAATCCTAACCTGCACAGTTCGCGGCGACTGCACTAGCCAGGCGGCCTTTATTCCTCAGGCTCAAAGACCCCTCTGCCATACACCGCAAGGTACTATATTGGCAGTAAATGACAGTTTGAATGACAGTATATCTTGCCATTTTTTCACAGCAATACGCGGTAAGTAGTAGTTTAGTTTAGTTTAGTTTAGTTTAGTCGACGGATCAACATCATGGCACACGGGTGTAAGCCATAAGTGCTCCGTTCTTCTCCTAACTCAAGCCTAAGTCCGGAGAATCTCAACTAAGTGCACGAACTCCGTAGCACCGGTGAGGATCTTGAAATACTTTGGGTAGATTTGTAACTCGAAATTTGTCCCGGGCAGCGCCGATCGGCTACTCCTTCTCGATTTCCACCTGCCAAGGGGTTTTTTTGCGTGCGCAGCAATACACGGATGCGTCCGATATCACTACCCAGAGACCAGGGGACATTTTCTTACTAGAAGTTCACGTGAAAAAATCCCGGCCCTCGCCGGGGCTTGAACCTGGGACCTCCGCACTCAAGGCGGACACCATACCTCGAGATCACCCCCCCCCCCCTCCCCCGGTAAGAAGTAGTCCCAGTATAAATACTGATATTAAAGAAACCATTACTGAATGATACGAATGTCAGATTATTAACAACTTACTTTTGCCATTTCAAGAGGTGTCTCCTTGATGGAAACACGGCGTGCAGGAAGAAGGCAACAATGCATGTGGTTAGACAACACCATGAGGTGGTCTGTAAGAAGGATGGTTGGGCCCATAGTCAGACGCAATACAGTGGATCTTCATCTCTTTCGCATCTCCAATGAGGCATAGTGCCTCAACCAGCTATATAGCCATGCCGTCATATCTTTAGTTATCTCCAGCAGATACTCAATGTACCCTTACTGCCCCCCCCCCCCACACACACACACATATTACTTACACTTGTCTTTAATTCTCTTCTTCATATGATTTTTAATTTTTGTTTAATTTAGTTGCATGTCCTTCACATGACATAGCAGTCAACCCCAGCATTTTGGCTGTTCGTAATTCCTGGGCATGTTTTACGTTCAGTAGTTTGCCATTGATTTCTGAACGACCGGCATCTATATCATTTTCGAAAACACCATCACCGTTGTGTTTCAAACCCACGTATACGGGATTACAAATAGCGTCCTTAACTCTTTGCCACGGAGACGGCAACTTGATTCTTAGATTGCGACGTGGGTTCCAGAGAAAGGACCTACTAATTATACAATATTCAGATTCTTTCAGGGTGTGTCCTAACTAGCACCAACGTCTTTTCCCGACCGTTCATTCTCTGAAACCTTCCTAGAACCATCCTTAATTTTGCATTAGTGATTCCTACATGCTCAGTTAGCCCTTCTGTTCGGTACAGTCATAAATTAATGTATGTTTGTAGTTTATTAATAATTCAAAACATTGTTTTCCTCTTGTGAGTTTTAATCATAAAGGCATAAACAATAAACTACACAGATTATTGCCTGGCATGGTTTGCAGTATCTCATCAGTACTGCAAAAGGAAAGTTTTACATATCATGACATGGCGTAATGATCTTGTCAACCGAAGTAAACAAAACACGTTGTCATATGTTTCAATGTCACGTTGGTGCGCTTAAGAACGCATATCAAATATGCCGAAGAATCTACTGGTTTAACGTTAAATTAGACATTAGTGTTAAATATTTTAATTCGGATACTAGTTATTATTTTTGTCGACGTCTGTACATTTTAGGAAGTTTCGAATGCCCCATATGCCATTTAAAAAAAGAAAATATCACTATCTTTTCCGCCACTGCTTCCATAACAGGTGTTTGATTCCGTATCTTGATCTTAGGTTTCGTCAGCGGATATTGGGTTATCGTTTGCGTGGGTTATTTTCAGTTTCTTTGTCTTTCACCTATACATCTTTTGAATCTCCAATAAACTGTGTTTAGTTTAGCTTACATTTGATTTCGAGTGTTGTGCAATAGGACGATGTCATCAGCGAAGTTCAGATCATTGAGCTGCGCTTCCGGATTCGATTGCATTCATCTTCAAGCTGAAGTTAGTTAGTTAGTTAGTTAGTTAGTTAGTTAGTTAGTTAGTTAGTTAGTTAGTTAGTTAGTTAGTTAGTTAGTTAGTTAGTTAGTTAGTTAGTCGCGGTTCCAACTTCACGGCAACGGGTCGTCCCCATATTGCTCCGTTCCTGTGCCAGTGAATATCACAAAATGCCCCTCACTGCCCCATGTGAACAATGGAATAGACATGAGTGTCGGCAAGCCAACAGCCCGCACAGGTACACTGTGCATAATGCCGCCGCCAGAATGCCAACACAAAAGTCCTCCACGAAAAATACAGTTCATCGTCGATGAAAACGGCAATCACCAGAAAGACTTCATTGACCGGGGTTTTATCCCATATGGCTCGGCTCGTTCTACCCACCGAAAGTGCTGCACAAAGCACGAACTCCTTAGCTACAGCAACGACTCCCAGGAGTCTCCTGAAAAATGCACTCGTGAACCAAAAAGGCAAACCAGTCAATCCAGCAACAGCCGGCCGTCATCGTTCCAAACATGCAGTTCACGCGAAAAACCGCGGACAGATGCAAAAGCATTCCACGTGAAATTCACAACTCACAGTGTCGCGCCACGCTCTCACTCAGTAGCAGGGCGACGGAACCATAGCCTCCTTAGTCGCCTCTTACGACGTGCATGGTAGGCAACAGTGTTACTATTCTTTGCTCCCCCGTATGGGCCCCGGAAACACACGGGCGAAGCTGAAGTTATCATAATGCAGTCTATAAAAAGTAATACAATAATGGTGACTAGAGACATGCCTGCTCACTCCTTTTCGTATTTTTTATCCAAATATATCTGCTAGCTTTTCATCATGTAGTACTCGTATATGATGCCTTTATTATATTAATAATTTTCGGAGAGATCTGATAGTTCCCGATCATTTTCAAAAAAGGGTTATTAATTCTGTCAAAATCCGCTTCTTAGATCAGAAATCCAGTATGGAATGCGAGTTTAGTTCAGTGAATTGTTCCATTATTATACATAATGCGGCTTTCTAGTCAGCACATGGTCTCTTTCGTCTTTTGTCGGTGCTTTCTCATAGTTAATATTCAGATCAACTTCTTCTGAATTGATGTCTGTTAGGACTGGTCTATTTAGAAGTTTCCCGACGTATTCAGCACAATTACTCATTTGATCTTTGGTGTTGATGATAACTTTTCTATACTAACGTAATAATAACTTCTACGTCAAGTAGAGATAATTTAAATTTATTGTAAATACATGAAGCAATGAAACTTGGGAGTGCAACAGCGATGGAGCGAGGAAGGGAATGCACGGGAAGAGTGTATCGAATACTAGACAGAGAATGTGGTGTTTACTAGTAGCAGACATCTCACTTTTATTTGGGTATTGAATATAATATTCCAAAATCAATATTCACGCAAAGCGGGACCGCGCAAATAACACAACGCAAAAGACGATAAATAGTGATGTTTATATCACTACTCTACTACTGCACTAGCTTTGCTGCTGTACTCTAGTAAAACAAAAGACGATAAATAGTGATGTTTATGTCACTACTCTACTACTGCACTAGCTTTGCTGCTGTACTCTAGTAAAACAAAAGACGATAAATAGTGATGTTTATGTCACTACAATACTACTGCACTAGCTTTGCTGCTGTACTCTAGTAAAACAAAAGACGATAAATAGTGATGTTTATGTCACTACTCTACTACTGCACTAGCTTTGCTGCTGTACTCTAGTAAAACAAAAGACGATAAATAGTGATGTTTATGTCACTACTCTACTACTGCACTAGCTTTCCTGCTGTACTCTAGTAAAACAAAAGACGATAAATAGTGATGTTTATGTCACTACTCTACTACTGCACTAGCTTGCTGCTGTACTCTAGTAAAACAAAAGACGATAAATAGTGATGTTTATGTCACTACTCTACTACTGCACTAGCTTTGCTGCTGTACTCTAGTAAAACAAAAGACGATAAATAGTGATGTTTATGTCACTACTCTACTACTGCACTAGCTTTCCTGCTGTACTCTAGTAAAACAAAGACGATAAATAGTGATGTTTATGTCACTACTCTACTACTGCACTAGCTTTCCTGCTGTAATAGTGATGTTTATGTCACTACTCTACTACTGCACTAGCTTTGCATGCTGTACTCTAGTAAAACAAAAGACGATAAATAGTGATGTTTATGTCACTACTCTACTACTGCACTAGCTTTGCTGCTGTACTCTAGTAAAACAAAAGACGATAAATAGTGATGTTTATGTCACTACTCTACTACTGCACTAGCTTTGCTGCTGTACTCTAGTAAAACAAAAGACGATAAATAGTGATGTTTATGTCACTACTCTACTACTGCACTAGCTTTGCTGCTGTACTCTAGTAAAACAAAAGACGATAAATAGTGATGTTTATGTCACTACTCTACTACTGCACTAGCTTTGCTGCTGTACTCTAGTAAAACAAAAGACGATAAATAGTGATGTTTATGTCACTACTCTACTACTGCACTAGCTTTGCTGCTGTACTCTAGTAAAACAAAAGACGATAAATAGTGATGTTTATGTCACTACTCTACTACTGCACTAGCTTTGCTGCTGTACTCTAGTAAAACAAAAGACGATAAATAGTGATGTTTATGTCACTACTCTACTACTGCACTAGCTTTGCTGCTGTACTCTAGTAAAACAAAAGACGATAAATAGTGATGTTTATGTCACTACTCTACTACTGCACTAGCTTTGCTGCTGTACTCTAGTAAAACAAAAGACGATAAATAGTGATGTTTATGTCACTACTCTACTACTGCACTAGCTTTGCTGCTGTACTCTAGTAAAACAAAAGACGATAAATAGTGATGTTTATGTCACTACTATACTACTGCACTAGCTTTCCTGCTGTACTCTAGTAAAAAAAAAAAAAAACATGGCTCTTCCTACAACAGAATAAAGCTATTCTAAAACCCAATCTAAGATACCTAGCCTTAATCTAAACTGCTAATACCCAGGGAGGTGCCAACTGTCGCAACAATATATCTGACATGGCTCAGCCAATAGAGTAGTGTGACCCACGGCCATGTGATGACAGATTCATCCAGACTGACCGTTAACGAGTTTCTGTTATGCCAGAGCCCATTGCTGACCCCAGTGCAATGAGTGCCAGGGCATGCGGGTGTATGAGGAAATGAGAGGGCTGACAAGCACACGCTTGTAGATAAGGCTTCTGTAGAAAGCGGACGAGTCATGGACCAAGCTGACATTCTGAATGCTTTACGAGAAGTAAGTCGTTCGCAAGAACCAAGTGATGACTGTGAATCTACAATCATGGCCAGGTTGCGAGATCAGAAAATTAACAGAGGTGTGCCCAAACAGGAACACTACACATGAAGCAAAGAAGATTAATAAACCAACACAGAAATAGTGTCGTTAGTAGCTGTACGCTGCGGGATTTACTGAGGAAGGGATCCGAGCACTTATGGACTGAATGGTTCGATGTGCAATGAAGATGATCTGTCGACTAACTAACTTAACTGCTGCACTGTTTATTAGTACCTGTAAGCGCCAACTATAATAATATATGCTACATGTGCTTGCTTGCTTGTGTTCGTTGGCTTGAGCTCCAACGCGACGTCCTGTATGTCGGATGAAGGCAACCTGTTGTCCAACATCAGTGTGATGTCATACAGGACTTGAGGTTTGCGTGAGTATCCGTTGTCCCATGTCTGGCTTATTGGTGTGCAGACTGGTGGTTCCTCGCCGTACAGGCAGACATTCTCCGACTTCGGAGGAATCGGCGATCCTACTGCCTTTAGGAAGGACCCCGATGGGACCTGTTGCCCAGGACGCTCGACGACGATGCGTCAATAGTCAATAGGTCTTGGCCAGTATATAACCCGGCCTTGGTGCCTTGGAAACACCTCTGCGTCCCTATGCTACATGTATTATCATACCTCTTGTTATCAGCACACAGATATACCTCTACAAACCCATATTTACCTCGCACACGATAAATTAATTCTACCAATTACCGCAATCAACGAACAGAGCATGATGAGAATGAACTGGAGATGCGGTTAATGTTTGCAAGCAGTAATGAAATACATAGCTGAGTTAAGTTGAGTTGAGCTAAGAAGCGACATCACTGCACTCAACACATTCCCATACGCGTTCCATCCCCTCGTTCAACAGCCAGCGAAGAGTCATACTACTAATCGTTCCCACCGCCATATGATTAAAAATTCTCCTAGTCCTCCCCTCTCAGTTTGGAGATTCTTCCAGAACCCCTGCCGATACCGCGCAATCTCATTCTTTCTACTTACGGGTTCTCAGTCTGTTCCCCCGTCTTCTCCACCTCGTACAACAGGCGCACGACCACCTCTCCCATGTTCATAGGTATGAAATGCATAATGCTGCCCAATTAGTACACACAGTTTTGTTTTTACAATTGCATTATTATTTTGTCTTTCTTATATTTGTATTCTATAGAACGCGGGACTCCCTTTTGGGAGACCCGGGTTCAATCCCTCGGGAAGGTGTGGGATTTTTTTCTGTCGGGGGCAAAAAGAAAATCCTAACCTGCACAGTTCGCGGCGACTGCACTAGCCTTAATTCCTCAGGCTCAAAGACCCCTCTGCCATACACCGCAAGGTACTGAGTGGCACCTTGCAGTCTTGACAGACCAAAGTGTGTGAGTTGGAATGTGGCCAATATTCCATCGCAATGCCTGGGCAGAGCTTCAGAGAAACATGTGGTGCCCAAACGACATGTCCCCTCTCTCGACCTAGTCTTGTGTATTCCAGACGAATGGGTAACCAATACGTCTGGCACAAGGTAGGCTGCAGACGTTGGCGGCACAGCGTCAATCCTCCGAGACCTCGCCACCACGAGCAGATGGCGAGTGATGGCCAGGCCCTAGAGCCCAAGGGACCCGGCTTAGAGGCGTTCAGCCAAGTCCCCCAGGTGTGGGCCTCGTACGCTTCCGGACCGTAAGGGCGCGCACATCTGTCAATCACAAGTGTCCGGACCTGTGTAAAGCGTGCACTATCATCAGACTCTCCGCCTGACTTTAGCAGACCCCGCGACCAGCGGGAATAGGCCCGCCAGAGCTACCGCAGGAGACATTACTTGTCTATTGCGAGCAATGTCTCCCATCCCTCCACTGTGCGGCTCTCGCGACCTGCGAGTACAAACATGGTAGGCATGCCACGTACCATCGACATTTGATAGGGCAGACATTTGAAAGATGCGTCGCCGGCACGTAGGCCATGCGATCAGCACAAAGTTATCCAGAGTCACCAATGGGAACGCCGCGCCCCGCGAAGGGCAACGACGATTGGATTTGAACTAATAAAAGCGCTCTTTCCGCGAGGGTCGGAGCTTGGTAGGCATGTATTAGCTCTAGAATTGCCACAGTTATCCAAGTAGGATCGTGTCATCTAAGGAACCTCGACTGATTTAATGAGCCATTCGCGGTTTCACCGTGAGACAGTGTGAACTTAGACATGCATGGCTTAATCTTCGAGACAAGCATATGACTACTGGCAGGATCAACCAGATACCTATCGGACAGACGGACTATTCACGCACACGCAAGCCAAGAGTAGCATCGCTAAAGCGCGCCCTCCCGGTACAAGGTGATACATGCAAAAGCACTGGACGCCTACCGACGAGCTTTCAAGCTACGCCGGCAGGACTAACCGAAAAAAACAAAAGCTATACCAGCTTACTGGGTACTATATTGGCAGTAAATGACAGTTCGACAGTATATTTGTATTTGTTCTTTTAGAAGCTCTCGGCGGTAAGTAGAACACAATTGCTACTGCTGTGTGTGTATGTGTGTGTGTGTGTGTGTGTGTGTGAGAATATTAAACTGAAGCACAATGTAAATAAATATAAGCATAGGGCAATACTTCAGAAATTAAGTTTTCTCTGGGAGATAAGACACAAAACGTCACCTAACAGCTAACCATAATACACATACGATATATCCTAGCGTAAGAATTTTTGGTATTAAATGGCAAGACAAAATCACAAATAATGAAGTATTGGAAAGATCAGGTTGTGTGACGGTTTATTCCATGCTAAGTCTTCGTAGAATTAGATGGATAGGACATGTTAGGATGGTGGATGATGGCAGAATACCAAAGGACATCTTTTTTGGTGAATTACAGATGGGTAAGAGATCTCAGGGTCGGCCTCTACTACGATACAAAGATGTGTGTAAGCGGGACATGAATGATACAGTCATTGATAATGCAGATTGGGAGCAAGTCGCCGCTGAACTTGTTGCATGGAGGGCAAACATCAGAAATGGAATAAAGACAAAGGAGAAAATTATTGCAGATTAGTCACACACCGAGCGTGTGAGACGTAAGATGGCGCATGATGGTGGAAATGACCACGTGTTCACACGCACCCACTGTGAACGGCCATTTACAGCTCGAATTGGCCGTGTCAGTCACATTCACTACCGCCATGGGTAAAAGTTATTATGCCTTTTTGAAGCACAAACTATCGTTTGTCAAGACGGCAAGGTGCCAATGAATGAATGAATGAATGAATGAATGAATGAATGAATGAATGAATGAATATCCTCCCGTTAATAAGGATTGCAGACAGGCTCAAGGTGCAGCAGCCTAAGTCATACATGCGAATGGTCATGGACAAGGAACATTTCCTGCATGAAGCCCTGGACACGGATATGGGCCACAGGCTGATAATGGAAAAAAAACATGGATGGCTCAGGAGGAGGACACAATCAGAAAAGTGTGCAGACTTGAGAACAGTTGGAGAGGAGAGAAGTGGGTCAGAATACTCGGGGCCATTTCACGACCAGGTAATGTAATAGTATACGCGGATGGCTCTGTGCTAAGAGGCAAAAGATGTATCTGGGTGTTCATAGTGAAGGTGATTGGTGCAGTAGAGCCTGACATATGATACCACAAAATCAAGTCTGAGAATGGAGGTAAAGGCAGTCACTGCGTCGTTCAGCTGGCTGGGGACAACCAGGATACACTGGACGCGATTTGAACGGACTCACAGAGTATGCTGAGACATGCTTCATGCAGAGTGGCTTGCTTCAGTGTAAGGAATTAAAGATAGGTATCGTCTATTGGATCTTTTCCTCCGTAAACGTTGGTGTGATGGGAAGCAAGCAAGGTGAACAAATTGGCTGAGTCTGTACGGGTGGGTGGGGTATTGGTACACGATACGGCAGATGTGGTCATGGTCTTTTGGGATAATGTGTATAGTGCGGAGAAACAGATAAATCATTATGGCCTGGGAAGATTGGTTTAACAAGTATTGACCTGAGGAACTGGCCGACATCCAGCACTTAGAAGAAAATCTGCCATTTGATGTTTCTCAGCTTGTCTGCTTATTGTCCGTGTTAAATATCCATACAACAGTATTGGTACCTTATATGAATGAAACTGGCTAAACTTCGATAAAGCTCTGGGAATGTAAACAAAATAAAAACAGAAAGCACAGAGCAGCTTTTCAAAAGACATTTACGTAAAACGAAGGACGTCTCTGCGACTAGTTTTCATCAGCAAACTAACAAAAGCAACCACAACAACATGTAAACCACGGCGAAGACACTACAGATACTATATTAAGACATAATAACAGAATAAGAAGGTGGGGAAAATGAGGGGAAATGAATAAGAAGAAACATATAATAGCAGAAAAAAAGAATATGAGAAAAATTGGGGAGCTGAATGAAAATAGAAAATGAAAACAATGTATTCTACTCATCTCGGAGTTCCAGAATGTGAAACAACAGCCAGTCATGACGGTGGTCAGCCTATATAGCCAGCAGTGCAATGCTGTGCGGTCATGACGTCCCCTTCCCCTAAATGAGAAGAAATATGGAAAAGTGCCTGGTCCAGATTAAATTACTTTGGAGGAGATTGCATTATAATGATATTATGGAATCGAAATAATGCTAACATGTCTAAATGACATCTATAATAGTGGGTATGTTCCTATCAACCTACTGAAATCCATCTTTATTGCTCTGGCAAAGAAACCAGATGCTTTAGACTTTGAAAATCATAGAACAATAAGTCTTATGAATCACGTGACAAGGCTATGAATTAAAATAGTTACGATAATAATACGAAACAAGATTGAACCTTGCATTAACCATGTACAGTGTGTAATTATTATAGGAAAAGGCGCAAACAAAACTATCATTAGCGGCAAACATCTGCTAATAAGAAAGAACATGGCAGCAAGTAGCAGAAATAGTTGAGTTGAGTTGAGTTGATTCAAGAACCGACATCATTGCACTCGGGGCATTGCCATAAGCGCTCAGACATCATCTTCAACATCCACTGGAGAGTTCCAATACTGATGGTGCCCGTTACAATCTGATTATATGTCCATCTTATCACGACACTTGGGAGAATGCTGCTGCCATGAGTCTCAAGTACATAAAATAATAGGTTCACTAGACTCAGAATAAGAGATGAGACGCAATCACGAAAACGATTAGGAAGACGAGAAAACAAGGGAGACCAACGCTCAGTGAGTGGGTGGAGCTAGTCGGGGTCACGTGATGAGATCCCAACTGACACTTATGCAGACATTGTTACGACAGTCTGGTGTAGAAGCTGGAGCGTAAACATCGGAGTGCAGCGCAGCAAAGCAAAAGAAACCTAATGAAATTAAAGCCTTCAATTGTGATAGAGCTGGCTCCAACTGTTGAGCAAAGGTAGCTTGCCATTCAACTACCAGGAGAAGGAGACCCTATAGCAAGTCAACACTCAGTTCATTCACTCTGACAAAACATGGCCAGACGTAGGGCACGGCGTTCCCCTAGGCGAGAGACTGCTTGTCACTTGAGGTTGGCGTAAGTAGGAACTGTGCTAGTATAAAGACGATTTATAGAACCAAGATTGATTATCGACGATAGGATGTTGCAAGGAATATTAAGGGAACAGCGCGCGAGATGGTCACATGCAGAACGCGAGAACGGCCATAGGCCGACGGTGTGTGAAAGCCCACGTTTTGATGCTGTTCGCCAGTAAAAAAAAAAAAACTAACGTCTCATCCTAGGACGCAAATGTTTCTTGTTGTTTCTTCGTTATGATCGTCATAAACTGTCAAGGGTTCAACAGAGCAACTAGAATCTTGGCAGCTGCCAAAGACTGAAATTCATGGCGTACATGATTACGCAAGGGTGTAGACACATGTGAAGGAAACAGGACTGCAAACGCTGTGAAAAGACTGATTAGAAAAAACACTGCAGGAGATTCTCCTCATGGAACGTCAAGCATTCTTTGCCCACATTGTTAAAGAACATTTCGAGCCAAATTAAGCCTTACCATCCATCTTAGAACTCACGGCTCCATACATTCAACCCCACTGTATGTAAGGAATGGTCATCATCGTTCTTGAAGGACAAAAACCATATGTCCGTCCTGCTTTACCTCTGAATGATGACTGACTACCAGGTCCTCTGACCAACTCCTGATGCCGCATTCTCTCTAGATTATAATACTCAATCTGTTCTTCTGCATGGTCCACGCGCCCCCAGAGGGCCTTCACCACATCTGCCTTATCATGCATCAAACCACCCCTCAATGATACAGCACCAGCCAATCTATCTGCCTGTTCATTTCCAACCACATTTGAGTGTCCTGCAGAACAGATCCAGCGAATGCCCACAACTCGCGACACCTGAATTGATGCATGCCATTCAGCACGAATCATGCCAGGCTTCACATTTGAATCAGTCACAATCACGACATTCGTATACAGTAACCGCCTCCTCCTCCATTCTCAAAATCGAATTTGTGGTGTCACATGCCAAGCTCTCCTTAACTAAACATACATTTAAACAGCAGAAATAAGAATCATAAACCATTTAGAAAGACCTAAGTACATAAAACAAAGGTCGTCAGTCAAGACTGTGTCATGTCTCCTAGCTTGTTTTCTTTGTACTGGCAGATGTAACAAATCTATGCCAGGGACCGCGGTTGGTAGTTATCATATAAATAACTTACGTTATGTATGCTGATAACACTGAAATGATAGAATTAAATCGGAAGGAACTGCAGGAAATGATAGATACAATGATGGTAGAAAGCGAGTAACTTGCCTGAAAAATAGGAAGACATATGTAATTGTGATATAAAAATGAAAATGAGATTGTGTCTAGTGTACAATGACAGTACAGTGGGTTATTTTGAAGGTAAGGGTAGAAATTCAAATATCTAGCCACATGAATAACGTGGAAGATGCATCACATCTATACCGAACAAAATAGGGCAAAGAAAAACTGCATTTTATAAAATGAGTGACATCATCTGCTATGCAACTTGTAATCAGAAGTAAGAAAAAGAATTCTTGCATATGACATAGAACTAGTTCGAGCATATGGCTGTAAATTTTGGATAATTATTAAACATGACCAAAAAAAACCTAGAAGTTTTATGGAAGAATGCTGAAATTTGCATGGACAGCTAAAATGGGTAATGCAAACGTCATCGTATAGAGCTATATCAATAGCAGATTTGATTCTGAACACCGAGGACTGAGATCTGTGAAGAAGATAGACGCCGACGCTAGTTGACCCGGCACTTATTGATTGGGATGATGATGATGATGATGATGATGATGATGATGGTGATGATGATGATGATGATGGTGATAATGATGATGATGGTGATGATGATGATGATGATGGTGATGATGATGATGATGATGATGATGATGGTGATGATGATGATGGTGATAGGTTGTTTGTTTGTTTGTTTGTTTGTTTGTTTGTTTTTTTTTTGTTTTTTTTTTGGGGGGGGGGGGGGGAGAGTTTATTATGGTGCCTCTTACTTGTCGATGACAGTGCCGCAGGCTTGTGAGGTATTTAACTGAAATAGCTGAGAGGCAACAAATGACATATGTTCACTCGAACGAACTATTACTACAAATACTTGAGTTTGATGGGGTAATCAATCGCCGTAGGCTAATATGGTGGAAACATATACATTACATATATCTTACACATATTTCTCGTTTACAACAGTTCCTTTTACTCTGTCTAATATAATATCCATCACAGAATAACAGAAGGTTTCGCCATATACAATCGTGTCATAGCATATGCAGGTAAAAGTCTCCTCAAGTCCGACCACACTGAGGCCTGTCGTTCCAATGTCCGAGTGTTTAGCTGTCTCCGAGATTATTGCTCACGTTGACTTGCATGTCACGCCTGGAACTAAGTCTGCCTCTCATTTAATAGTCTCAGTCTGTTTCAAGGAACTGCAAGTGCAATGTGTTTAGTCGCCTGCGTGTAAAGACAATAGCCTGGTTCGATCCCCCAGCAGTGGTAGCCTTTATTTCCTAGGAGTATGGTTATCGCATCGACCAAGTCCGGATTAACATCTGACAATTGTTTGGGAAGAAAACGCTGAATGGGAGGGGGGGGGGGAGAAGAGACAAATAAGAAAATAAGACAACCTGCTTTTGCCATGACCGAGAATATGTGGAGGCCTAGCACTTCTCGAAACACAGATGCAGGCGATTTGGAAGCATACCGCCTAGTGCTTGTGTTCATGCATTGGTTAGAGCGTCGGTTTTGAGTGAGACATTTGCAAGTTATACCATTATCCGACTGGCTTAATGTGTGTCTCATCCTCAGCTATTAATTCACCGGAATTTGTTTAGTTCTCTACATGACCTTCACATTGATGGTTCCTTTTTGCCAGTTTAGTCTTTCTATTGCGATCAGGCACCAATTAATGAATGTGCGTAGTTGTCCAGGCAACTAAGCAATTTATGAGTGCATAAATAATTGCTAAACGATGTCAAGGTCACATTAATGGATTTAAAACCCTGCTGGAAATGATATACATGGAAAGGATACGACACTAATTCAGACAACTCTTTAAATGGGAGAATAGCATCAAGAGATGAGATAGGAGGAGAATGTACCCTGCACCATTTTGGCGACAGCTGCAGAATCCTGATGATCAATCACAGGCAGCTTTCGTTATGAAAATGACATCTGATCTACTATAAGTCAACAAATATATTATTAACTTATCAGAGATGCCGTGTTTTTCTTTGTTTGTTGCTGGATACTCTTTCTCTTTGAGTTGTCATATATAATTGTAGTATAGAAAATAAAATAAAGGAGACATGTATCTGGATGTATGGTAAATTGGCTATCTGGTCTATAAGAGTTTATCGATTATTTAATGTCGCTGTTAGCATGTTTAACGCCGTTTCTATACAAACAAAAAATTTCAAAACATGTGATGCTCGTGTGAATTCTAAGTTAGTCAGTTTGCGTGTCAGCAATAAATGTCGAGCTTCAGTGAATCGTGTTTTCTGTCTCTGTCCGTAGGCGTTGATGGCGTAGGTGAGTATCTTTAAAGTCAACCTTCTAATACGGTATCTATCTGTTTAAAAGCTATCGTCCTATTATTCGTGTGACGTCAATTCTTACCTTTATCATGTTTTCATTGTAGTATGTAAACATCACGATAATAATATAAATATGCAAGCACCCTATCTTTCAGTAATGATATTCTTCTGTCTAAGTTGATTATGCGTTTGCGCCGTCGTCTGTGGTTTGGGGTTAGCGAACGCATTTGGCGATCCTATATACAAGGTTTGAAATCTGTCCCAAGCGATTTGGACGCAGACCGGTCTGCGTTGAATTTGCAACCCAGTTATGAACGTCGGTTTTCCAGAAAGAAATGGCAAACCACTAAACGTAACTTTGCCCAGTAAATCACAAACATCCAAAACACTTTGGGGTTGATTGTGACGTTCTGTAATGGATATGGAACTCTCTTTTTAAAGAGTTTGCATTTTGTCATTGTCAAGATATTACCCTGTTGTGGCATATCTAATTTCAAGTATGGAGTAAAGCACCATATCTGAGTGTCATCAATGGAATAATAAATTAAATGTGAGAGTCAAAAATTGAGTGATAAATCATATGCGAGAGGCAAAAATGGGATAATGAAACATAGATGAGAGTCAAGAATGGAATGATAAAACAGAGGTCAGAGTCAAGAATAGGATGACGACACATATTTGAGAGTCAAGATTGGGGATGATACAGCATTCCTAAGAGCAAAATTGAAACGATACAGTATAAATGAGTCACAAATGGGATGATACGGAATACATGCGGGCCAAGAATGAAATGGTAAAAGTGTGCTGTCGTTATGTGCCACCCAGTTACGGGTTAAATATGTTTCTACCGCTTCCTTTCTTATGGAGACTTCAGTTAACATTGCGATGTTATTTTTATTTCATTTCAGCCGGAAGTAGTTTATCGAACGATTTGGACGATGCAGAAAATCGTGCCTGAGTACGGTGTCTGGTGTATACATTTTAGTTTACACCGATGCCATGATTAAAAAGCTGTAAACATTAAACAATGTGTTTGTTATATGTTTATATATATGTATAATTTGTTTGTCCTTCAAGAATGATGATGTCCATTCATTTCATCCGGTGGGGTTGAAAATATGGAGCCGTGAGTTCTAAGGTGGCTGACAAGGCCTATTTTGGCTCGAAATATTCTTTGACAATGTGGGCAAGGATGCTTGATGTGCCAGGAGGATGATCTCCTGCAGTGGTTTTTTCTGTCCGTCCTTTTCTTCTAAACTCTTGCAGTCCTGGTTGATTCACATGTGCACCCTTTCGTAATGTTGTACGCCACGAATTTTCTGGCGGCAGTCACCCAGGTGTCATGATGTATTCCAAAAGCTTTCAGTGACATTTTCAGAGTGTCTTTAAAGCGTTTCCTCTGGCCGCCTTGGGAGTGTTTACCACAACACAGCTCGCCGTAAAAACAATTCGTTTTGGGGAGCCTGTGATCTCTCGTGCGAGTTAAATGACCAGACCATCTAATCTTATTCTTCATTAGTAGAGTGTGGATAATGGACATGGAAGCCCTTTCTAGGACTTCGGTGTCAGTGATTTTGTCTTGCTATTTAACCTTCAATAGTTTCCTAAGGCAGATTGTGTGGAAGTGGTTTAATTTCCTAGCGTGTCGTTGATTAACAGTCCAGGTTTCACAAGCATATACAATGTGGATAATACAACTGCTTCGTAGACTTTTAGCTTTGTTTGCAGGCTTATTCCATTTCTGTCCCACACATTCTTGTACAGTCTGCCAAAGGCCACGCTGGCCTTGGAGATGCCTGCATTCATTTCGTCATCAATTGTGACAGCTTGTGACACAGTGCTGCCAAGATAGGTGAATTTGTCCAAAACACTTAGTCTATGACCATTCACTTTGATATTCAGCACGGTGTGATTAATCCCTGGAGCTGGCTGGTACATAACTACAGTCTTCTGCAAGTTGATACTGAGCCCAAAGTTGGCACAGGCATATAAGGAAGTTGAAACACTGTGTTTATGTCTGCCTCTGAGTTGGCATATCTATCTTCTTCTTCTTCTTTGCGTTCATCCGGAGTGTTTTTTCAGATGTGATTGCTGTGTGTCTGTTATGCGCTCTTGGGCCGAAACCCGTAGGCCAACACATCCGACGATAGCGTGCTTTTTTGACCAGGTAGCATTCCTGGGAGACTCACTTTTGTGGTGCCATCTACAACCCAGCTGGCCAAGTTGGAACGGTGGAAGACAACGGTCATCCCTCAAAGGAAGGCAGGGACAGTCCATAGCATTTTCCGCCATCCAAGGTTGCTTCCATATTTGCAGGACCGACACATAACGCCCTGGTCCTGGGCTCAACGAGGGAATCGTCACGTCCTGCTCATGGCTGCTTTAAATCCTCACTTCAATATATTGGGCGTTCCTTCACCACGGGCCGCTCCCGCACAACCAGGCCAGTCTGCAGGCGGTATCCACTCAGCGAGTTTTCGGTTCGGACATGTACTTGTCTCTGTGCCCCTCAGAGCCGTTCCAGGCACGAAGGACATTAGAAGAACTATCTAGTCAGAGCTGTTCCGAGCAAGAGCGCCATTCGGAAACAGGGTAGATTTTCCTAGCACGAGGGAAGACTAGTTAGAGCTTTTCCGGTCACGAAAGACATTTCACTCGGACGTAGTTGCGTAGTACCATTTTTATTTTGCCGCCCGTAGGCTGGCACTTCCGGCTTCAGCGGGCATTTTTAATGAGGTTAGCCTTCCTCAGGTTCGAGACAAGTTAGATTCTTATTTCGACTTCCACACAGCAAGCTTTTCCTTTGGTCTGCCACGTAATGGATTCGCAAGCCAGGCGTTCCATTTCGTGTCATCGAGACAATTTTCCACCTTTGACTACACTCACTCCATGAGTACGGTTAAAGACTTTCATCGGAACGTGCGACCGAGGTGTTTTTCCACATTTTAGTACTCGCTAACGAGGTAGGCTACATGTGCTGCCGGCTCAGCACCTTACCTCCGTACAGCAGTGAGCGAGAAACGGCCAGGCCCTCTCATCCGGGGATCCCTCATATCCCCCAGCTGAGAGCCTTCGGACAAGTATCTGAACTGGGCATGTAGCGTGCCCAGTATCTCACCTCCATTTATCGGTGGAGGCGTTTGTGTAAGTATCTGGACCAAGATTGTGGCTTCGTGCGCCGGAGCTTAAATTTTGACTGCTATCCTCAGTCTACCTGCAGAGCAGCAGGTTGTGTGTCTCTTAGTCTGGTCCCTATCCCATATGCTGTCCGATATGTAGTTTTTCATCCATTGGCAAGCACATGGGGTCGATGGGACACGCAAAATCCCCCACCACGGCAAGGTGGTGACACATCGGGGGAGTGAATTGGCATATAAAGCACAATCATTAGCGCGCGCGCACGCGTGGGGAACACACACTATATATATATATATATATATATATATATATATATATATATATATATATATATATATATATATATATATATATATATATATGTATTGAACGATCTAGATACTAAAAACCAAATAGATTTTATATTAACAAGAAATAACAGGAAGAGAAATATGTTAGATGCAAGAGCAGTGCCCAGATTAAATATAAAAACAGACAACAAATCAGTCGTTGCCACAATGATTGATTGATTGATTGATCTAGGAACCGACAACACAGCATTCGGGACATTCCCATAAGCGCTACTTCCCCATCCTCAGCAACCAGCGAAGAGTTCCAACACTAATAGTTCCAGTAGCAATCTGATTATATGTCCGTCTCGCCTTTCCTCTGAGCGTCGAGCGTCGGCCAGATCCCCGCGTCACTCCTCGCTGCCTCATTCTAACCAGACTATGGTGATCCATTTGCTCCTCTGAGGTGTACACGTGCTCCCACAAGGCCGAAACCACATCTGCCTTGTCATGCCTCAATACTCCACCAAGTTCTGCCGAGCCAGTTAATCTGTCCGCCTGTTCATTCCCCAACACACCGTTGCCACAATAAGAACCATCAGTAGAAGAAAGCAAAGACCAGGAAAATACATGTCATGCGAATCAATAAACTGAAAAAAAAAACACCTTAAAGACGAGGCCGTAAGAGAAAATTATGAGAAAGAACTAACTGAAATCTTTGTAAAATTACCTATGGAAAGAAAGACTGTGGAAGAAGAATAAGAATTGTTCAAATCAAGCATTTTAAATACTGCAAAAATAACACGTGGAACGACGAAAAAATGTAAAACACGGATAAAGAAAATAAGCTGGTGGAACGCAGAAGTAAAGAAAGCTGTAAAAGACAAAAAAGAAAAAAAGAAAAAAAATGTTGTCGAAAAGCAAACAGGAATGCGATTACATAGAATATAGAATATGAAGAAGACGTGAATAGAATAATAAAGAGAAAGAAAAAAAAAGACTGGGAGGAGTATAGAGAAACCTTAAATAAAAACTACAATGAGGCAACTAGAAACTTCTACAAAAAGATAAGCGCAATGAGAATCAGAGGAGAGCCCTTTGACCCAACTGAAATAATTAACAGCAAAAATGGAGAACCAATAAGTGAACAAAAACAAATCCTAATAAGACGGAAACAGTACTTCGAACAACTTCTAAACATCCCATCAGATGTCACAGGAATTAAAGAAACCGACACAGATGCCACCGAAGAACTAGAACCAGACATACTGAGAGAAGAAATTATAAACGCCGTAAGATTAGCCCCATTGAACAAATCACCAGGACAAGATGAAATACCAAATGAACTAATTAAAGCAGCAAGAGACGTAGGAACAGCATGGCTACATAGATTAGTCAACCATGTTTGGGTAGAACAACAGACACCACAAGACCTGGGGAAACGCCATAATTATTCCAATTTGGAAAAAAAAAAAAACAAAGGCAGCAAAAGAGACTGCACACAATACAGGGGCATTTGTTGAGTCATACTGGGAAAATATTTTGCAAAATTCTTGAGAAAAGTTTACGAACTATTAAAGAACCCCAGCTAAGCGAAACACAATTTGGATTTAGGAAAAAACAAAAGATGCACAAATGTCATTTTCGCTCATAGACAACTTATGGAAACATCAATCGAATTCAATGAAACACTCTACTTAGCATTTGTCGACCAAGAAACGGGATTTTACAGAGTAGATAGAAACAAGCTGCGGGAAATCCTTAAACAATATGGAGTGAGTACACATCTAACAAACCTACATAGAAGCGTACATAACAACAGTGAATGCATAGTGAGAGCAACTGGAGGACACTCTGAGCCCTTCACCATAAGATTCGGAGTACGACAAGGTTATGTCCTGTCCCCTCTCTTGTTCATAACATATAGACAACATATGTAAAGAAACCTGCCAAAAAGAGACCACAAGAACACCACAGGACGAGAACACGGAAGAAGAACCATCTGCAAATTACACCATTAGAGAACTCCTATTTGCGGACGACCAAGCACTAATAACACAATCAGAAGCTGAATTACAAGACCACATGAATAGTCTAAATGGAATGTGTAGGGAACAAAACATAAAAATTAGCACAAGTAAAACAGAGGTAATGACTGTAATTAAAGAAGAAAAAGCAACAACGATTCATCTAAACAAACATTCTTTGAAACAGGTAAAGAATTTCAAGTAATAGGAAGTATAATATCATCAAATGGTAAATCAGAAGACGAGATAGAAAATAGATGCACTAAGGTAAACCAACTGATTGGACAAATGACATCAATACTAAAGAACAAACATGTATCAATAACTACTAAGAAAGCACTTTACAACACAATCTTCCTACCAACTCTATGTTACCAATGCCAGACCTGGACAGTGACAGAAAAAGAGAAGAATACTCAACATATCAAGAAAATATAAGATTAGAAATGAAGAAATCAGGACTAAAGTTGGGGTTGTAGCTCTACAAGATTTTATTAGAAGGCAGCAAGTCAAATGGTTTGGCCTTGCAAGTAGGTTACAAACTAACAGTATACCGCAACAAGCAATGATGCACAGACCAGAGGAATGCAGAGGAAGAGGCCGACCACGTAAACGATGGACGCAGAGAGTTCACGGGAATATCGATACATGAAGCCCATAAGCGGGCACTCTCCCGCTGTTTATACTTCACCTCGACACCGCAAGGTATAAGAGGAACATGATGAGATGATATATATATATATATATATATTCACCTAAGCGAACATCCCTTGAAATAGGTGAAGAGTTTCAAGTACCTAAACGTATAATATCATCAAATGGCAAATCAGAAGACGAGATCGAAAATAGGTGCAATAAGGCAAACCAACTCGTTGGACAAATGGCACCAATAATAAAGAACAAACATGTGTTAATAACTACTAAGAAAGCACTTTACAACACAATATTCCTACATTATTTATGTTACCAATGTCAGACCTGGACAATGACAGAAAAAGAGAAATTTAAAATCCCAACAACAGAAACTTGATTCCTTTGAGTCCGTGCATATATATATATATATATGAATTGTTGTTCCTTTTTTCTTCTTCAGTTACAGTCATAACCTCTGTTTTACTTGTGCTAATTTTCACTGCAAGGACTCGAGTTCATGGCCAATGTGCCTAGGAAAATACAACATCGGTCGCATGAATGAAAATGGACAAAGGCTGCTGGAGCTTTGCACCAGAAATGACCTATGTATTACAAACTCCTTCTTTAAAACAAAAGAGCTGCATAAGGTCACACGGAAACGTCAAAGATCCGGCATTGGCATCAGCTTTACTTTATCATCACTCTCACGATATAGACGCCATTAATTTGGCCTTGTGGTAGAAAAGCAGACCGTATGGTATAAGGCAGACAACCCTACTATTAGCCAACCCGGTTCTCTGGAAAATTATCGCCGTTTGGTTGGTGTTCGAGTAGTTTCGAGAAACCGAGGCCTGGTGAACTTGATTCATTCAGGCTGACGGTGGCATGGTTGGCGCATGGGCAGTTGATTGTGCCGGGCGGACAAACACGGGAGTTGTTTGCTGTCATGCTCATGACCAGACGGATTTTTGCACAGTGTGTTTTCATCATGGATAGCTGGAGCGACCGATGGCTCAAAGTGGTTAAAGAAATCCAACATCACGTCCCTGTGAACTACAGCTGTTCCAATATGACACGTTGTTCGGCTATCTGAAGGTTATACCTTCTTGAGTGAAGTCTTATAGGTTGGTGACGGGTCCAGTGATTGAGACCAGGCAAGTATGATTAGCGGACCAAGAACCCTACTATGAATCTTACCTTGTACGCGACACAATAGTTTACTACACTGGAAGTTGAGTCTTGCTAACCCTTGGCCGTCGTCATTACCACGTAAGTTCACAATGTCCACGCTATCTGATGATCGACTATACTCAAAGCAAGTAATTGTGTGGAGTGATTATACCCTGTATCACAACTATAGACAGTTCCACCACCAGCTAGTACCAGATTATCTTGACTTTGTTTGCCAGGCCAGATGGGCTTGGGAGTCCTCTGGAGTCTAGAGACTATATCTCCAGTATCAACATCCCACAGCATCACCCGAGAAGTTGCTCTCATATGTTTGACACTCTTCTTGACTGTAAGAGAGGGCAACTACATGTTTCATATCGTGGCCACCCGCAAGACCTTGAACATTTCGTCATCTGTGTGGAACACCCATTCGGGTCATCGAGGAATAGCGGGTTCCGGAGCTAGTCCAGTTAGAGCGATCATTATCCATCCATCTGTGGGAAGACGTGAGCTTGATGTAAAACTGGCTACATCCGGTGATCTCTGTTAGCAAGCTAACCTGTGGTGTTCTACTCGGAGCCTTTCCAATTATGACTGCTTCATCCTGAATCTCTCTCTCTCTCTCTCTCTCTCTCTATATATATATATATATATATATATATATATATATATATATATATATATATATATATATATATTATGCCCGAGTTGAGTGTTGTGTCATGCATTCAGGACGAGGTGTGAGAGGGTAGTATCCCTTGGTTGGTTGACCAGTGAGATAGGTATTCAGAGACCGGTGGGGTAAAGTAGACTAGGAAGATCACCTCCCCGTTAGTAAGGTGTGGCATCAGTTTCCCCTCACCCCAGGGATTGTTGCTACAATCAAACTGAGACAACATCTGAACCATACATTATTAACTTGCATTTACCACAGTTCTGACTGTGATACGGATCATTCTTTGGTTATTACAAGGGACAGACTGAGGCCAAAGATAATCTACACGGCTAAATACTAAACACAAATCTAGCCCCATGATTAATATTACTAACACTCACGATCCTGAAAAGTGCTTTGAGTTTCAACTGCAACTGAAGACGCGTATACTGATGCATCAGAAAATTGTACAGTAAGTGAAAAAGGGGGTAAACATCAGGAAACTATTTATAAAACAGCGGTAGGGGTTTACGGCACTATGGATCATAAGAGACAGAACTGGTTTGCGGCAAACAGCCAGACACTGCTGCCCTTGATTGATAAAAAGAAGATAGCTCTCTTAAGAAACAAGGAAAGAACAACGCTATAACAAGCACCCAGTCGGGAGCAATCCGACGAGAATGTAGGACGGCCGCTATCCCGTTCACTAATCATGGATTGACCCCCTTCTCCATCAGTGCGGTAATCAAAATATCATATCGAACTCTATTGTACGCATCCTCGAGATCAAGCGCCGCCGCCATCGTTTCTTGTCTACTCTGGAACCCACCATAAGCGTCAAAGGCAAAAGTGGCTGCATTTGACCAGGTATCATTTCCTGGACTGTAACTCCCCAGGCCTCTTGGAAGAAGATTCCCCCTTTCCAAAAACTCTTGCAGCTTGACAGCGACTATCTTCTCTAGAACCTTCCCAAATATATTTTGAAGGGTGATGATCCTAAATCCGCTAAGCTTTGACTGATCCTTGAACGGTGATGGGAGAGGGATGAGATAACTGTGAGTGAAAAGTCCAGTTACTGTTGTTAATCATTACAAGAAATTCTGCACGCACACACACACACACACACGCACGCACGCACGCACGCACGCACACACACACACACACACACACACACACACATATATATATATATATATATATATATATATATATATATATATATATATATATATATATATATATATATATATATATATATATATTAACTATATCCTAACTCGCTATCATTTTGTGACACCCTGTATTTCTTGCCCATTTCTCTGTTATTTCCAATACCAAAGAGATGTAATTCTTATGATTTGCTATTGCTTTAATCTCCCAAACTCAGATGGTAATAAGGATTTTTTTTTTTGAATATCCTTTACAGGACATCGCTGTCAACACCAGCATCTTTCAGCTGTATGTTGATTTATTGGCAAGATTACGCTCAGTAGTTTGCCATTGCTTTCTGAGCGGCCGACTCACATACCCCGTAAGTTACCGATGCGATTCGAATCACTGCTGATTCTCACCGTCATCACGTTACCGACGAGAGTATACGAGATTACGGAGAAAAGTCATAACCTCTTAGCCACGAAGCCGGCGGTAATAAGGATAATAAATCATAATTGCCAGGATGCTGCTAAATACTTATTATTTACTTGACGCAGCTGAGTTTTACTGGACTCTGCCAATTTGTGGCGGCTTTCGTAATTTACTTCTTGCTGCCAGTATTTAGAGGCGTATGACTAAATCTCTTTCCTCTCCATTCAGCAGCCTGGTCGTTTTCTCAGCATAAGACTTGGCTGAGAAGTATTCTAAAATTCTTTACACATTACACCAGTCTCGAACAATGGTTAACTTGAACAGGAGTGAACTTAAACAGCAGTTGACTCACACACTGTTTACGGTGTCCTACATATAATGTTCTACACAGACGGATGTCGACATTATCAAATACACGAACAATTATTCCACAATTATTCCACGAATACATAACTATTTAAAAGAGTGGTTCAGTGTTGGCCATAACTCGGTATACATCTGACCATGTCCGTACTGGACGATGGCTGCACGCAGACTGCTGTGTCCGGACCCCACTTCCTGTTGGGAAGTGAATCCCAACGTGATTTACGTTGTGTGAAAATCCCCCGCTTTTCACGTTCTGGTTTTCACTTGCTGAACACAGCCATAACCTTTACCCTACTCTAAATTAGGTTATGGCAATAATTATATGATAATTAGTTATGAAAACCCTCTATATAAAGTCGGTACTAGAGCGCTGTTTTATCCATATCCCCACATCTCACTAACCTGGCTGGTCGGTAAGTTCTATATGTGAGTATACAGCTAATGACTCTATCTGTGCCGAGCAAGGCACAATGACTGTTTACTGCTTCTTTATATGTACCAGTCAAAGTGTCCTGCAATATAGTACTTCTGAGCTTTACTCAGAGCACACTCAATAAATCTGACAATAGTTATTTATAAGGCGTGAAAACGTTTAGTCATAATATAATGCAGAAAATTTTTATATGTTTGTTATTTGTACATTTAGTCAGATCATGTAAAAGAAATACGCCAAAAGTTTGTTATTTACACTTTAAGTCGTAGCATAAAAAAAAAAAATCGGACAAAATCTGTTATTTAAGCGTTCATCTATGACATATTAAGCAAATCTGACAATGTTTTTTTTTTATTTACAAGATGTGTATAACTTCAGTCACAGTATACTAGAAAAATGAGATATTGGTCGTTATTTACAAGATATATATCCCGGTCTGTTGTGTCCTGGATCAACTCTGCTGATGACCATGCCACTGTCTCAGTCCATCCAGCATTATTTCTTTTGTTCTGCCTCTGCCTCTCTTCACCTTGATCTGTCCAGTCGTCACGATGTCCTCCAATTGCTCTCTTCTCATCACATGACCAAAGAAAGCTGTTTCTAAGATTCTCATTGCTGGATAAAATGATCTAGTTTGATGAGCCTCTTTCAGGCAGTCGTTGATAGTTACACTGGCATTCCAAGGAATTCGCAACATTCGTCCCAGGAACCACATTTCTGTTGCTTCTAAGTTCTTCCTAATTTGTTCATTTACATTCCAATATTTACTGCCACACAGCAAAACAGATTCTATATAGCATTTCTGCACTCACTTTCTTACATTCAATCATATTGACTTATTGCATATTATACCTTTCACTTTTTTTTGTTTACCCTATTCTGTTCTTAATCTATTTTGTGCATCCTCCATCTGATGTTATAATTGCCACTAGATATTTAAAATTAGCCACGTGGTTAACGATTTTTCATTCTATTTCTATTTCAACATTTGATATCACAATTTTTACAGTTTTCTTGATATTCAAGGAGAGTAATTTGATTGCCATAACTTTTTGTATCTTCTAACATTTTAATCATTTCATCATGTTTTCCTTTATCAAATGCCTTGGAATAATCTGTTAAGCATAAATATATACATCTTTATTTGGCTCTGTACAGCTTCCTATTAGTGTTCTTAATGTATATTTTGCATTGTTTGTGCCTTTTCCTTCCACAAATCCATACCGTTCGTCACCAATTTCCTTTTATTTTTCATTCTTGTTATTTTCATTATAATTCTAAGTAGAAGTTTAGTAACATGGTTTATGAAGTTAATTGTACGGAAATCTTCACACTCAGTTACTCGTGGTCTTTGTGATAGAACAATAAATACATATTTCAGCATACGATTAGATAAATACCCACTGGTGTAGATATGTACTGTCAGGTCTTAGTCAGATATGACTGAGCTACCGTGTAACAGTAGATGGTACTACCTGCTTTCTGTTAGCGCCGAACGTTGGGCGGCGCTTACCAAAACCCGACACTCCACATTGTGCCAACGGTTTCGGGCGGAAGAGCGCAATTGGGAGATCACAAGCCATACCCTGGGGCGAGGAAATGCAACCTAAAGACAAAATGGCATAGCAGGGCAGACCAGGCCCTAAGCCTTGGTTGGCAGCTGGTCTGTGATTGAAGCTCCGACAGGCGGACAGTTAGAGCATTGCTTTGCTGATCCCGAAGCTTCTGCAGCTTGTCTTGTTCCAGATGTAGAGGTGTTACCTTTCCTCTGGAATGAACTAGGTAGGCCGAGAGAGGGATCATGCTGCATGGGCAACACATGATCTCTATATTTTAGCCCAGGCTTTGTGCAATGGAGAGGCAATAACCCCATCCCTCGTCTTAACCGGTTTCGGAATCAAAGCGAGAGGCAACTGTTGCGTAGAAATGGGGCGCCACACGTTGCCTCTGACGGTGGGAGACTGACCAGCTACCGCCCGCCTCAAGCTAGGCATCCCCCAGCCAATTGGGTGCTGATCCGCCACAGCCTGCCTGCTTCAATGGGTGCTTAGGGCTAGGACAAAATGTGAATCGCAGGCTGTCAAGCCAATGAACCATGTACTTATAAAAATAAAAATGGAAACCTCAAGCTACGGCTTGCAACCTGGAACGTGAGAACTATGCGTCCAGGATTTTCCACTGACTTGACCATTATTGACGATGTGAGAAAAACGGCCGTGATTGATGCAGAACTCAATCGTCTTAATATTGATATTGCTGGCCTGCAGGAGACTCGCCTCGCTGAGGAAGGGTCACTCGGGGAAAACAATTACACCTTTTTTTGGAAGGGTAGATGGCAGGCAGAAAAAAGGCAACACGGTGTGGGCTTTGCAGTGAAGATTTCACTACTGGGAACGATTGAAATTCCAGCAGAAGAAAATGAAGGACTATTATCCCTGCGCTTGGCAACCTCTTGTGGTTTTGCCACCATTATTACTGCATATGCACCGACACTCGATTCCTCTAATGATGTGAAGGATTCGTCCTATGAGGAGTTAGACTCCGTGATCAAGGCAGTTTCAAAATCTGACTACATTTATATGCTCGGTGACTTCAATGCTCGTGTGAGCAGAAGAAAATGAAGGACTATTATCCCTGCGCTTGGCAACCTCTTGTGGTTTTGCCACCATTATTACTGCATATGCACCGACACTCGATTCCTCTAATGATGTGAAGGATTCGTCCTATGAGGAGTTAGACTCCGTGATCAAGGCAGTTTCAAAATCTGACTACATTTATATGCTCGGTGACTTCAATGCTCGTGTGGGCAAGGACTCGAGTTTATGGCCAGTGTGCCTTGGAAAATACAACATCGGTCGCATGAATGAAAATGGGCAAAGGCTGCTGGAGCATTGCACCAGAAATGACCGATGTATTACAAAATCTTTTTGTTTAAAACAAAAGAGCTGCATAAGGTCACTTGAAAACATCCAAGATACGGCCATTGGTACCAGCTGAACTTCATCATCACACGGAGACAACATCTGAACCATATATCATTGACTCGAAGTTACTACAGTGCTGACTGTGATACGGATCATTCTTTGGTTGTTACGAGGGTTAGACTTAGACCAAAGAGAATCTACAAGCTAAACACAAATCTAGCCCCAGGATTAATATTATTAACACTTACGATACTGACAAGCGCTTTCAGTTTCAACAGCAACTTGAAGAAGCTTTCACTGATACACCAGAAAATTATACAGTAAGTGAAAAGTGGGGTAAAATTTAGGAAACTCTTTATAAAACTGCCGTAGGGATTTACGGCACTGTGGATCATAATAGGCAGGACTGGTTTGCGGCATACATACAGACTCTGCAGCCCTTGATTGATAAGAAAAAGATAGCTCTCTTAAGAAACAAGGAAAGACCAACACGTAACACTCTGAGTGAGCTAAAGCAAGCTAGGAAGGATGTGCAAAAGGCTGCCAGGCAGTGTGCAAATGATTATTGGATCAAGTTATGTGAGTCCATTCAAATCGCAAGTGATAAGAGGAACATAAGAAGCATGTATGAAGGAATAAAGAAAGCCTGTGGTCCAATGATCAAAAGAAGTGCGCCATTAAAAACCTTGACTGGATAAATCATTACTGATAAGAAACAGCAGATAGACAGACGGGTAGAGCACTATTTGGAGCTTTACTCAAGTGAGACCAAACTAGCGGATGATGCCCTCAACGCCATAGCGGCTCTACCAACTCTTGACCACTTGGACACACTTCCCACCATAACAGAAGTTAAGTATGCTATAAATGAACTTGCATCTGGCAAGGCTCCAGGTAATGATGGGATTCCAATATAGGTTATCAGAATTGGACAAGACACATTCACTCTACAGATCCACATGCTAATAGAGCTATGCTGGCGAGAAGGACAAGTCCCACAGGATTTCAAAGATTCAAGCATCATAACACTGTACAAGAACAAGGGCGATCGGAGTGACTGCAACAACTATAGGGGTATCTCACTTCTGTGTATTGTTGGAAAAGTATTTGCCAGAATTGTTCTGCGCAGACTTCAAGTCCTAGGAGATCAAGTCTACCCCGAATCACAGTGTGGCTTTCGATAGAACCGGTCTACCACTGATATGATATTCTCATTGCAACAAATGCAAGAAAAATGCCGTGAACAGAATCAACCACTGTTTATTGCCTTCATCGACCTCACAAAGGCATTTGTTTGGTCAGTCGTGAGGGTCTGTTCAAGGCACTAAAGAAGATTGGCTGCCCACCAACTCTTCTGTCCATTGTGGAATCGTTCCACACAGGCATGAAGGGTATAATCAAGTTTGATGGTGCAACTTCTGAAGAATTTGAAATCAAGAGTGGAGTTAAGCAAGGTTGTGTACTAGCTCCCACCCTCTTTGGAATAAACTTTTCACTTCTACTGAAATATGCCTTTCGTGATCAGGATGGTGGTATATAGATTCACTCACGCTCAGATGGTGGCCTCTACAATGTTCAGAGATTGAAGGCCAAGACGAAAATTAAGAGGGTACTGATCAAAGAGTTGCTTTTTGCAGATGTTGCTGCAGTTACGACCCACTCTGAGGAAGAATTACAATGTCTACTATCTGCATTCTCCAATGCTTGTTCTGAATTTGGTTTAACAATTAGCATAAAGAAGACACAGATTATGTCACAAGGTGCACATGGGGTACCATCAATCTTTATTGACGACGCCGAACTAGAGATGGTAGACTATTTTACATATCTAGGATCAGTGGTAAATAGCAAATTATCCCTAGATCAGGAAATCAACTTCCGGATTGGTAAGTCAGCAACAACAATGAACAGGTTAAGAAAAAAAGACAGGGAGAACAGGAAGCTTACTGCCAAATCAAAAGTCCTTGCCTATCCTATCACACCAAGCCTGTGTCCTTAGTACTCTTCTTTATGGCAGTAATACCTAGATAACTTACTCACACCAAGAGGAACGTGTAAACAGCTTTCATATGCGGTGTCTGCGAAGAATTCTTGGTATTAAGTTGCAAGACAAAATCATAAATACTAAAGTATTGGAAAGATCAGGTTGTGTGACGGTTTATTCCATGCTCAGTCTTCGTAGACTTAGATGGATAGGACATCTTAGGAGGATGGATGATGGTGGAATACCAAAGGACATCATTTTTGGTGAATTACAGATGGAAAAGAGATCTCAGGGTCGGCCTCTACTACGATACAAAGATGTGTGTAAATGGGACATGACTGACACAGGCATTGAGAATGCACATTGGGAGCAAGTAGCCGCTGAACGTGTTGAATGGAGGGCAAATATCAGAAATGAAATAAAGACAAAGGAGAAAATTATTGCAGATAAGTCACACACCGAGCGTGTGAGACGTAAGATGGTGCATGATGGTGGAAATGACCACGTGTTCACATGCACCCACTGTGAACATTTACAGCGCTAATTGGCCTTATCTTATCAGTCACATTCGCTACCGCCATAGT
Organism: Cepaea nemoralis; assembly: GCA_014155875.1. Taxonomy (NCBI): domain Eukaryota; kingdom Metazoa; phylum Mollusca; class Gastropoda; order Stylommatophora; family Helicidae; genus Cepaea; species Cepaea nemoralis. Next base: position 104,077 of record JACEFZ010027648.1, on the reverse strand, counting down.
TAAAAGTTATTATGCCTTTTTGAAGCACAAACTATCGTCTGTCAAGATGTCAAGGTGCCAATGAGATATGATTTAGAATTTTGGTTTCTACTTCAAAATCTCCAAGTACTGCTAATTCTTCTATTGTGATTCCATCTGGCCCAGCTGCTTTTCCTTTATTCACATGTTTTAAAGCGTCAGCGACCTCTTATTTTAAAATTTACTTTCTTATGTAAATTATTCCCTTTCTCCATCATATAATTCTTGTACATGGTCATTGCACCTCTTCGTTATAGCACATTCCTGCAAAACAATCTGTCCTGTATTATTTTTCTAACACACAGTGTTTACTCTTATTTTACTTCCCGTGAGCTCACTGATTTGTTTGTGTATATTTTTGTGTATCTTTAATTACATTTAATTAAATTTTCTTGCACTGCTAATTTAACCAGGTTACTGTTGCCTTCACATATTTATCTCTTATTTCTTTATTTATCTTATCATACTGTTGTTTGTCCCCAAGCCTCTTCAATCTATACACAGAAAGAATTTTTAAACAAGCTGAAATGCCTGGACTTAACATCAATGGAAGAATCATAAACAATAATAGGTATCCTGACGATACCGTGTTACTAGCAGAAAGTGAGCAAGAGTTGCAAGACCTAGTGGAAGAAGTAAACAGGCACAGTGCAGAATGTGGCTTAGATATTAACATGGACATTTTCTTGCATTGCTCATTTAACCAGGTTACTGTTACCTTCACATATTTATCTCTTATTTCTTTATTTATCTTATCATACTGTAGTTTGTCAATTTTTTTAAATTTTTTTTTCTTTTGTCCATCAACTTTAAAATTTCTTCAGGCAACAATTTTTTCGTAGCCTTTTGGCTTCTCTTTGGTCATATTTCTTTGCTTGTTTGATGATTGGAGTCCCTTAACATTTCCCATTATTCATTTACACTCTATATTTTAGCTATTGCATCATACCTATTTTCCCAGTCACTCTGTATTGTTCTTGAATTTCTATATCTGTTTTCAGAAAAGCTTCATTAAATCTCATATTCTTAACTACTTGTTTTCCTCTCTTCAATCTTACTTTTATTTGTCCACATAGTGGTACTTGATCACAATAACAGTCAACACCAGGAATTGTCTTACCATTAATTAACGCATTTCAAAATCAGTCATTAATAAGTATGTAGTCAATGTGGTTGATTATTTTCTTATCAGGGCGAATCCATATGTAATATATTTGATATTTGCTCATTCTATTAGTTTCTCTTATCTTTCATTTCTTGTACCCAAATCATATTTCCCCACTACATCATCCACTTTTCCCTTTCCTACTGTTGCATTAAAACTGTTGCATTAAAATGTTGCATGTTGCTGTTGCATGTTACTGTTGCATTAAAATGTCATAGTATTTTTTTTTTTATATCTAAGTGAAAAAAATTGAGATATCGCAATGTCTACTTCATCATAAAAGTGCTGTATTGCTTAATCACTACTGCTTGTTGTTGGTGCATATACTTATATAATATTTATATCTATTCATTTGCCATTAATTTTGACCATTAGAACTCTATATAAAATACACCAGTAACAAATAACTGACTTGGTTGTTTTTATCAAATAATAGTACTATTTCTTTGTCATTGGCAGGGACAGGATTATTGTTTCCTACCAGTCCGGAGCCACATAAGAGCCACATAACTAAGATACTACTCAAGGTCATACAAGAAATAATTCAACACAAAATAGATGAGGAGGTAGCTGAAGAACAATTTGGGTTCCTCAAAAACAGCGGCACCAGAGAAGCAATTATCTGTTTGAGGATATTAGTTGAAAAATATATAGAAGTTCAAAAAAGTATGTATGTTTGTTTTATAGACTACAAAAAAGCTTTTGATAGAGTACAACATGAACGACTAATTACGTGCCTTCAAGATATAGGAGTAGACGGAAAGGACATCAGACTTATTAGTAACTTGTACTGGGAACAAGTGACGTCTATTAGATGCGGTAATAACTATCCGTCACCTATAGGGATAAAAAGAAGCGTACGGCAGGGATGTGTACTGTCCCCAAGCCTCTTCAATCTATACACAGAAAGAATTTTTAAACAAGCTGAAATGCCTGGACTTAACATCAATGGAAGAATCATAAACAATCTTAGGTATGCTGACGATACCGTTACTAGCAGAAAGTGAGCAAGAGTTGCAAGACCTAGTGGAAGAAGTAAACAGGCACAGTGCAGAATGTGGCTTAGATATTAACATGGAAATTTTCTTGCACTGCTCATTTAACGAGGTTACTGTTGCCTTCACATATTAATCTCTTATTTCTTTATTTATCTTATCATACTGTTGTTTGTCAATTTTTTTAAAATTTGTTTTCTTTTGTCCATCAACTTTAAAATTTCTTCAGGCACCAATTTTTTCGTAGCCTTTTGGCTTCTCTTTGGTCATATTTCTTTGCTTGTTTGATGATTGGAGTCCCTTAACATTTCCCATTATTCATTTACACTCTATATTTTAGCTATTGCATTATACCTATTTTCCCAGTCACTCTGTATTGTTCTTGAATTTCTATATCTGTTTTCAGAAAAGCTTCATTAAATCTCATATTCTTAACTACTTGTTTACCCATGCTTCACACGCGTGATCCGGGACTGTTTCCGGATCCGGTCAGGGATATGCACTAATGACGAGCTCAAATGAGGGCGAAACTCGAGTATAGTGCTTCCATATTGACGTGGATAGGCCTTAGGTTCATACCGGAATGCGATCGGCGTTGCCAGTAGTGGGTTGTGCTCAATATTTAAATTTCAAATCCCGAAACAACCACATAATCAATTGATTATTGCTCACTGGATTTAGCAGGCCTGGTGTTCCTTGCCAGTGAGAAGTCCTGATCGTTCGGGTCCCATCGATTGACGGACGTCGGTTGCGGCGATTGGGCAATCTTGAGCATAGCCTACGATGGGTAGCGTTGTGATGTTATGTTGTGATAATTTGGTGTGTCCAGTGTGTGCCGCGTGGTTACACACCCGCTTCACACGCGTGATCCGGGACTGTTTCCGGATCCGGTCAGGGATATGCACTACTGACGAGCTCAAATGAGGGCGAAACTCGAGTATAGTGCTTCCATATTGACGTAGATACGCCTTAGGTTCATACCGGAATACGATCGGCGTTGCCAGTAGTGGGTTGTGCTCAATATTTAAATTTCAAATCCCGAAACAACCACATAATCAATTGATTATTGCTCACTGGATTTAGCAGGCCTGGTGTTCCTTGCCAGTGAGAAGTCCTGATCGTTCGGCTCAATATTTAAATTTCAAATCCCGAAACAACCACATAATCAATTGATTATTGCTCACTGGATTTAGCAGGCCTGGTGTTCCTTGCCAGTGAGAAGTCCTGATCGTTCGGCTCCGATCGATTGACGGACGTCGGTTGCGGCGATTGGGCAATCTTGAGCATAGCCTACGATGGGTAGCGTTGTGATGTTCTGTTGTGATAATTTGGTGTGTCCAGTGTGTGCCGCGTGGTTACACACCCGCTTCACACGCGTGATCCGGGACTGTTTCCGGATCCGGTCAGGGATATGCACTACTGACGAGCTCAAATGAGGGCGAAACTCGAGTATAGTGCTTCCATATTGACGTGGATAGGCCTTAGGTTCATACCGGAATACGATCGGCGTTGCCAGTAGTGGGTTGTGCTCAATATTTAAATTTCAAATCCCGAAACAACCACATAATCAATTGATTATTGCTCACTGGATTTAGGAGGCCTGGTATTCCTTGCCAGTGAGAAGTCCTGATCGTTCGGGTCCCATCGATTGACGGACGTCGGTCGCGGCGATTGGGCAATCTTGAGCATAGCCTACGATGGGTAGCGTTGTGATGTTCTGTTGTGATAATTTGGTGTGTCCAGTGTGTGCCGCGTGGTTACACACCCGCTTCACACGCGTGATCCGGGACTGTGTCCGGATCCGGTCAGGGATATGCACTACTGACGAGCTCAAATGAGGGCGAAACTCGAGTATAGTGCTTCCATATTGACGTGGATAGGCCTTAGGTTCATACCGGAATGCGATCGGCGTTGCAAGTAGTGGGTTGTGCTCAATATTTAAATTTCAAATCCCGAAACAACCACATAATCAATTGATTATTGCTCACTGGATTTAGGAGGCCTGGTGTTCCTTGCCAGTGAGAAGTCCTGATCGTTCGGGTCCCATCGATTGACGGACGTCGGTCGCGGCGATTGGGCAATCTTGGGCATGGCCTACGATGGGTGGCGTTGTGATATTCTGTTGTGATAATTTCGTGTGTCCAGTGTGTGCCGCGTGGTTACACACCCGCTTCACACGCGTGATCCGGGACTGTTTCCGGATCCGGTCAGGGATATGCACTACTGACGAGCTCAATTGAGGGCGAAACTCGAGTATAGTGCTTCCATATTGACTTGGATAGGCCTTAGGTTCATACAGGAATGCGATCGGCGTTGCCAGTAGTGGGTTGTGCTCAATATTTAAATTTCAAATCCCGAAACAACCACATAATCAATTAGATATTAACATCCAAAAAACAAAAACTACGATAATTAGCAGTGAAAAGGAAAGGTCATCAATAAACATCACAGTAAACGGGCAGATACTAGAACAAGTAACACGTTTCTTCTTATCTTGGACATATAATAACAGATGATGGCAGAAGTGAAATGGAAATAAAACAGAGAATAGGAATGGCCAAAAATGCTTTCAACGGCATGAAATCAGTATTAACATCTAGAGAGATTAATAATGCATTAAAATGAGAATTGCCAAATGCTACGTATATTCAACGCTACTGTATGGCTCGGAAGCCTGGACATTGAAAAAGCAACTAAAACGTCGCAAAGAAGCCCTGAAGATGTGGATATACAGACGAATAGGTCGTATTTCATGGAAACAAAAACAATCAAATGCAGAGGTCCTAGAAATACTGGGAATGAAGAGAGAGTTGATGAAATAAATAAAGAGGAGACAAGTGAAATATTTTGGCAACATTAAAAGACATGATACTCTTATAAAAACCATACTGGAAGGCAAGGTTAAGGGCAAGCAAGCAAGAGGTAGACACGATACAAGTGGGAGGATAACATCAAGAGATGGACGAACATCAGCCTGACAGAATGTACAGTCAAGGCAAGAGACAGACAGTATTGGAGATCCATTGCAGCCAACCTTAATTGCGGAGACGGCACCTGATTGATTTACCAGTCCGGCTCTGGGGTCGATCCAACTTCATAAAAAAATTGGTACCAGACAATTTTAAGTACTTTCTGTGAATTGTCTGTGTAGAATAGATGAATGGAACCGATCACCCCATGTCAACATGTCATTGCCTAGATTATGTGAAGGACCCATATGTGAAGGATTCATATCCCAACGGTAGTATCTGCCATGGGTCTACCTTTACATTTACCTTTGCTATAATTTATTGTTATATGTCATTGTCTGTAAATACAGCCATATAACTTTGTTGTATTGTGATGCAGGAGGCGGTAACCATGAAGACGTTTGCAACTGTCACTGTCTTCCTGCTGGTAACATTACTGGCAGTTTCTCGTAAGTACATCTTGAAACATTTAGCTCATTTAACAGCCTTTAATTTCGCCCAGGGAATTGATTTGGAGTCTGTAACCTGTAAGGAAGCATTTCCAACATAGGCCTTTTCTCAGCCAGTCCGTATCTGTTCTGTGGATCATGACCTGGTTACCGTGTAATGTACATATTGATCAATCAATCAATCAGGTGCCGTTTCCGCAATGAAGGTTGGCTGCAATGGGTCTCCAACACTGTCTGTCTCTCGCCCTGACTGTACATTATGTCAGGCTGATGTCAGTCCATCTCTTGATGTTATCTTCCCACTTGTATCGTTGTCTAGCTCTCCCTCGCTTGCCCTCAACCTTTACCCTCAAGTATGGTGTGCTGATTGTTATAGTGACCACAGATTACTTACAGGTACAATGAGGGTAAAGTTAAAGAAAATCAAGTGTATAAAAGGGAACACTAAACATAATTTGTGAATATTGAGTAATGACAAGGAAATACAAAACAAATTCAACATAGAAGTACAGAAAAAATTTGATATATTGTCTAATCTAGAGATCATATTGCAAGATGTGTATGATAAATGGGAAATATTGAAGAATTCAATCAGTTTGGCTGCAGAATCAACTATTCAAAAATTTAAGAAGGTGGGCGTATGAAATGGATGACTGGAGACATTTTACAACTAATGGAAACAAGAAGACTCAACGAAAATAATCCTGACAAATATGAAGAAATTTACAGATAAGTCAGATTGTTAGGTAAGGAGGCAAAAGAAGCGTGGCTTGAGAAAAATTGCTTAGAAATTGAAAAACAACACAACAGTCAAAATACCAAATTAGTGCACAAAAGAATTCAGGAACTTACTAATAAAAGAACAAGCACATCATCAGCATGTCTAAAAACTAAAGAGGGGAAAATCATAATAGAAACAGATCAGATTTTACATGTATGGTCAGATTATGTGAACAACCTTTATGATGATAAAGAGATAAACAATATGATATTCTATTTAATAATGAAGGACCGAAAATTTTGAAGATGGAGGTTCGAGATGTTCTTAAACATATGTAAACTGGCAAGACACCCGGTTCAGATAACAAGACAACAGAAATTATTAAAGCTTTAGAAGAATATGGAATAGATTAAGTCACCAGACTGTTGAACACATTATGTGATACGGGAGATATACCTTCTGAATTATGTAATTGTGTATTTATTGCAATTCCAAAGAAATCAGGAGCCTTGGAATGTGATCAACATAGAACAATTAGTATAATGAGTCACGTCACGAAGATTTTTCTACGAATTATCATGCAAAGAGTGAGGGAGAAAATACAACCTGAAATAGGGGAAGAACAATGTGGGTTTGTGGAAGTAAAGGGTACGGTAAATGCTGTGTATATACTGCGATCATTTATTGAACGTTCTATAAAAGAAAACAAAGATATACATCTTTGCTTTATTGACTACACAAAGGCTTTCGATAGAGTAAGACATGTCAACATGGTAAATATGCTTGCAGATATTCAAATTGATGGGAAAACATTAGACTTATAAAAACACATATTGGAAACAACAAGCTGCCATAAGGATTGATAATAAAGTGGGACAATATCAGCCTATTAAAAGAGGTGTGAGGCAGGAATGTGTAATGTCTCCAGAACTCTTTTCCATATACAGTGAAAATATTTTCAGAAATGTAGAAGATATAAATGGAATCAGCATTGGAGGACGAAATATCAATAAAATTCGATATGTAGATGATACAGTATTGATTGCAGACACGCACATCTGCAACAGTTAGTAGATGCGGTTGGTGCACAACGTGAACAACTGGGGTTAGAATTAAATTGTAAAAAGACACAGATTATGGTCGTCACTAGGAAGAACGAAATACAGTCGAGTCCACTTAAGTCGAACTCGGATAAGTAGAATTTTGCTTAAGTCGACGTTATTGGCTTGTTCTACGTGAACAACTGGGGTTAGAATTAAATTGTAAAAAGACACAGATTATGGTCGTCACTAGGAAGAAAGAAATACAGTCGAGTCCACTTAAGTCGAACTCGGATAAGTAGAATTTTGCTTAAGTCGACGTTATTGGCTTCGTCTCGGTCATTATAGTTCTTTATCATTGTATAAAAGGTCCTGATAAGTCGAATTTGGTTAACTCGAATTTTCGGATTAGTCGAACATAAAAAAGAATCATCATCATCATCATCATCATCATCATCATCATCATCATCATCATCTTCCACTTCTGCCGTCAAGCGTCCTGGGGAGTAATAATTTGCGCTACTCTGCCGCTGTCAACGCAGAGGTCACCGCGCTCATCTATGAACACTCAGATAGCCCCGAATTGCTCATCTATACAGATGGATCTGTTGTAAAGCAGCAGAGAAGTGCGTGGGCATTTACAGCCCGTTCAGCGGGCCGAACCGTTCAATAATCCAGAGGTGCCCACTCTATAACCACGAGCAGCATGACGATGGAGGTGATGGCAGTTACACAGGCTTTCATATGGCTGGAATCACAGCATTATACCAACGTGTGTGTATTAAGTGACTCAATGAGAATGATTCAAAAGGTCGAAGCTGGATCTGTACGTAGACAGTGGACTGAGTCGCTGCAGAAGTCTGTTGTCCGTAAAGTCACCTTCATCTTCGTCCCGGGACATGCGGGAGTCGAGGGAAATGAACGAACTGATAAACTGGCTGGCTCTGCACTCCCTGTAGATGGCCAGCCCATGGATCGTGCCGATGTTATTAACGTCCTCAAAGATATAGCGAGGACAGAGGACTTTGACGTCAGTGAATCCACATCGCTGTCCAGGATGAAAGACTTGGGAGTAAGAATTGGAACGGCCAGACGCGAGAGGTACATCGGGAATACAAGGCGCCTCGTCAACCAACTCAGAACTGGCACTATTAGCCACCGGACGCTGATGCATATGTTGGGGGGGGGGGGGAGGGGGGGAGGATCTGAGCACCTATGGACATGTCCGGAGTGCAATGAAGATACCCCAACTGATAACTGATAACTGAACTGAATTTGCGTTCCAGCGCCCTGTGGGCGACACTAGATAGTGTTTGTACAATGTGTTTGATGTCGTCAATCTATTTCCTTCTTGTCGCAGATGATCTTTGTTTAAGGACAGTGATGGCAGTACTTTCCTGTCGGTACTCTGGCTGTGTCCCTAGTATTATTTGGGTATTCTGTGTACACTCCCGCTCCTCCATAGTACAGGAAAGTACTGCCATAACTATGATGCTGAAATTGAGGCAATCAAGATAGCATCAGAGAAATTTCCAAATACCAGCAATGGTACACAACCTGTGGTGCTATTGACAGATGCAAAATCAGCACTCCAGGCGCTCCTGTCTGGGAAATTGCCAGTACTAAGGACACTACTTTCTGAACTTAGCAGTCATCATAAGATCACCATACAGTGGACACCTCCCACTATGGAGTACCCGGAAACGACAGAGCTGATCAGTTGGCTAAGGAAGGAGCCAAAGAAGAACAGCCTGATGTTCCCGTTACTACCATGAAAAGAAAAGAATGATCAAATCAGTCAGAAAGCCACCAAAGCCTGCTAAAGATGACTACCAGGTTATGGACAGACGAGAACAAGTCATTATTCTGCGCCTCAGAACAGGACACAATAGATTACGCAACCACATGTATACACAATTCAAGATTGGTGAAACAGCCATGTGCACATGTGGATTGGCGTCGCAGACAGCAGAGCACATACTCCAAGACTGCCCAAAATATAACATATCTAGGCAAACCTTCTGGCCTAGAGAGACGACAGTGGAAGATAAACTCTATGGACCGATGTGTGAACTAATAAAGACAGTTAAATTCATACAAGCCACAACATTGCAGTTATAGACATATTTCAAGCGAACGAAAGATAAAGAAGAAGGCCATTGGTGGTAGTTGCTGGTGTTGCATTCTAACGACATGCCCAAACCACTTGATCTTCTGTCTTTCAATAAATGTGGCACAAGGTGTTGATCCCACAGTCTGTCTGATAATAGCAATTCTTACTCAGTCTCGGATTGTTAAGTTGGCAGCTCTCCTCAGGCATCTCATTTCGCAGGTGTTGATTTTGCGAAGGTGTAATTTGGATAACGTCCAGGTTTGAGATTGGTAGCATAGAGTTGGTGTGAATATGCTGTTTATTATCTGTCGTTTTGCGAACATGGGTATATTTGGATGTTTCAGTAAGGGTGAAATTTGATATGTAAGTGCACTAGCTTTTTGACACCTGATTTCGATTTCTCTGTCCAATCTGCCATCTTCTGTGACCATACTTCCAAGATATTTGAATTCTTTAACCTGTTTCAGAGTTGTGCTATTTATCTGTATACTTAGTGGGCCCGGCGATCTGCTAACTTGCATTACTTCGGTTTTGGCTGTATTTATACTTATATTGTATCTCCTGCATATTGAACTAAGATTATTAATATGATTGTGACGTCTGTCCTCATCGCTATAAAACAGGCCCTGATCATCTGCAAATAGAAGTTCATTTACTTCCTGTGGATCAGATGTTTCATCTGGAGTAAAGAGTTCTAAATTTTCTGAATCTGTTCTGTCGAGACTTGCTTCTTTGGAAATTCTTTCCATGTAGATATTGCTTGCTTGTGTTCGTTGGCTTGAGCTCCAACGCAAAGTCCTGTATGTCGGATTAAGGCATCCTGTTGTCCAACATCAGTGTGATGTCATACAGGATCTGAGGTTAGTTAGTTAGTTAGTTAGTTAGTCGCGGTTCCAACTTCATGGCAACGGGTCATCCCCATATTGCTCCGTTCCTGTGCCAGTGAATATCACAAAATGCTCCTCACTTCCCTATGTGAACAATGGAATAGACAGGAGTGTCGGCAAGCCAACAGCCCGCACAGGTACACTGTGCATAATGTCGCCGCCAGAATGCCAGCACAAAAGTCCTCCACGAAAAATACAGTTCATCGTCGATGAAAACGGCAGTCACCAGAAAGACTACATTGACCGGGGTTTTATCCCATATGGCTGGGTCTCTTTCTGCAGGGCGACCCACCGAAAGCGCCACACAAAGCACAAACTTCATAGCTACAGCGACAACTCCCAGGAGTCTCCTGAAAAATGCACTTGTGAACCGAAAAGGCAAACCAGTCAATCCAGCAACAGCCGGCCGTCATCGTTGCGAACATGCAGTTCACGCGAAAAACTGCGGACAGATGCAAAAGCATTCCACGTGAAATTCAGAGCTCACAGTGTCACGCCACGCACTCACTCAGTAGCAGGGCGACGGAACCATAGCCTCCTTAGTCGCCTCTTACGACGTGCATGGTAGGCAACAGTGTTACTATTCTTTGCTCCCCCCGTATGGGTCTCGGCAACACACGGGCGCTGATGGATGTATGAGTTACTAGGTGTAGGGAGTGCTTGATGTATAGAACAGTTGATGGGTGTATGAGCCACTAGGTGTAGGGAGTGCTAGAAGTATAGAATAGTTGATGGGTGTATGGTTACTAGGTGTTGGGAGTGCTTGATGTATAGAACAGTTGATAGGTGTATGAGCCACTAGGTGTAGGGAGTGTTTGATGTATAGAATAGTTGATGGGTGTATGAGTTACTAGGTGTAGGGAGTGCTAGAATTATAGAGTAGTTGATGTGTGTATGAGTTACTAGGTGTAGGGAGTGCTTGATGTATAGAACAGTTGATAGGTGTATGAGCCACTAGGTGTAGGGAGTGCTTGATGTATAGAATAGTTGATGGGTGTATGAGTTACTAGGTGTAGGGAGTGCTTGATGTATAGAATAGTTGATGGGTGTATGAGTTACTAGGATCTGAGGTTTGCGTGAGTATCCGTTGTCCCATGTCTGTCTTAGTGGTATGCAGACTGGTGGTTCCTCGCCATACAGGCAGACACTCTCCGACTTCGGAGGAATGTAGATATTAAAAAGCTGGGGTGAATGCACACATCCCTGCCTCACTCCTGTATTGACAGTGAACATATCTGATATACCTTCTTGGATGGTCCATAATTTGTATCTGTCTACTCTATCGAAAGCCTTTTCCTGATCTACAAACACAATATTCTGCTGTTGACTATATTCGATAGTTTTTTTCACATATTTGTCTAAGTGTAAATAATGCATCAGTGCAACTTTTACCTTTCCGAAAACCGAAGTGTACTTTGCTTAACTGTTGTTCAACTATGGGTCTAGCTCATTGTTCCAATAGTTTTGCATACATTTTCCCTATTTGGCTCAGGAGTGATATACCTCTGTATGTTTCGCACTCTCTCGTATTGCCTTTCTTTTTCCATATTGGTACTTTTATTGCCTGTTGCCAATCATCTGGGACTTTTCTTTCTTCCCATGCTATATTAAAAAGTCTTGTTAGCCATTTAACTCCTGTTTCCTCACAGGCCTGAATAGCTTCTGTGGTTATTCCATCTGGACCAGGTGATTTGTTTTTAGGACTTTTCTGTATAACTGCTTTGACTTCTGCATGTATGAAATTTGGTTCTTGTTGTACATAACTTTTAACACAAAAGTGAGGTTATCTATGTTATGTGTGGGGTTAAGTAGTTCTTGAAAGTATTCTGCCCACCTTGCTAGTCTTTATTGTGGATTAAATATTGGTATATCTCTTTTGCTGTTATTGATAGTGGTTGGGTTGTAGAATGCAACTCTGTTTTTCATTGTATTGACACGTTTATAAAATTATCTTGGGTAGTCTATGCTAAGGGTTGCCATCTATTCACCGTATATTCTCCAGGATTCATCTTTAGATGCCCTAATTATTCGTTTGGCATTTCGTCGTGTTAAGTAACATAGTCTTGTTCAGATTTAGTTGTGATCCATTTTCTGAACGCTACTTTCTTTTTGAATATGCTATCTTTAGCTTCGTTGTTCCACCAAGCCGTTCTTAATCTTTTGTCCTGCCCTACTTTCTTCGTTCCACATTTATTTTCCAGTGTGTCGAGCATGGCAGCCTTGAACTACATGTGTGATCGTGCTTTCTTTCTTTCTTTCTTTCTTTCTTTCTTTCTTTCTTTCTTTCTTTCTTTCTGTTCGACTGTCTGTTTTCGTTTTATACTTTAATTCTGATTTATTTCTTCCAATTCCATTTTCGCTATTGTGTTTTGTGGACATGAAAAAGCATCATACCGAAAAAATATATATCATAATCATTTAGTTGAATAATTGATCCCCAAAGTTAATACAATTAATCTGTAAACAATAGTAACCTACCCTATTTGTTTAGCCAGTTCTGTTAACCTTTGTATTTCACAATCCTTCTCCTTGCAGATAACTACCCAAGTGTGTACACACGAGTCTCTGAATACCTCGACTGGATCGCAGGCAAATAAGCATTTACTGACACATGTATACATATTCAATAACAACTACAGATTTGGGGTTTAAGAATAAACTATGAAACAATGCCTTAAACTGTGTTTACTATGAGTTTGATTTAATTCACTCTGTGATTGCTCTGTTACACATGTGTAGAAAAAACGATTTCAGACAAACTAAATAAATTAAATTCAATTAAAAATATATTCCATCCTGTGTCCATTGTGAAACAATAGGCAACGACTTTCTCCTGTAATTATGAATAATATGTTTATTATCTTGTCAGTGTTGTTGTTGTTGTTGTTGTTGGTGGTGGTGGTGGTGGTGGTGGTGGTGGTGGTGGTGGTGGTGGTGGTGGTGGTGGTGGTGGTGGTGGTGGTGGTGGTGGTGGTGGTGGTGGTGGTAAAAGTTAAAATAATTAAATTAGAATTGTCTCATTTCATCTCATCTCATCTCATCATGTTCCTCTTGTACCTTGTGGTGTCGAGGTGAAGCATAAACATCGTGAGAGTGCCCGAGTATGGACTTATGGTCGGCCTCTTCTTCTGTTTCCATCTGGTCTGTACATCATTGCTAGTTGTGGTATGCTGTTGACTGGTAATCTACTTGCATGTCCAAACCATTTGACTTGCTGCTTTCTAATAAAATCTAGTGCTGCTTTAACCCCCACTTTAGTCCTGATTTCTTCGTTTCGGATCTTATCTCTTCTTGATACGTTGAGTATTCTTCTCAGGAACCTCATTTCTGTTGTTGTGATTTTTCTTTTCTCTTTTTCTCTCATTGTCCAGGTTTGGTATTGGTAGCATAGAGTTGGTAGGAAGATTGTGTTGTAAAGTGCTTTCTTAGTAGTTATTGATGCATGTTGGTTCTTTAGTATTGGTGCCATTTGTCCAATGAGTTGATTTGCCTTATTGCACCTATTTTCTATCTCATCTTCTGATCTGCCATTTGAAGATATTATACTTCCTAGGTACTTGAAACTCTTTACCTGTTTCAAGCGATATTCGTTTGGGTGAATTGTTGTTGGTTGTTCTTCTTTAGTTATAGTCATTACCTCTGTTTTACTTGTGCTAATTTCCATGTTATGTTCCCTACACATTTCGTTTAGACTATTCATGTGGTCTTGTAATTCAGCTTCTGATTTTGTTATTAGTACTTGGTCGTCCGCAAACAGGAGTTCTCTAATGGTTAGATTTGCAGATGGTTCTTCGTCTGTGTTCTCGTCATGCGGTATTCTTGATGTCTCTGCTTGGCTGGTTTCTTGACATCATTGGCACCTTTCCTTCTTGACAGACGATAGTTTGGTACATTGTGCTTCAAAAAGGCTTAATAACTACGACCCATGGCGGTGGCGAGTGTGGTTGGTAAGGCCAATTCTTGCTGCAAATGTTTGCCCACAGTAGATGCATGTGAAAACATGGTCATTTCCATCATTTTGCACCATTTTACGTCTCTCACGCTCTGTGTGTGCTTTATCTGCAATCATTTTCTCCTTTGTCTTTATTCCATTTGTGATAGTTGCCCTCCATGCAACACGTTCAGTGGCGACTTGCTCCCAATGTGAATTATAAATGCCTGTATCAATCATGTCCCGCTTACACACATCTTTGTATCGTAGTAGAGGCCGACCCTGAGATCTCCTACCCGTCTGTAATTCACCAAAAAAGATGTCCTTTGGTATTCTACCATCATCCATCCTCCTAACATGTCCTATCCATCTAAGACTACGAAGACTGAGCATGGAATACACCGTCACACAACCTGATCTTTCCAATACTTCAGTATTTGTGATTTTGTCTTGCCACTTAATACCAAGTATTCTTCGCAGACACCGCATATGAAAGCTGTTTAAACGTTTCTCTTGGCTGAGTAAGTTGTCCAGGTTTCACTGCCATAAAGAAGAGTACTAAGGACACAGGCTTGGTAGACGAGGACTTTTGTTTTGGCAGTAAGCTTCCTGTTCTCCCAGACTCTTTTTGCTAACATGTTCATTGTTGTTGCTGCCTTGCCAATCCTGATGTTGATTTCCTGATCGAGTGATAATTTGCTATTTACCTCTGTTCCTAGATATGTAAAATGGTCTACTATCTCCAGTTCGGCGTCGTCAATAAAGATTGATGGTACACCATGTGCACCTTATGACATAATCTGTGTCTTCTTTTTGTTAACTGTTAAACCAAATTCAGAACAAGCATTGGAGAATGCAGATAGTAGATGTTGTAATTCTTCCTCAGAGTGAGTCGTAATCGCAGCATCATCCGCAAAAAGCAAATCTCTGATTAATACCCTCCTAATTTTGGTCTTGGCCTTCAATCTCTGAGCATTATAGAGGCCACCATCTGAGCGTGAGTGAATGTATATACCGTCATCCTGATCACGAAAGGCATATTTCAGTAGAAGTGAAAAGTATATCCCAAAGAGGGTGGGTGCTAGTAAACAACCTTGCTTAACTCCACCCTTGATTTCAAACTCTTCTGAAGTTGAGCCATCAAACTTGATTATACCCTTCATGCCTGTGTGGAACGATTCCACAATGGACAGAAGAGTTGGTGGGCAGCCAATCTTCTTTAGTGCTTTAAACAGACCCTCACGACTGATTCTGATCGGTTCTGACGGAAGCCACACTGTGATTCGGGATAGACTTGATCTCCCATGACTTGAAGTCTGCGCAGAACAATTCTGGCAAATACTTTTCCAACAATACACAGAAGTGAGATACCCCTATGGTTGTTACAGTCGCTCCGATCGCCCTTGTCCTTGTACAGCGTTATAATCTTTGAAATCCTGTGGGACTTGTCCTTCTCGCCAGCATAGCTCTATTAGCTGGTGGATCTGTAGAGTGAGTGTGTCTTGCCCACTCCTGATTACCTCTATTGGAATCCCATCCTTACCTGGAGCCTTGCCAGACGCAAGTTCATTTATAGCACACTTAACTTCTGTTATAGTGGGAAGTGTGTCCAGGTGGTCAAGAGTTGGTAGAGCCTCTATGGCGTTGAGGGCATCATCCGCTAGCTTGGTCTCACTTGAGTAAATCTCTAAATAGTGCTCGACCCATCTATCCATCTGCTGTTTCTTATCAGTGATGATTTATCCAGTCACGGTTTTCAGCGGTGCACTTCTTTTGATCATTGGACCACAGGCTTTCTTGATCACTTCATACATGCTTCTGATGTTTCCCTTATCACTTGCGATTTGAATTGACTCACATAACTTGATCCAATAGTCATTCGCACACTGCCTGGCACCCTTTTGCACATCCTTCCTTGCTTGCTTCAGCTCACTCAGAGTGTTACGCGTTGGTCTTTGTTTCTTAAGAGAGCTATCTTCTTTTTATCAATCAAGGGCTGCAGTATCTGGCTGTTTGCCGCAAACCTGTCCTGCCTCTTATGATCCACAGTGCCATAAACCCCTACAGCTGTTTTATAAATAGTCTACTTAAGTTTACTCCACTTATCATTTACTATATAATTTTCTGATGTATCAGTGAAAGCGTCTTCAAGTTGCTGTTGAAATTCAAAGCCTTTCCAGGATCGTGAGTGTTAATAATACTAATCATGGGGCTAGATTTGTGTTTAGCTGTGTAGATTCTCTTTGGTCTCAGTCTAACCCTTGCAACAACCAAAGAATGATCTGTATCACAGTCAGCACTGTGGTAACTTCGAGTTAATGATGTATAGTTCAGATGTTGTCTCCGTGTGATAATGAAGTCCAGCTGATGCCAATGGCTGGATCTTGGATATTTCCATGTGACCTTATGCAACTCTTTTGTTTTAAAAAAGGAGTTTGTAATACATAGGTCATCCCTAGTGCAATGCTCCAGCAGCCTTTGCCCATTATCATTCATGCGACCGATGTTGTATTTTCCAAGGCACACTGGCCATGAACTCGAGTCCTTGCCCACACGAGCATTGAAATCACCGAGCATATAAATGTAGTCGGATTTTAGAACTGCTTTGATCACAGAGTCTAGCTGCTCATAGAACGTATCCTTCACATCATCAGAGGAAGCGAGTGTCGGTGCATATGCAGTAACAATGGTGGCAAATCCACAAGAGGTTGCCAAGCGCAGGGATAATAATCTTTCATTATCTCCAGCTGGGATATCAATCATTCCCAGTAGCGAATTCTTCACTGCAAAGCCCACACCATGTTGCCTTTTTTCTGCCTGCCCTCTATCCTTCCAAAAAGAGTGTGATTGTTTTCCCTGAGTGACCCTTCCTCAGCGAGGCGAGTCTCCTGCAGGACAGCAATATCAATGTTAAGACGATTGAATTCAGCATCAATCACAGCCGTTTTTCTCACATCGTCAATATTTATCAAGTCAGTTGAAAATCCTGGACACATGGTTCTTACGTTCCAGGTTGCAAGCCGTAGCTTGAGGTTTCTATTATTCTTTTTATTAGTGCGTGGTGCATTGGTTTTACAGCCTGCGATTCAGATTTTGTCCTAGCCCCAAGCACCCATTGAATCAGGCTGGCTGTGGTGGATCAGCACCCAATTGGCCAGGGGCTGCCCAGCTTGAGGCGGGCGGTAGCTGATTAATGACACCTGTAGGTGTCTCCCACCGTCAGAGGCAACGCGTGGCGCCCCATGTCTACGCCAACTGACAAGGACTTATAACCCGTAACAGTTGCCTCTCGCTTTGATTCCGAGACCGGTTAAGACCAGGGATGGAGTTATTGCCTCTCCATAGCACAAAGCCTGGGCTAAAATAAAGAAACCATGTGTTGCCCATGCAGCATGATCCCTCTCTCGGCCTGCCTAGTTCACTCCAGAGGAAAGTTGACACCTATACATCTGGCACAAGACAAGCTGCAGAAGCTGCCGGATCAGCAAAGCAATGCTCTAACTGTCCGCCTGTCGGAGCTTCGATCCTAGGCCAGCTGCCAAAAAAGGCTTAGGGCCTGGTCTGCCCTGCCATGACTATTTTGTCTTTGGGTTGCATTTCCTCGCACCAGGATAAGGCTTGTACCCTCCCAATTGCGCTCTTCCGCGCCCGAAGCCGTTGGCACAATGTGAGGTGTCGGGTTTGGTAAGCGCCGCCCAACATTCGGCGCTGACAGAAAGCAGGTAGTACCGTCTACTGTCATACGGTAGCTCAGTCATATCTGACTAAGACCTGACTGACGTTTCTTTACATGTGTTGTCTTTATATGTTATGAATAAGAGAGATGACAGGACAGAACCTTGTCGTACTCCAAATCTTATAGTGAAAGGTTCTGAGTCCCTCCTGTTGCTCTCACTGTGCATTCACTGTTGTATAAACTTCTGCATAGGTTTGTTAGTTGTGTACTCACTCCATGTTCTTTAAGGATATCCCACAGCTTGTTTCCATCTACTGTATCGAATCCCTATTCTTGGTCGACAAAAGCTAAGTAGAGTGTTTCATTGAATTCGATTGATTTTGCTATAAGTTGTTTAAGTGCAAGATTTGTATCTGTGCATCCTTTGTTTTTCCTAAATCCAAGGTGTGTTTCGCTTAGCTGGGGTTCTAAAGTAGTTCGTAATCTTTTTTCAAGAATTTTGCTAAATATTTTCCAAGTATGTCTCAACAGTGAAATGCCTCTGTATTGTGCACAGTCTCTTTTGCTGCCTTTGTTTTTCCAAATTGGGATAATTATGACGTTTCCCCAGATGTCAACGTCTCATACACAACTCAGCCATCCTTAGTTCCTTCACATGCATTCACGAATATCAAACGTCACATGTGGAATTCATACATTTATTTAGCATAACCGCAATATCATCAAGATGCGCACATATTGCGGGTAATTCATTACATCACTTTTATATACATAAATACTAGTTAACACTCAGCCATAGCAATCATGCAATCACACAAAACCCTGCACTCAATACTCGCTATCTTATCTTGGCAAAACTAGCTCGTACTCCTGCAAACAATACAAACGCTTCTCGGACACATGCGTCCTTCCCCTAACGAGTCTAGTCCCAGTCTGCCCTCTCCAGACGTTAGGTCTGCTGGTCACGTGGTGCTTGACCTCGTGTGTCTCGGGATAGTCGGGCTGTACCAGCAGTCACGCCGTACTGCTGTCCGGCCGTGTTGTGTCAGTTCCTTCAGTGCAAAGCTGTTCTGTCAATTAAGTACGTAGTCCCGTCTATGTCTTTGTGTCCTGTTAACTCCCTTATATCCTGTTTATAACTGGATCTTGTTGTCCCGTCTATATCATGTTTATGATATATCTATTATCCTGTCTATGTAATATCTCTTGTCCTGTCTCTGATATCTCTATTGTCCTTTATATGTCCTGTCTCTATTCCCCAACACTCTGGGGACTGTTAAACGGCCCAAGGTACCATTGACTTACATTCATGGTTTCCCATTAAATTGCAAAATCTCTCACACACCCAATATGGTGTCTCGAAACAATTGTCTCTTGTTAAGGAGACTAATCATAGATATACAATCCATGTCCCCCATAAAATGTTACTTCAACATATTTGTTCAAGATCTGTGTCCACTGATTTAATCCTATCTCGCTTCCTCTTGTCGGCAGTGATTCTTTTGTAACATCAGTTGATTCTCCTTTTTAATCACTTATGTCCCTTGTATCAGTGTAATCTCCC
Organism: Cepaea nemoralis; assembly: GCA_014155875.1. Taxonomy (NCBI): domain Eukaryota; kingdom Metazoa; phylum Mollusca; class Gastropoda; order Stylommatophora; family Helicidae; genus Cepaea; species Cepaea nemoralis. The sequence continues at coordinate 84,549 of JACEFZ010027648.1, read as the reverse complement.
TTTCTTAGTATAATAGTGTTTGCAAGTTATATGCTCGTAGGATGTTAGCTTAAATGGTTTGTTTCTAATAATGTGTCTGTTAATTACAAACATGGGTGTATGATCATAATCTGTGTAATCTTTTTCTTCAAGTGTTATCAGATAGGTTTCTACATCTCACAAATGAATGCATATTCTAAATTTCTGAGATGAGTTACCGAGCTGTGATTCTTGAATACATACCTATAGGTCTAATGTATCCGTAATGTTTACACGTATAAAAAATTAACACTCACATGTGATGCAAAAGACGAGCACAAAACATGAAGATAAGACACATGTGAAAAATGTGCACATTATTTACATTCCTTCATTTAATCCATTCGTTCTGTCTTGTATACACTTTTCACTCAGTCATTCATATTGCATATATGGTTAAAATGTTTTATATAGTTAAGAGTATGAAAATATTAAGTTAAGGTGTAACACTTTGTTAACTTATAATTTAGCCATTTTAAGTGCATGCATGTTTAAATGCGTAAGAAAATCTTGTGGTGACAAAAAAATTCTTAAATTATGTTTTAGACGATTACGTCAAATGGACGTTTTAACTTAAACAAATGTAATTGAACAAAAAGAATGCTTACGCTTTAAACTTTTTTACTTCCCTTGTTTCTTAGTTATCTTTCTATTTACAATGAAATTAGTTAATAATAATATTACTGTTATAATGTAAAAGTTATGATGTAGAATTCTTAATCTGTTATATTAAAAAACATTATTATTATTATTCAGAAAAAATGTACCACTTAATGAGGTATAGTTACAATACGTTACTTTGTTGCTATTTAAGCACCGAAAAAAATATATGTGTACATGAAACTTCATTAAAAATAATACTATATATTTAAAATAACTAATTAATAAGGTGGTCTAGATGACTAGAGATGTTGTTGACTAGTCGATCGGGTTGAATGGAAGGTTCGAAGGTCTTGTAAGCAAGTCAGCAATAATATTCTTCGATCCCTTTGTATGTCTGATGGAGAACGAATAGTCCTGTAAAAGTAGTGCTCATCGGTATATACGATTGTTTTGGGGCTGTCCTTGTACTATTACCAGCAATGGAGAATTGTCTGTCTCGATGAGGAAGTGTGTCCCGGCGAGGTATTTCGTCAGTTTCGTGACGCAGTATACAATTGCGAGGGCTTCAAGCTGTGAAACGCCGTAACGAGATTCTGCTGGGGTTATCTTTCTACTTACATAAATGGCTGGATGATTTATGCCATTGTAGGCCTGAAGTAACACGTCAGAGATTGTGGTGGCACTGGCATCTGTCCTAAGGATATAATGAATGTCCTTGTTAGGTACGCAGAGAATAGAAACATTAGAGAAGTAATATTTGATTTGTGATATTGCTGCTTTTAAAGTAGCACTCTTACATAAATTTTTGTTCTTAATTTTAAAATATCTGACAACCAATTTATCAATTGTGTCAATATGGTGAGTCCAAATAATTTCAATTTATCACAGACGTGTCTCAAACTTTGTGTCTGGGTTAAATTTTTCGAAAGTATGCGATATGCTATGTTAGCACAATATTCAATTCAGTGGAATGGGATGGAAACTTTGGCTTTAAAAACAACATCAAAGTGAAATTATGGTACCTGATTTCTTAATAATGATATTGTCAACAGAAATAATTGGTTCATAAGTAGCATTATGGTTGCATTTGACTGAAGTTGGTATGTGTACAGTGCTATCAATAATGCCAGTTGGAACATCAACAAAGCAACTTATATGGAGATGATAGCATTATATAATGGTAACTTTCTGTCTTTAAGTCTGTCTTTTCCATTATGTCCCTTGGACAAGATGTCATCGTCTGGCGTGCTTATGTCTGTGTTTTCCAGACTGTGTTGTCTGTCTATACAGAACTGTAGGGCATTTGATTCCCGTTCTAAGTGTGTAATTTGAGTTGTCTTGTTTGCATATTATCTGTCTGCGTTGCTGTTTTTCTCTGAAGTTGCATTACTGATAGAGCAAACTTCTTTAGGTTTACCAATCTGGTTCTTGGCAGTTTTGTTTGGCAATTCACAATGATTCGCTTGAGAGGATTTTACGTCAAGTATCTTTTTAAGGTGTCGTGTAGTTTTGTGACTAGTAGTGCCCCTTGGGCTTATTGGTGGAGGTTGCTGTTCTTGATCAACTAACTCTTGATTTGTTGCAGTTAGTTTTGTCACTGGCTTCAATGTTTGATGCCTCTTTTCCCAGGCATTAATTTCGTTTTGTGTACAGTTCTTAATATCTGGTAAACATCCTAAAAATCAAATCTGTACATGGGTTGTCTAAAACTGCACAGGTAAATGTTCCTAATAGAAAAGGCGTACAAATCTGTGCAATTGCTAGTGGATATTTTTCCACATTGCCGGAAAATGTTTGGCAATTTACAAATTCGCCTGTGTAATGATCTGTGTTTACTAACGTTTTTCTCAGGCCAATCACAGTGCTCCCGGAATCGGTAAGTACTTGGTATTGTTTGCCATTAACTATACCATTATTGACATTTAATTTTCCTCTGGAGGAAGTGACTGCATTGGCATTTTCACACACATATGGGATTTAATGCACACATTCTAACATGTTATACTTATGTAATTACTTATATGTTTGACACTTATCATAATTGAATATATCGATTGCTGCCAGAGCATTGGCTTCTACTTCTGGATTTTCTCCACATTCACTTTCACTCTCAGATGAGGAGTCAACTAGTGCTGCATTTGCACTTCTTAATCTTCAGCGACCTTAGCAATTCGCGGAATAATGTCCCATACATTTGCACACATACAAGCACACTTAACTGCTCGTCTGTAATCGTTTCTTTTGGTCTGTTGCTTCATAACCATATATCTAAGTGAGCTGGATATCCTGGGTTCATGTCGCACATTTGAAATTGGTGATGTGATAGTTTACAATATGGAAATTGTGGTAAATTTGATTTCTGTTTATCTATGTACCTGAATGGTTTTGTTGGGTTGATGTTTGCTGCAGCTACTATGTTGTTTTCGCTGGTGTTTAAAGTGAAAATGTCCCTGTTAGAAGTGAAATAAGCTGACCCCTTTCGTTCTAACTGCTCAGTAGATTCAAAATCAGACTGTTGTAAAAACCTAGCAAATGGGGTTGGGATAGATGATATAATCTTGTCCATTATCATTAAATTTCTTAGTTTTTTAAAGCTCTTATTCACTTTTGCAGCATTTATCCACTTATTAAAAATATCCTGCACTTGAGATACATAGTCAATGAACGTTTGGTTAGCTTTAGGTTTTAATTTTGAAAATTTGATCTGATAACCTGGAGCATCTAACAAGAAATGTTGTATAATTCTCTGGTGGATGTAATCATAGTCTTTCCTATGCTCTTGTGGTATAGATTCAATGACTTTTAAAGGATAAGACGTCAGATTTCGCATGTAGATCATGGCCCAATGTTCTTTTGGGACCTCTTGATATTTCATTTGAAACTAAAAATTTTCTAACCATGCTGTAATGGAGTCTCCTTGACAGAAGGGTTTTATAATGCCTCAATATTTGTTACATTTGTTTTCTTCCTCTATACTTTTCAGTTTGTTGGTTGCAATATACACCTGTGACTCAACCTCTAGTTTTTTCATCTTTATCTGCGTTTCAGACTCTAACTTCTTATTTTTAGCCTCCATTTCTAATTGCTTTTCTTTATTTTTAGCCGCTATTTCAGCTAATTCTTTCTTATGAAAGCGTTCTTGTACTATTTCTTCCCTTTCTCTATCAGTGTGTTCTTTATATTCCTTTCTTGCTCATTCTTCTAATTTATCCCCGATATATCCTTAAATCTGTCCCTGCTTCAATACACTCTTTCAATGTTGACATTTTCACAGTATTTCTTTAACAATTTCAGTTTACAATAATCTTCAACAAATGAATAAATAATAATGATTTACAATGTTACATACAATATGGACAGGAAAAAATAGAGTGCTGCTTTAATTAGCAATATCAATATCGAGGTACTTATCTGGACTTGGAGAATTTCTTTCTTTTCAGTGCCACGCTTCGATCACCTTCTATTAGGATGAATATACTTTTTTATAATCGCCTTCTATATAACGCTGTACATAACTTCTGTGGTTGGAATGGAAAAAATCAGTATCATGCAAAAACGAAAAACAAAAGAAAAGTATGTCTGTCCAATGTCAAAATTTTTAGAGGAAAGACATATAGTATAAAGTATTTATTTGTAAGTTTTGTCGGTCGTATTGTTATCTGTCTAATGTCTCTAATAGTTGTCTTTTAGCTATATCTTAGTGTTCTTTAGCAACAGCGTAACAAATAATCACAATATTAGCATCAATACATTCTTGCTTGAAACTCAACGAGAGTAATTTTTTTACCACCTGAACTAATTAACAGAGCCGTCGCTGAACTTTTAACACTACCTGACCTTTCACACTTTAACTTTCTACTCGAGCTGTGGGTTTCACTCGTAAGATTGTCACTTCTGACACTAACTGAACAACTGAACAACTGAACTTTCAACACCTGAGCTAACGCTATAGGTTTAAATCGTCAGTAAATAGATCGTCAATAGCGTCAAGCAAAAGTCTAGCACTGTGGGTACAAATCGTAAGATTTGCACTTCTGAAACCAGCTGTACTTGCTAATAGAGCTGTCTGTTTCAATCGTAAGATTGACACTTCTGACACCAACTGAACTTGCCTGTGAAAGTCTCATACAAAACTCAGGCATCCTTAGTTCCTTCACATGCATTCACGAATATCAAACGTCGCATGTGGAATTCATACATTTATTTAGCATAACCGCAATATCATCAAGATGCGCACACATGGCGGGTAATTCATTACATCACTTTATTATACATAAAAGCTAGTTAACACTCAGCCATAGCAATCATGCAATCACACAAAACCCTGCACTCAATACTCGCTATCTCATCTTGGCAAAACTAGCTCGCACTCCTGCAATCAATACACTCGCTTCTCGAACACATGCGTCCTTCCCCTAACGAGTCTAGTCCCAGTCTGCCCTCTCCTGACATTAGGTCTGCTGGTCACGTGGTGCTTGACCTCGTGTGTCTCGGGATAGTCGGGCCGTATCAGCAGTCACGCCGTACTGCTGTCCGGTCGTGTTGTGTCAGGTCCTTCAGTGTAAAGCTGTTCTGTCAATCAAGGACGTAGTCCCGTCTATGTCCTTGTGTCCTATTAACACCCCTGTGTACTGTTTATAACTGGATCTTGTTGTCCCGTCTATATCATGTCTATGATATATCTATTGTCATGACTATGTCATATCTCTTGTCCTGTCTCTGATATATCTATTGTCCTGTATATGTCCTGTCTCTATTCCCCAACACGCTGACACCAGTTTCGTGGTGTCTGTTGTTCTACCCAAACATGGTCGAATAGTCTATGTATCCAAGCTGTTCCTACGTCTCTTGCAGCTTTAATTAGTTCATTTAGTATTTCATCCTGTCCCGGTGATTTGTTCAATGGGGCTAATCTGATGGCTTCTATAATTTCTTCTTTTAGTATGTCTGGTTCTAGTTCTTCGGTGACATCTGTCTGTGTCTCTTGAATTCCTATGACATCTGACGGGATGTTGAGAAGTTGTTCGAAATACTGCTTCCATCTTATTAGGATTTGTTTTTGATTACTTATTGGCTCTCCATACTCGCTGTTAATTATTTCAGTTGGTTCAGAGTGTTCTCCTCTGGTTCGCATTGCACCTATCTTTTCTAGAAGTGTATAGTTGCCTCCTTGTTGTTTTTATTTAGGGTTTCTCCATACTCTTCCCAGTCTTTTTGTTTTTCCCTCTTTACTATTCTACTCACATGTCTTCTCGCTATTCTATATTCTATGTAATCACATTCCTGTTTGCTCTTCAACCACTTTTTATATTTTTATTTTTTGTCTTTTACCGCTTTCTTTACTTCTGCGCTCCACCAACTTGTTATTTTCTGTATCCTTGTTTTGCGTTTTTTCGTGGTTCCATATGTTATTTTTTTTTCAGTATTTAAAATGCTTCATTTGAACATTTCCCATTCGATCAGTGGGAACAGAGGCAGAGGCTAACCAAACGAAAATATGGTGGATGGACTGGTATGAAGGTATATCATCAGCATAGTTGATCCACAGCACTAAGGACCGGGATCTGTAGAAAGACATGACCACCTACGCCTGCTAGCAAGGCACATGATGATGGTAATGATGATGAATACCGAGTAGGCAGACACGCTTGCTAGCCACTGAGCTGTCTGGGTTCCAATTTTAGTGTTTAGTATCTCACATCAAATATTATTTCTGATAATTGACAATCTGTTGTCATACCTCCCCGAGAAATAGCCGATGTACCATTGTCCATGAACACTGTTTTATGTTTTATTTAATGACCACGTGAACTAGTTATAACACAACATTCCGAAAAAAAACAATAATTCTCTAATGTTGTTAGATATGTCGCAGAATAAAATAATATTATGTGCACCTACACAATTTGGCAAAAAGCAGGTTAAAAGATATACTATGGGGCTTCAACTGAAAACCTTAAATGTGTTTGTGTTCGTGAATATATTCTGAAAAATTAAGGGAAAATGTGTCATGTAACGATGTAGTCACACTGCGTTCAATGAAAAAGCTCCAGCTTGGAATCCTGCAGAAAAATATTCTCTTAGTCGTGTGTGTGTAACCACTCATCCACCACCTTCTGTGAGGTCTGGCGTGTACATGGATTGTGGCACACACTGAAAGCGGGGGTATTCGATGGTTTTAACCGTTGCACAAGCAGTATTGAGACGAGCATCGTCATGTTACAAAAAGACACCTTTACTCAGAAGTCTACGTCGTTTGGATTTGATTGCGGGTCTTTGATGATTCATGAGAAGATCTGTATACGTATTACTGATGACAGTTTTCCCTCTTGGCATGTAGTGCTATAAAATAACGCCTCGTTCATCCCAAAAGAGATTCAGCATAAACTTCAATGCGGATGACTGCGTCCGAAAAATCTTTGGTTTCGAGGGATGGCGCCATTCCATGCTCGCTCTCTTTGTTTCCGACTCAGCTTTTATCCCCAGTAACAATTCTTGATAGGAAACCACCAACTTCTGCTTCAAAGCACTGCAAATGTTCTTGACAAGCATGATGCGTCGGCGTTTCAGTTCTGGAGTAGCCTACCATGGAACCCACTTTGCAGACACTTTTCAGCACTCTAGCATATCATGGATGATGTGGTGTGCTGAATCTTGACTGATGTCAATGTTACTCACAGTCAATCGACGGTTTTCCTGTACGAGGCCTCCAATGACTGCAATCGTCTCTGAGGTCATAAATTGGTGTGCCTGACCCGATCGTAAAGTCTGTCACAGAAGTCATGCCGTTTTGAAACGTCCTACTTCTCTCATACTCTAGCTGGACTGACAGACACGCATCACCATACTGGGCCTTCATTCGCCGATGAATTTCTATAGCTTTCACCGTTTCACTGATAAAAGAAACGGATAATAGAACGCTGCTCCTCTTTGGTGCATGTCAAAAGTGAAGCATCCATCTGTAAACTGTCCTTATGACATTATTGCGTTCGTCTGCACTGTGCTGTCACGTGCTTAACACTCTTGACATCTTTAACAACAATATTGACAAGTTACAAGACAAAGACATGGTTATTGTAATTTATATCACACTTTTAATGTTTTCATTAGAATCCCCCACGTAAGTTAGGGAAACACGGGGGAATGGCAGCGTTGAAAATGAGAACGAAAAATACCTTTTCGGACAACGACCTTACTTCAGTGTTGGGCTTCGAGAGAGGTCAGACCTATTTGCTGGGTACATATATAGTTGCATTCAAATCTTATTGGGAACATTTAAGAGAAAAACATGTGTCACGTTTAAAGCGAGATTATCGACAAACAACAAGATCAGTTTATTCTTCAATGACAGCTTTAACAAGTATAAGTGCTCAATATAGCATTTTGTTTTAGACACATAACATTACGATAGCGTCGTCTCTGAATAATTGGGATAATATTTATTTTATTTAAACAATGGGTGTGACATATACAAGTATATTTTGGGCTAGGAAGACAATGTCACTGAAGTACCATCTGTGTAGTAGCTGAAGCAGTGTCGCAGAGAAGCATCAAATCCCACAAGAGCCTGAGCTGTGTAGTAAACGGTTCCGCATGCTAGAGTAATTAATGATACCTCTCAGCAGGGTAGTCTCGACGGGATGGGTTAGTGGGCAACTTGACTGCGATTTGATAGAACTTTTACCACTAGTGTTGATTTATTCCTGAAGTTCTGCCTTGACACCTAACATCCATGATTGTCCCTGTCTAAATAGAGCCATAAAGGTTCATGACAATGTCTACATAATAATGAGCTTCAAGAGACATAATTTAAATCATTTTCAGGCAAATGAGAGTGAAATACAAATTCTTTAGAGAAAGAAATATCAGGAAACATTTTATTTCAGTAGAAACAAAAGGGAAGCTGCGATATCGTAGTGACTGAACGCTCGCCTGCCGGTGGTGGTTATTGGTTCGAATCCGTGTCTTGCGGTTTTGAATTTCTAAAACTGACCTGGGCTGGCAGGTCATTCCAACCTAAAATGAGTACCAGAAATGTCTTCGGAAGTAAAGGCGACCAGCGTAGAATTGAGCACATCTTCCATAGCTGTCGATTAATATATAAATATGTGTCTGGACAATGAACTAAATACATGTTGCTTAATGTTTGCGACAGGCGAAAGGTGAAAATGCAGCGCAATTAAATAGATATTCCTAAAACACAGTGAGAAGGAGAGAGAGAGAGAGAGAGAGAGAGAGAGAGAGAGAGAGAGAGTGAGAGAGAGATAGAGAGTGGGGGGGGGGGGGGGGGGTTTAACGTCTTTCTCGTAATCCCGTATATTCTCGTGAGTAATGCAGCTGCGCGAGATTCGGTAGTGGATCGCGCCGCCTTGGTTACTTTTTGGGGTATGTGAGCCGTTTGCTCAGAAAGCAATAGCAAACTACTGAGCCTAATTTTGCCTAGTACATCAACAGAAGCTGAAAGATGCTGATGTTGACTGCAACGTTCTGTAAAGGATATGCAACATTAAAACAAAATGTGAGAAGGAGAGAGAGGGGAAGAAAGAGATAGTAAGAGAAAGGGTGAGAGAGGGAAGAAGGTACGGGGTTGGGTGAGTTATAGTAGAAGTCTATATTTAAAACCGTATTTCAAAACGTTTATATTTGTCTGTTTCATATGTTCATACAATAGCTGTGTTCATAACTAGTAAGTATCAGTCTCTACAGAGCCTCTTTCTCTTATATTGTGGTACTATTATGTCAACTGTGCCACAACGCAACTCCCGCAATTATCAATTGGCAACGTCAACGTTGAAGCAATAATAAGCTCACGTGAACTATCGAACTGTAATGCGAAGATTCAACCGACGCCATCCTAAACAACAGTACTCACACATTCTTTTAATGATGTGCTGGATCAATACAATGGATTCATCGAGAAAAAATGAATTGTCCCTTTTAACACAGGGACGGCATTCACACAAATATTTACGACTCTATCCCAGTATTGTCCGACTGTAGTTAGGAGCTCAATCTATCTCGCCGTTCTCATTTTCACAGATTGTCTAGGTGTTCCATGCCTTCAGGTCCTCTGCTCGATATTGACACTTTCCTCGTTAGACATCCTCCACCTGATAGTCCTCAGCCAAGCTTTGCCTTCTCACAACCAAATCTCCAAACGAACACGGGCTTCATACCATATGTCCGCGCCTCAGACGAATTCCCCAAGATCTCCTGTTGTCGTCTTATGTCACCCTGACGTTTGTGTTCTTTACCGACAGTATGTTAGCTTCTTGTGGGGTTTTCCCTATATGATTTTCTACCGCCTTTTCCGATGACGTCATTCTGTCTAAACGCCATGTGGCAAACTGGCTAAATTTCAAACTGCAACAACCCAAAACAACAGAGATTATCAGATGTGAAACGAATACATTTAATCCATAATATGTCACATCAACAGAAATATTTATATTATAATATATATAATGTTTATAAAAATATTTATATATAATAATAATAATAAAAAGCTTAAATTGGGAATCCTGCACAATAATTATCATTTTGAGACCAATACAACTATAACAATGGCTGGGTATATGAATTATGGCCAAGTTAATTAGTTAATCGAAAGATCATGTTTATTGCAAATCTAATTATTTATTAGTCCACACGTGCTCCCAGATCACCTTCTCAGCATCTTCCACAGCGTGTAGCAACTGACTACACGAGTTTTTAGGTTTACTGACTAATCTTCCTTGGCTCCCGCATGTCCTCTAGTCTAGAATCATTGTGTTTGCCATGATGCTCCTGTAGTCTAGCCAAAGTTGCAGAATAACATCCACCCCTTGAGTCCTGCCTCCATGAGTGCGTTCAGGATGTCAGCCTGGTCCATTACTCGTCAGCTTCCCACAGGACCTAAGCCACCAAGCCTGTCAGCTCGTTCGTGTCCTTTTTTTTTAACACCAGCTTGCCCTGGCACTCAAATTAATGTGATAGATGGAAAAAAAGAATGGAGAGAGGGAGGGAGGAGAGAGGGAGAAGGGAAAGAAGAGGATGAGGGAAATTATATAAATAGTGTGAAGCCTAAGAGATCGTTCCTCAGTCGAACTCTGCCTACAACGCACTATCTTTGATAATAAGGAAAGAGGGAGAGAGAGAGAGAAGGAGAAATGAGATAGAGGAGATAGGTAAGGGATAGGACAGATTAGGTCCGTGTCTTCGCGTGAGAACAATAGTTAATTATACTATTGCACCATCAATGTCTCGCGGTGTATGTTAGGTTATAGAAGAGATGTACAGCCCACCTCACAATGTCTCTAAACTACTCTAATCTACACAAGCTCAGATTGACAAGTCGAAATAAAAGGCAACTCAAACATATATTTATTTCCTTCTGAACAGTAACAGAGTGACAATCTACACATAATCGCATAGAGTAACCAGTACATGCATTGCAGACACATAATGCATAATCAACTCTAATAATACAATACTGCACGACCTCACAAGGGAGAGATAGATAATATAATAGACTATGCAACCGGATGTTAGGGAAATACTACTTACAACCACCTACTAACCGCATGAAGCAAATAACTAAAGCTAGGATCTCCATCGGCCTTTTGTCTGCCTCGCAGTAACCGTTCTGCAGGCCTATAAGTGGCCCATTTACTTAGTCCGAATACCTAGTGGCCATTTTGTTCAGATGAATATCTGTTTATTCAGATATGCCCGGTATGCTTGGGTATCTCCAGTTTACCCAGGCAATGCCTTAAACATTATAAAACAATACCCGTGAGTGTTATATCAAAATAAACCTTAGTCTTTCACTACCTATAAAGTCCCTAACATCTATTGCTTCCCTATCTATGCTAGTATTAAGCCTTATCGGCAACATCACCATTATGTATAGCCATAGCATAAATTAACAACAGTATTTTAAACACAGTAATTTATCGTCTATTTATATTTAACCAACGTTATTATTTCCTATCTCCCAGTACGCCGACTACAGTCAAACCCAACATAAAAGTATTTAACCATTTACCCGGACCTTCGTGTAGATTTGAACTCGCTGCCTGTACCCCACAGGGCCAACTTAACTACACAACAACAGAAAAGCGACCCCGCTTCACCTCTGTCCAGCGAATAAAAGACAAACATTCCTATTTGTGCCTGCCCCGTCTCCGGCCGACGATCTCACCTGTCCTTATTGTCTGGTTGACCTAGTGGTCGCTTCTCAGGTGCGAGCTCGTCTGCTAGACCCGATCTCTGCGTTTGTTTATATCTTGCAGTAGCCTTTCGTTCCATATTCACAAGCTGTTGCACTCGCCTAGTTCTCATTAATTGTGTACGTCTAATTGCTTAGTTTACATGTACATGTATAGTTTATCTACACTCTGCTCATCTAACCGATTAATTTGACTCCCATCACTCTATTTCAGCCATTTAAATATAGGTCATTTGCAGGACGTCGCATTCAATCCTGATCCTATCTGGGTCGTGGTTCCTTAGCGGGTTAACGTTCAGTAGTTTGTCAATGCTTCGTTGCTTAGACTGCTATTATAGTTAGCTAGTTAGTTAGATGTGGGTCCTTTGCAGGACATTGCACTCAGTCCTGACATTTGTCGGTCGTTCATGATTACGCGGTAAGTTCACCTACGGTAGTTTGCTATAGCTTTCTAAACTAAGATACCTTATTATTATATAGCGAATATTCTAAATCATACTAATTAGGTCTAAGTCTTACGTCAACTTACATTCAGCTTCTATCGTCCAGTCGATCTTCTGGTTGTCCTTCTGGGTTTCATAGTTGAAATATAATTGCTCTCTTCACCCTCTCGTTTGTCGTGGATCTCACCAGACGTTTTCCAGTCATGTCTGGCATTAGTCTCCTGTGTGATTACGATTGACCTTAGTCTCCTGTGTAATTCCGATCGCAGTGTCTCTGGCTAATGCTTGTCCTACCTGACGTTAGCCATCATCTGCAACTAATGAGCGGTTTCCTTAGCCAACAGTCCCTCTCAAATGGCTTGCAGGCCATTTTGTGATCCTCGGAATTTGCGTTCCACTCCGTCAGGCCTAATTTGCCTGGAATAAATGGTCCACAGATCCTTGACCATCTGCTTTTCCCGGCAGTCTAGACGGAACTGTGATATGTGCATCTTTTCCGTCTTTAATACCGCCTCTCCATCTTCTTAGACACTAAACAGCCTGGGATATGGACATCACCATCGCTGAAGTTCCAAACTCATACCTCCTGGGCTGGGCGATCGCCCAGCCCTCGGCCCACTCGGCCCTGTTGCTAGACCATACTCTTGCTCGTTCCACACTGTCCAGACTGACTGGATCCTAAAGTATATATCACCTCTTGAGTTGGCACCTTTCTGGAATCACGTGACCATGCTCTTTCCTTGTCGTGAAGGGCTACCCAATCAGCTTTTAGCCATACCGCATAATTAAATCGCCTTAATCCGCTTTATTCTAGATCCTTTGACCCCACTAGGTTGCAGCTTGAGGTTGAAGACCTTATCTTTCCGCCGTTGCCTGTTTTGGGTCATGGGGTGTGTCCGTCCCCATATATCCGCCGCATCCTTTGTATTTCTTGTCCATTTGACAGTTCCCGACAAAGCCTATGCTAAGATTGGCTTCATGTTTCCTGAATTTCTTATTTCACTAACAACGAAAGGTAAACTGACGGTTAGCGGGCCGTGTCCCAGTCAGTGCCCAGCCACTCACTAATTTTGAACTTATACTGGTCGGTGAACTTTCTGTTTCAAAATTATTCCAGTCAATGTCCTCCGTTAAACTTAGGCGGTATGTCTTACACCCACCTACCAAAAATTGATGGGTTCCACCATCAATAAGGCGTCATTCCTCCCCTGAGAACGATGCCTTGCATCCGCATCTGGCATCCCTCATGAAAAATATTGGATGCCTAAAGGAAATAACTCTTTTCGTAATTTACACCAACAACAAATATTGGTTGCATCCCCTGCTCTTCCAGTATACAGAAAAATTCTAAGGCAGTTAAAACCTGTTCGTCTTCTGCTGTGCATCATAATAACCTAATAACCAAGTACTATCATCAATAAAAAAAAGTCCAATACCTTGCATGCAGGGGATTCCTTCAGACAAAAAGAAAATCATTAATCAATGGGTGCAATACATAGGGGCACCAAAAATAATAAAATAATGTCAATATAGGCATTCACTTAATATGCCACTCCCCTGTAACAACAGAAGAAAAAAACAAAACAATCGAATCCACCTAGGTGCTACCCACTAGGTCATCTGCAAATCAAAGTGCACAGTCATCCTTGAATCTGAAAAACATTGTAACAATTCCTGTGACACCACAGGCAAATGCCTGGTCACATACATAATAAAACAACCACTTCTCCCCTATTCGCAAGAACACATCAGCCTGAAGCTGCAATCTTCACAATCACCGCTGATGTACACAAAAACAAATCAGCCCCTACTGTAAGTACACAATCCTGAGTGGCTATAGAAACGAACCAAACACATATTACGACACAATTCTTGACCATAAAAAATTTTTAGATTCCAATCCTTGGGCATCATGGACTATTCTCTTGGTGCTGAAATAAATCCGAAAAAAATGTGCGCCCCGTCGTTGGACATTTTGGCGCTAACGTGTATTCTTCGCCCTGTCCCTTCACGGTAAAAAATACATGTACCCGTATTAACATCTACTCGGGCATTCTCAGATTATAAACGGTCTCCTTGGCCTCCTGGCACGACGTTGAGCTATGTGTTGTCACTATGACAGCCAATACTGCAATTGTGTCTGCCCCTGGACACACCAGAGAGAGTCACACACAAAAATTCACATAGGCATTAAACCCGTCTCGACAACTTCCGCTATGGAAACAACAAGGGAGCTAACTACTCCACGACAGTTGATCCTATCAAGTAGTCATATTCATTTAAACAACAAAATAACATGTTTCTAACTAATTGCATCAACCTGTAAAACAAACAAAGGATGGCAAAACTTGACTACACATATGGCCCTCCAACAAAAATGTCATTCAATTATGAACCAACACCACAGCACGAATGTTTAACTAATTATTTAACTAATGATTCATTGCATCATGCTGAAATATATATCGAATATGCTTCTGTTTGATGGTGCTCTCTGGATTCCGATCTTCTTAACTGAATTTCTACGATTGTCCTTTTGTAAGTGTCTATTCTATATGCACGGGCAGAAATACCGGGCGTCACTGGTCATTCACTGCCCAACACCGTTAACATGCCTAATTCTGGTATCATGAAACTTGAACACGCTGGTACGCTGAATTCCACCTCCGTTCCCTCCTCTAAGAAAGGGATTTTCTAACTACCACAAGTGACACTGTCATATGTCTCTTCACAACAGTCATAATGAACTCATTGCGTAAAACTAGGGGGAGCATCCCCTCTTGGTGATCTAATTGTTCATGCGTGCATTTCTGGTACGCCACATGTGCCACTAGTAATGTTCTGACCAGCCCGTCGCGCGCCCTGCCGCTGGTGGGGCACGCTAGTATGAAGGGTTCCTTGTTGTCACCTGCAGAAAAAAAGGGGGGGGAGACATATTGTCCTGATGGCTTCAGATGTTGCCACTGCCACCAGACGTATTGAGTTCAGCCACGCAAACAGCTGCCTTCCCGACAAACCAAGTTACATTCGTCCCCGTACAGCCACAGGTTTGGCTCGCTCTGCATATCGGGTGTAGGAGTTGTGTTCTTATATTTTGCATGGCTCTGGGTTTCACTTGCCATACCCTGTCATCAATCATGACTCTGACTTCCTGGACGAAGAGGATGGCCTTTATATAACGGTGGAGTATTTTATTCTGATACTCTTTAATCAGTGAGTTTGTCTTTAACGTGCACTGACAAGAGGAGCTTGGTCCTTTAACAATGAAAATATAAGGCCACCCTTACGTTGACTTGCACTGCTCAGCTGTTGTCTGAGCTCATTTCGGACAGATTCCGCTGCGCTGACTCTCCTTCTGAGTTGGCTTTCCCTGGGTATTTTGTTGTAGTGGGTTTTCCGGTATTCTTGTAGCAAGGTGGTTTGGCCGGTGTACTTTACACAAGAGTTTCTAACTGAACAGACTTAGTAGAGACCTCGCCGACATATAGTTCAGACAATTTACCAATTAGCCATGAGATAAGTAGCCTAGTAAAGGAGCACTTACTGAGACAACTATCGAACCGGCAACAACGAACTACTGACTGTAAGCGACAATTCTACGAAACGTATACGATCTTAATATATTATAACATGACACCACAGAGACAAAGTTCACATGGAATATTCTGGGAACTCCTGGACTACAATGGGAAACCCAGATTATTATGGAAACAGATTATGCCGACAACGCCATTTGCGATAGATGGAAAAAAGAATAGAGAGAGGAAGGGAGGAGAGAGGGAGAAGGGAAAGAAGAGGATGAGGGAAATGATATAAATAGTATGAAGCCTAAGAGATCGTTCCTCAGTGGAACTCTGCCTACAACGCACAATCTTTGATAATAAGTAAAGCGGGAGAGAGAGAGAGAGAGAAGGAGAAAATGAGATAGAAGAAGATAGGTAAGAGATAGGACAGGTGTAGGTCCGTGTCTCCGCGTGAGAACAATAGTTAATAATACTATTGCACCATCAATGTCTCGCGGTGTATGTTAGGTTATAGAAGAGATGTACAGCCCACCTCACAATGTCTCTAAACTACTCTAATCTACACAATCTCAGATTGACAAGTCGAAATAAAAGGCAACTCAAACATATATTTAATTCCTTCTGAACAGTAACAGAGTGACAATCTACACATAATCGCATAGAGTAACCAGTACATGCATTGCAGACACATAATGCCTAATCAACTCTAATAATACAATACTGCACGATCTCACAAGGGAGAGAAAGATAATATAATAGACTATGCAACCGGATGTTAGGGAAATACTACTTACAACCACCTACTAACCGCATGAAGCAAATAACTAAAGCTAGGATTTCCATCGGCCTTTTGTCTGCCTCGCAGTAACCGTTCTGCAGGCCTATAAGTGGCCCATTTACTTAGTCCGAATACCCAGAGGCCATTTTGTTCAGATGAATATCTGTTTATTCAGATATGCCCTGTATGCTTGGGTATCTGCAGTTTACCCAGGCAATGCCTGAAACATTATAAAACAATACCCGAGAGTGTTATATCAAAATAAACCTTAGTCTTTCACTACCTATAAAGTCCCTAACATCTATTGCTTCCCTATCTATGCTAGTATTAAGCCTTATCAGCAACATCACCATTATGTATAGCCATAACATAAATTAACAACAGTATTTTAAACACAGTAATTTATCGTCTATTTATATTTAACCAACGTTATTATTTCCTATCTCCCAGTACGCCGACTACAGTCAAACCCAACATAAAAGTATTTAACCATTTACCCGGACCTTTGTGTAGGTTTGAATTCGCTGCCTGTACCCCGCAGGGCCAACTTAACTACACAACAACAGAAACGCGACCCTGCTTCACCTCCGTCTAGTCAGACAAAAGACACGCATTCCATTCCATACCTCTCCGTCCCTGGCGAGCATTGTCCTCCGGTCTCATTGTTTGGGTCGACCGTGTGTCATCGCTTCTCTGTCGCCTGCTAGACCCGATTTCGGTGTTTGTTTATATTATTGCTGTAACCTTTCGTTCCATATTTACTTGCCGTTGCATTCGCCTAGTTCTCATTAATTGTGTACGTCCAATTGCTTAGTTTACATATACATACATAGTTTATCGACACTCAGCTAATCTAATCGATTAATTTGACTCCCATCACTATAGATCAGCCAGTTAGATATGGGTTATTTGCAGGACGGCGCATTCAATCCTGATCCTTGTCGGGTCATGGTTTTTTAGCGGGTTAACGTTCAGTAGTTTGTCAATGCTTCCTTGCTTAGACTGCTATTATATTTAGCTAGCTAGTTAGATGTGGGTCCTTTGCACTCAGTCCTGAAATTTGTCGGTCGTTCATGATTACGCGGTAAGTTCACCTACGGTAGTTTGCTATAGTTTTCTAAACTAAGATACCTTATTATAATATAGCGAATATTCTAAATCATACTAATTAGGTCTAAGTCTTACGTCAACTTACATTCAGCTTCTATCGTCCAGTCGATCTTCTGGTTGTCCTTCTGGGTTCCATAGTTGAAATATAATTGCTCTCTTCAACCTCTCGTTTATCGTGGATCTCACCAGACGTTTTCCAGTAATTTCTGGCATTAGTCTCCTGTGTGATTCCTATTGAACTTAGTCTCCTGTGTGATTCCGATCCCAGTGTCTCTGGTCAATGCTTGTCCTATCTGACGTTAGCAATCATCTGCAACTAATGAGCGGTTTCCTTAGCCAACAGTCCCTCTAAAATGGCTTTCAAGCCATTTTGTGATCCTCGGAATTTGCGTTCCACTCCGTCAGGCTAATTTGCCTGGAATAAATGGTCCACAGATCCTTGACTATCTGCTTTTTACCCGGCGGTCCAGACATAACTGTGATATGTGCATCTTTTCCGTCTTTAATACCGCCTCTCCATCTTCTTAGACACTAAACAGCCTGGGATATGGACATCACCATCGCTGAAGTTCCAAACTCATACCTCCTGGGATGTGCGATCGCCCAGCCCTCGGCCCACTCGGCCCTGTTGCTAAACCGTACTCTTGCTCGTTCCACACTGTCCAAACTGACTGGATCCTAAAGTATATATCACCTCTTGAGTTGTCGCTTTTCAGGAATCACGTGGCCATGCTCTCTCCTTGTCGTGAAGGGCTACCCAATCAGCTTTTAGCCATACCGCATAATTAAATCGCCTTAATCCGCTTTATTCTAGGTCCTTTGACCCCACTTGGTTGCAGCTTGAGGTTGAAGACCTTATCTTTCCGCCGTTGCCTGTTTTGGGTCATGGTCATGGGGTGTGTCCGTCCCCATATATCCGCTGCATCCTTTGTATTTCTTGTCCATTTGACAGTTCCCGACAAAGCCTATGCTAAGATTGGCTTCATGTTTCCTGAATTTCTTATTTCACTAACAACGAAAGGTAAACTGACGGTTAGCGGGCCGTGTCCCAGTCAGTGCCCAGCCACTCACTAATTTTGAACTTATACTGCTCTGTGAACTTTCTGTTTCAAAATTATTCCAGTCAATGTCCTCCGTTAAACTTAGGCGGTATGTGAAAGCCATTTCCCAAACCGTCTCACACCCACCTACCAAAAGTTGATGAATCCCACAATCAATAAGGCGTCATTCCTCCCTTGAGAAAGATGCCCTGCCACTGCATCTGGCATCCCTCATGAAAAATATTGGAAGCCTAAAGGAAACAACTCTTTTCGTAATTTACACCAACAACAAATATTGGTTGCATCCCCTGCTCTTCCAGTATACAGAAAAATTCTAAGGCAGTTAAAACCTGTTCGTCTTCTGCTGTGCATCATAATATCATCAATAAAAACAGTCCAATACCTTGCATGCAGGGGATTCCTTCAGACAAAAAAAAAATCATTAATCAATGGGTGCAATACATAGGGGCACCAAAAATAATAAAATAATGTCACTATAGGCATTCACTTAATATGCCTCTCCCCTGTAGCAACAGAAGAAAACAAACAAACCAATCGAATTCACCTAGGTGCTACCCACTAGGTAATCTGCAAATCAAAGTGCACAGTCATCCTTGAATCTGAAAAACATTGTAACAATTCCTGTGACACCACAGGCAAATGCCTGGTCACATACATAATAAAACAACCACTTCTCCTCTACTCGCAAGGACACATCAGCCTGAACCTGCAATCTTCACAATCACCGCTGATGTACACAAAAACAAAACAGCCCCTACTGTAAGTACACAATCCTGAGTGGCTATAGAAACGAACCAAACACATAGTACGACACAATTCTTGACCCAAAAAATGTGAGTTTCCGATCCTTGGGCATCATGGTCTATTCTCTTGGTGCTGAAATAAATCCGAAAAATAAATGTGCGCCCCGTCATTGGACATTTTGGCGCTAACATGTATTCTTCGCCCTGTCCCTTCACGGTAAAAAAAACATGTACCCGTATTAACATCTACTCGGGCATTCTCAGATTATAAACGGTCTCCTTGGCCTCCTGGCACGACGTTGAGCCATGTGTTGTCACTATGACACCCAATACTGCAATTGTGTCTGCCCCTGGACACACCAGAGAGAGGCACACACAAAAATTCACATAGGCATTAAACCCGTCTCGACACCTTCCGCTATGGACACAACAAGGGAGCTAACTACTCCACGACAGTTGATCCTATCAAGTAGTCATATTCATTTAAGCAACAAAATAACATGTTTCTAACTAATTTCAACAACCTGTAAAACAAACAAAGGATGGCAAAACGTGACTACACATATGGCCCTCCAACAAAAATGTCATTCAATTATGAACCAACACCACAGCACGAATGTTTAACTAATTATTTACCTAATGTTCATTGCATCATGCTGAAATATATAGCGAATATGCTTCTGTTTGATGGTGCTCTCTGGATTCCGATCTTCTTCACTGAATTTCTACGATTTTCTTTTTGTAAGTGTCTATTCTATATGCACGGGCAGAAATACCGGGCGTCACTGGTCACTTACCCTTCGATTTGCATTCCTTCGTATTTTGAGAAGGTGACTTACAAATCGAACACCACTTCTCCGACCACGGTCGTTTTTGTGTAGAGCTCGAAGTGCTCTTGCTTCTCCCCTTCGTCTTCTCCAAACTCTCCTCTGAAATTTTAACATATGGTTCCACATTCTTAGTTCCTGTGCTCTTGGCTTTCTTCGGGTTATGTTTTTCCTGACTTTTGGTGTTTGTAGAAAGGTTTTCTGCTGCCTCCCCATGGACTTCGACGAACCTTTCTGCCAATTTCGTCACCATGTCGATTCGTTCCGCCCCTTGTTCTCCCAAGAATATACTGAGAGGTTTCGACATTTGCTTTCTCATCTGGTCGACTACCATGAGCTCTTCCAGACTCTCATATTCATGCGAGAACCCAGACAAATCCATTCACTTATGGAGATATGCTTTCAGACGCAGACTATAGGCGGCGGACAACTCCCCCAGTTCTCGTTTCGCTCCTCGAAATTTTTTCCGGTAGGTATGTGACGTAACCTCGAATAGTTTCAGCAGAGCCGTTTTCAACTCGTCATAATTGTTCTCATGTCCTGGCGGCAGGCGAGAATAAACCTCATAACCGGTCCCGCGTAATCCCTGGGATAGCTTAAGATTCAATTTATCACGCTCCAGACCAATAGCAACCGACATAGCCTCGAAGAGTTGAAGGTACTGGTCAATCTTCTCCTTTTCCTACTCGTAGATCGCTAGAGTGAACTTCATAGCATGGTATCTATGTCCACCTACTGGTGTTGAGCCAGGGAGAGAGGAACCTCCCACTGCTCCCTCAGTTTCCCCACTAGATTGCCTCTTCAGATCGAGTTCCCGCATTCGGTACTCGTGCTCCCTTTTCTGAGCTTCTTGTTTAGCTTCTAATCTGGTAGCAGCCTGTTTAGCTTCAAGTTTCTTAGCTGCTTGCTCAGCTTCAAATTCCTTAGCTGCTTGCTCAGCTTCAAGTTTCTTAGCTGCCTGCTCAGCTTCAAGTTTCTTAGCTGCCTGCTCAGCTTCAAGTTCCATCCTTCTAGTGACTTGCTCAGCCTCAAGTTTCTTAGCAGCTTGCTCTAACTCCATCCTTCTTAATTCCATCTCGGCCTTCCCATCTTCCCTTTCTGCTTGACGATAATCTCTCTCCACCTCCTGTATGTAATCTGTTAATGCAGAACCCGACAAATTCATTTCTTCCCCCTTTGCCCTTAGTTCTGCCACAGTTAGTTTAGGAGTGGCCATTTTTCAGAGAGATAAGATAGCAGATAGAGTATAGATTAACTCCAAGATAAAAATATAGATAATGATTATGTGGTTGTTTCGGGAGTGGAAATTTAAGTATTGAGCACAACCCACTACTGGCAACGCCGATCGCATTCTGGTATGAACCTAAGGCCTATCCACGTCAATATGGAAGCACTATACTCGAGTTTCGCCCTCGTTTGAGCTCGTCAGTAGTGCATATCCCTGACCGGATCCGGAAACAGTCCCGGATCACGCGTGTGAAGCGGGTGTGTAACCACGCGGCACACACTGGACACATCAAATTATCACAACAGAATATCACAACGCTACCAATCGTAGGCTATGCTCAAGATTGCCCAATCGCCGCGACCGACGTCCGTCAATCGATGGGACCCAAACGATCAGGACTTCTCACTGGCAAGGAACACCAGGCCTCCTAAATCCAGTGAGCAATAATCAATTGATTATGTGGTTGTTTCGGGATTTGAAATTTAAATATTGAGCACAACCCACTACTGGCAACGCCGATCGCATTCTGGTATGAACCTAAGGCCTATCCACGTCAATATGGAAGCACTATACTCGAGTTTCGCCCTCATTTGAGCTCGTCAGTAGTGCATATCCCTGACCGGATCCGGAAACAGTCCCGGATCACGCGTGTGAAGCGGGTGTGTAACCACGCGGCACACACTGGACACACCAAATTATCACAACAGAATATCACAACGCTACCCATCGTAGGCTATGCTCAAGATTGCCCAATCGCCGCGACCGACGTCCGTCAATCGATGGGACCCGAACGATCAGGACTTCTCACTGGCAAGGAACACCAGGCCTCCTAAATCCAGTGAGCAATAATCAATTGATTATGTGGTTGTTTCGGGATTTGAAATTTAAATATTGAGCACAACCCACTACTGGCAACGCCGATCGCATTCTGGTATGAACCTAAGGCCTATCCACGTCAATATGGAAGCACTATACTCGAGTTTCGCCCTCATTTGAGCTCGTCAGTAGTGCATATCCCTGACCGGATCCGGAAACAGTCCCGGATCACGCGTGTGAAGCGGGTGTGTAACCACGCGGCACACACTGGACACACCAAATTATCACAACAGAATATCACAACGCTACCCATCGTAGGCTATGCTCAAGATTGCCCAATCGCCGCGACCGACGTCCGTCAATCGATGGGACCCGAACGATCAGGACTTCTCACTGGCAAGGAACACCAGGCCTCCTAAATCCAGTGAGCAATAATCAATTGATTATGTGGTTGTTTCGGGATTTGAAATTTAAATATTGAGCACAACCCACTACTGGCAACGCCGATCGCATTCTGGTATGAACCTAAGGCCTATCCACGTCAATATGGAAGCACTATACTCGAGTTTCGCCCTCATTTGAGCTCGTCAGTAGTGCATATCCCTGACCGGATCCGGAAACAGTCCCGGATCACGCGTGTGAAGCGGGTGTGTAACCACGCGGCACACACTGGACACACCAAATTATCACAACAGAATATCACAACGCTACCCATCGTAGGCTATGCTCAAGATTGCCCAATCGCCGCGACCGACGTCCGTCAATCGATGGGACCCGAACGATCAGGACTTCTCACTGGCAAGGAACACCAGGCCTCCTAAATCCAGTGAGCAATAATCAATTGATTATGTGGTTGTTTCGGGATTTGAAATTTAAATATTGAGCACAACCCACTACTGGCAACGCCGATCGCATTCTGGTATGAACCTAAGGCCTATCCACGTCAATATGGAAGCACTATACTCGAGTTTCGCCCTCATTTGAGCTCGTCAGTAGTGCATATCCCTGACCGGATCCAGAAACAGTCCCGGATCACGCGTGTGAAGCGGGTGTGTAACCACGCGGCACACACTGCACACACCAAATTATCACAACAGAATATCACAACGCTACCCATCGTAGGCTATGCTCAACGGCGATTGGGCAATCTTGAGCATAGCCTACGATGGGTAGCGTTGTGATATTCTGTTGTGATAATTTGGTGTGTCCAGTGTGTGCCGCGTGGTTACACACCGGCTTCACACGCGTGATCCGGGACTGTTTCCAGATCCGGTCAGGGATATGCACTACTGACGAGCTCAAACGAGGGCGAAACTCGAGTATAGTGCCTCCATATTGACGTGGATAGGCCTTAGGTTCATTCCAGATTGCGATCGGCGTTGCCAGTAGTGGGTTGTGCTCAATATTTAAATTTCAAATCCCGAAACAACCACATAATCAATTGATTATTGTTCGCTGGATTTAGGAGGCCTTGTGTTCCTTGCCAATCAGAAGTCCTGATCGTTCGGGTCCCATCGATTGACGGACGTCGGTCGCGGCGATTGGGCAATCTTGAGCATAGCCTACGATGGGTTGCGTTGTGATATTCTGTTGTGATAATTTGGTGTGTCCAGTGTGTGCCGCGTGGTTACACACCCGCTTCACACGCGTGATCCGGGACTGTTTCCGGATCCGGTCAGGGATATGCACTACTGACGAGCTCAAACGAGGGCGAAACTCGAGTATAGTGCGTCCATATTGACGTGGCTAGGCCTTATGTTCATACCAGAATGCGATCGGCGTTGCCAGTAGTGGGTTGTGCTCAATATTTAAATTTCAAATCCCGAAACAACCACATAATCAATTGATTATTGCTCACTGGAGTTAGGAGGCCTGGTGTTCCTTGCCAGTGAGAAGTCCTGATCGTTCGGGTCCCATCGATTGACGGACGTCGGTCGCGGCGATTGGGCAATCTTGAGCATAGCCTACGATGGGTAGCGTTGTGATATTCTGATATAGATAATGAACAATTACAATTAATCTATATATTTAAAACCACAACACAACACAACACAATCACTTAGTGACAAGAGTAGAATCAGGACCACAGGCTTATGCAGACGTGTGAAGTGTGAGCAGGTAATATATGTGTCTTAACCCCTATTCACATTCACTCTAGCTGGATTCTCTTTCTAACAATATCTCCGTCCTCTAACTAACGATCCCATGTCAAAAGACCCCGTTGTCAGGAGATCCCGCTGTCAAAAGATCCCGTCTATAGGAGATCCCGCTTACAAGAGATCCCGCTGTCCAAAGATCACGTTTACGAACCCCCAATAATTGTCCTCGTACTCCTTTATTACTTGAGTGTCGTCCCTGGAGTGAGGGGAATCAACACCCACAATGTTTTAACCCAATATTATTGTCCTAGAGAAACCACCAGAATCCGTCCACAAAACTCCTTCAGTCTGTAGACACCTCTTTCTTACTCTCACTCACCCCTGGATCATGCCCCCCTCTCATTCTTTCCCAACACAAAATACTCAACAACTCTAGCTTTAACAAATAAATACAACAATTAATTTATTAAAACAAAGAGTATGTGTGTGAGGTGTGTGTGTGTGTAATGTGTAGAATGTGTGTCGAATATTCTAATGTGTATGTAGAATCAGACCAGTGAATCAGGAGCAAAGTCTGTTACATCACTGTGCTGAGCACACAACAGCACCATGTATTCCGGACAGTGAACCTCACCCAGAAGATGTTTCTCCGTCCACGTGACGACTTTCTCGGATAACGCTCGAACATACAGGATGCTGGTCATCAGTTAGACACTGTTCGATCTTGGTCTTCACTCTAACAAACACGGTGAAGTTACTCTGTTTAATAATGTTTGTTGAACAGAGAATATTTCAATTAACTGGAATGCCACTTGGGAAAATCTACTATTCACAAATCTCTGATTATAAGATTTTCCCCCTCTTTAACAAACAACCTATTTATGTTTCTAGGTAGATGTGTGTATGTATATATATATATATATATATATATATATATATATATATATATATAATATATATATATATATATATATATATATATATATATATATATATATATATATATATATATATATAGGTATCTAGGTATATGTATATATATATATATATATATATATATATATATATATATATATATATATATATATATATATATATATATATATGTGTGTGTGTGTGTGTGTGTGTGTGTGTGTGTGTGTCCTTGGTATATGAGTTATGAATCTTCGGTGATGAAGCTTATCACTCAGTAAACACAACACTTATGTTCATCAAGTCCGGCTCAGCAGAAGCCTGGTTTCTGCAGACCAACTAGGTTCTGAGCCCCGTGTAAAAGCCTCTCAGTAACCTCTGTCATTGCCTGCGTTCTTTCCACAGTCTCTGAACACAGATTAACAGTTGGTGTTGGAGTGTTGACAATATGTTTATTCAAAGAGAACCATGTCACTATTGCCTTTGTTGGGTTGACCATCGCCCCAGCTTCAACACACCAAGTACTTATGCGATTGAGTTCGGTTTGCAGTTCCTCAGCAACCTGATCTCTATCCTTACCCTAACGATACACTAAAACATCGTCGGCATATGACAATGTCCTCCCCGGTCCAGTGATCTGCTCGCTGGTGATTCTCACTGTGAAGGCGTTGAACAGCACCGGAGATAATTGTGATCTCTGTGGTAGGCCAGGATATATTGTTGTTGGTTCCGAAGTCCAACTGCTTTATATAAAAACTACTTTCCGTTGGAAGAGGGCTGCAGCGATCCAACTAAGAATGAAAAGACTTATCTTGAGTTCAAGAAGCTGAAGCATTAGAAAATCCAACGGTACTCTCTTGTACGCGTTCTCAAGATCAATCGCTGCAGCAAAGGTTTCAATGCCTGAGTGGAAACCTTCATAAACATCATGGGCAAAAACTGCTGGATTGGTCTAGGTTTCGCTTTTGGTACGGTACTCTCTCAGGGTAGGTGGGAAAACACCTTGCTTCTCTAGCTGGCTTGATATTTTTCTTGCAATTAACTTCTCCAGCAGTTTGCCTATTGTATTATTACTCGATATCCCTAAATTTTTGTGTGGTCTTTGCCAGGCTTCGGCAAGGGAATCAGAGAGCCTTGTAACCACTCCTCCTTGATGCTAGCGCTCCCTATACTGTTGTTGTACATTTCTGCTAGTTTCTATAGTTCGTTGTCGGTACACCTATTGATGTCGTCATATCGTACGCCATCTGGCCCTGGAGCGCTGTTTTTTGATCGTCGAAGCACAGCCTTGATTTCTTTCACTGTCACTGTGCCTTCATCAGAAATGTTCTGGGCCTTACACCTGTCTAAGGTGACCTTCTTGGCAAGTTTTCGGCCTCCCTTGTCTGTCTGGTTACTCTGCTCTAGATAGCGTTCGAAGAGGGCTTTGCACTTGTTTTAATCAGTTCTCTACCAGATGAGGTCTGCACCTTGGAAGTCAGAATATCTTCCTATTCTTGACTACCCCACGCATGCTTTTATGTAGTCGCCAGAACAATTTCAGTGACTTGTCTGTGCTTACTCTTTGACATACCTCTGCCCATTTTTCACCTTTAACCACCTTAAACAGTTATTTTAATAGCTTACTTTTGTGTGCATCTCTCTTTCTAAGTGCATGCAGGGACCAGGATGGGCAACTCTGTTCTAGGCGTTTTGCTATTTCCTTACAGCACTACGCTTATCCATCAAGGTGTTCTCCACCTCAAAACTCCACCAAGGTGGCTGCTCCCCAGCTGTTGTTTCCTGCCCTGAAACACTCTGCGCTTGTCGCGCCATATTTTAATCACCACATCTTGCCCTGTACTGTCATACTGGAAAGTCTTGACCGTTGACTTGTGCTGCCTAGTTCTGCCTTTCTCCACCAATATGCTTCAAGGATGGTGGTCGTTGCCGTGGTACCCTAGGACACCCATCTAGACACTGTAGTGAGTGAAGGAGAAACCAGAGCCAAAAAAATAGCACTGTCCTCATCACCTGGGCGGCTAGCTGTCCTGGTGACACAGCCACTGTTGAAACCAGGTCAATGGTTTCAAGTGCAGTCTCGAGGCCCCCCCCCCCCCCCTCCGTGTGTGTTGGAGGAAATGTTTCCCCATGATCTGCCTTTAGCGTTGAAATCGCCACAGAAAAGGATATTTTTTTTTTCATGACATAATTTGCCACTTAAGCACTGCCACTTCTGGGAATCCACATTCGCGTTACGGGAATAAACATTAACCAACACGAATGGTAGACAGAATTGAACTCTGACCGCCTGTATTTATGTCATCATTGTCCCAACTGGACATGTCTAGCTCTGAAGCCACCATACTGTCGCGGATGAGAATCACCATTCCCAGATGTCGCATGTTGTAGAAACATTTGAAACCGGCCATTTGGAGTAGCTGATCCCCCAGTCTCATCTCCTGGAGTGCTACAATGTCGTTCCTGTAAACCAGGTTTTCGAGAATATGGCCACGCTGTCTTACGCTGACGCAGTTCCAATAGAGGATACGAGTATTCATGAGGCCCAGACGGTTACATTTACGTCTAAAACGTCTTAACCCACCTCGTATGCCCTGTCGCTTGCGGCCACCACGTTGTACCGGCCGACTTGTTTTGTTGATTGCCGTCCGCCCTGAGCACACCAATTGTTCTGCCCTGTTGAAAAGACCGAACACCACAGAACCACACACGCTGCGAAAATTCAATCAAGGATTGCTTCGCTCAATGCACGAAACTTCGTAGCATCGGAGCAGATCTTGAGAAGAAACTCCTGGTTTTAAATTCTGGCATACAAATTACACGTAAGAGATACAAATATCCATCTCCTACTCGAAGAGGTAACGGTCACAAAAACAAAACAACCGTCCTTGGCCATCTTGACCGGATCATCTTCAATGTACCCTTTTTACTTGCCTTTGGTGCGTTGGGCACATGGTGCTGGCCCCATATTTTATATAGACCAATCGGCACACGGTGGCTGATATGGTCAGTATTACGCCAGCTGCCTTTACTTCCCAAGACATGTCCTGGCACTCATGTTAGGCTGGATTGACCTGGGAGCCCAGGCAATTAAACATAAAACACCGAACCTTACCAACAATCGAACATGCTTCCCACGATGTGCGAGGCGGATTTATCGATGTCTTGTCCACATCTCCTGGGCATTAAAAGTATTACACATAAACGTGTTTCTAGATATTTCAACAATGATTACTGTGACTTATTTGATATCCAGGTCACGGCTGTGAAATCTTGCTTGCTCTTTGACTGAGATTAAAAGACACTTAAATACCTCGATAGTTGTCAATCGCGGGTCACTTTCTCCGCTTGTCTTTTTGCACACTGCCGTTTCTTGTCACTTTAAACTTAAGGAAATGTGTTTTATTAACATTTATTTATTTATTATATTTATTATTATTTGCCAGAAATGTTCTGCGCAGACTTCAAGTCCTAGGAGATCAAGTCTACCCCGAATCACAGAGTGGCTTTCGACAGAACCGGTCTACCATTGATATGATATTCTCATTGCGACAAATGCAAGAAAAATGCCGTGAACAGAATCAACCACTGTTTATTGCCTTCATCGACCTCACAAAGGCATTTGATTTGGACAGTCGTGAGGGTCTGTTCAAGGCACTAAAGAAGATTGGCTGCCCACCAACTCTTCTGTCCATTGTGGAATCGTTCCACACAGGCATGAAGGGTATAATGAAGATTGATGGTGCAACTTCTGAAGAGTTTGAAATCAAGAGTGGAGTTAAGCAAGGTTGTATACTAGCTCCCACCCTCTTTGGAATATACTTTTCACTTCTACTGAAATATGCCTATCGTGATCAGGATGGTGGTATATAATTCATTCACGCTCAGATGGCGGCCTCTACAATGCTCAGAGACTGAAGGCCAAGACCTAAATTAGGAGGGTACTGATCAGAGAGTTGCTTTTTGCAAATGATGCTGCAGGTACGACCTACTCTGAGGAAGAATTGCAATGTCTACTATCTGCATTCTCCAATGCTTGTTCTGAATTTGGTTTAACAATTAGCACAAAGAAGACAAAGATTATGCCACAAGGTGCACATGGGATACCATCAATCTTTATTGACGACGCCGAACTAGAGATGGTAGACCATTTTACATATCAAGGATCAGTGGTAAATAGCAAATTATCCCTAGATCAGGAAATCAAAATCCGGATTGGTAAGGCAGCAACAACAATGAACAGGTTAAGAAAAAGAGTCTGGGAGAATAAGAAACTTACTGCCAAAACAAAAGACCTTGTCAATCAAGCCTGTGTCCTTAGAACACCTTAGAAACCTGGAAAACTTACTCACACCAAGAGAAACGTTTAAACAGCTTTCATATGCGGTGTCTGCGAATAATTCTTGGTATTAACTCTTTCGATACCAAACAAAAATTGGGTCCTGACCAAACAGAAATACATGGCAGTAAATTTGAAGTAGGGATGTGTCACAATAATTCTTTTAAAATGGTTAAAATGGTAGCAGATCTATTGCATTACATATCAAATTAAAGAGGATTGCACAAGGAGCATGATAGTGTTCATAATTAATTGTTAGGTTACAAATATTATAACAATAATCAGAGGTTTAATAATAACAACTGAAATTAAAGAGGTAAAAATTATGGGGGGTCGTAATTCCGGGAAACTCAACAACTGTCGTCAGCCATTAGCCAAACCGTGACTCTGCTACTTATAATGTAATGGTTACATCAAGGAATCAACGGTAAGGCGATTTGTAATCCCACGGCTCAAACGATCCAACAGTAACGTGTAAATGAACTGGAGCCGGAACTAGCAATTAATGATAAGGTAGACTCTTGCTGAGCATCAGAAATAGTCGCTGCTTTATTTTCACATCTGACACAAGGTTATGGTAGTAATATAGATATTTCTCTAAAGGGCCTGTGCTGCCAAGCCGGCGATAGAGTTAATTAATAAATATCTAACATATTAACATACGAACCATATTTCACTCACAGTCATTTGTCGCCTTCATTCTTCTGTTCGTCTGTCCATCATTTGTGACGCTGTTCGATCAGTCTGTCTAGGTTATCTCTGCCCACAGGGTTTTCAGTCGACGGCGGCATTCCGTGACATCATTGGTGCTTCCTGGCTTCATCTATCCGTGTCATCCATCCATTGATCTTCTGTCAAACAATTGTTATCCACGCCAATTTCTTGAGCATCCAAAATTCCTTGCCCTGCCGTTTGAACCTCCACAAGTCCTTCCTTGTTGTTATCTGACGTTACTGTGTCGTTTGTGCTGTTTACCGACAGTTTCTGAGTTTCTTGTGGGGTTACCCCTATATGATTTTCTACCGCCTTTTCCGATGACATCATTCTGTCTAAACGCCATGTGGCAGGGTGTGTCACAATAATGTTATGAAAATGGTTAAAATTGTAGCAGAAATGTTGTATTATATATCAAAATAAATGGGAGTGCACAAGGAATATGTTGGTATTGGAATTATTGATGTAGGTTGTAAATATAATAAAAATAATAACATAATTTTTAAAATAATTTGACAAAAAGAGGTGAAAATGATGAAAACATTGCACTTATAAGGTGCTTTCTATACTGCTCTACTGCTAGTCATATTTAATTTACTGAATAATCAAACAAACACCACTTGTATTCAACAATATAAACAGTATTGCTCATTGAAATTACCCAAAAGGAAGTTTTGCTGCATATTCTGAACCATGTCTTTTTCACACAAAATGAAATCAAATAATGGCAGAAAACTGGAAGTAATGTTATGAAAATGGTTAAAATTGTAGCAGAAATGTTGTATTATATATCAAATTAAATGGGATTGCACAAGTACTATGTTGGTATTGGAATTATTGCTATAGGTTGTAAATATAATAAAAATAATAATATAATTTGACAAAAAGAGGTAAAAATGATGAAAACATTGCACTTACCAAGGGGCGTTGTTATCCTGATCACTGCTAAATCACTGCTAATCCTGTTGAATTTACTGAACAAACACCACTTTTCTAAATGGAATGGAAATGGAAACGCCCACGAGTATGCGGCCTCGTAGAATGACTTCTGATCAAGCTACGTTATTGTTCGGAGGCCTACCCGGTTGACATTCAGTGTCCCTGCATAATTGCAATTATTGGAATATAGATAATCAATCAGACCTTTCGAAGTGTAGAATCTGTCAGCAAAGATGTGATGGCCAGCTCTGAGAACCTTCAGTAGTGTGGCAAACACTTTCGCTGCATGAGCAGTTGTGGGATCTAAATCCGGACTGTATTTGGTGTTTCTTCCATAGTAAATTTTTTAAATCACCACATAGCCAGTCGCAGAATCACAAAGGCCAAATGTTTTGATGTGGTACTTGTGAGGCTTTGTGTATTGTCTATGCTGAAATCTGCCCTTCCACCCAATAATAATTTCATCAATGGACACATTTTCAAATGGGTAAAATGATTCCTGGAATTTCTTCAGAATCATGTCAACAAGAGGATCGATTTTCGTGTGTGCATCTGCTGCCTCTGGTTCACATACGTGAAACACGGTGTGATAAATAGATTCAAATCGATTTCTGGGAAACATAGTGACATACCAAGGAGTATATAAATGTGCACTTGCACTCTAATAGTCTTTGATACATGGTTTTGGATCAAGTCCCATAGCAATAATGACAGACGTAAACTTCAGCCATTCGTGCTTCGTGAGTGGGGTCCAGGATAGCAAACTAGAATGTTTTCTTTTAGGAGTGTTCTGCATCAACATCTTTTCTGCATATTCGTTTACACATTTAATTAAACAATCCACTGTGTCATCATCAAAAAACACTTTGAGAAAATCCATAGGTGTTTGAAGCTGATAAAGTTTAGAGTTGACGTGAGATCTTCGAGGACGAAACTCAAACTTCGGTTTTGTTTCCTCTTCTGAACACATCTTGCCATGTCGATGATGATGGATGGGAGAGGTGCATCACGCTCTACAGAAGCTTGTAAATTCAAGTTTTTTCCTCCAGTTTTATTCTTATTTTGTACTCTTTGCTTTCCTTTGCGCTGAGAAGTAATTGTGACATCCTGACATTCATTGTCAGACGGGCATTCATTGTCAGACACCTCAGCTGCTGACGAACTTTCACTGGTTTCTTTATCACCACGTGCTAAAACTTTAGACTCACAACTAAAACTTATTTCTGAATCTTCACTAAAATCGGAATCACTATTATTAAAACTGTTTCGAATAATAACCTAGCTTGATCTGAAGTCATTCTACGAGGTCACATACTTGTGGGCGTTTCCATTGTGAAAAACGAAAACAAACAAATTAACGCTGCTTTAAAACTTAAAACTTACTCACACCAAGAGAAACGTTTAAACAGCTTTCATATGCGGTGTCTGCGAAGAATTCTTGGTATTAAGTGGCAAGACAAAACCACAAATACACAAGTATTGGAAAGATCAGGTTGTGTGACGGTTTATTCCATGCTCAGTCTTTGTGTTTTTTTTCTTCGACATTTTGGCGAAGGAGTTACGATCGTAGTTCGTAATCCCACATACCACGTTCAAACCACAACTGCGGGCGATTTGGAAGCAAACCGTCTTACGCTGGCTTTCATACAATTGTATGAGTGCGGGTCCTTTTTTCAGAAAGAAGTGACAAACTACTGAACGTAAACTGGCCAAGAAATCACAAACAGCTAAACAATTATGTAGTTGAATGCTATGTCTTGTAAAGGATATGTAACTAACTTAACTAACTCGGATAAGTAAGAGCCCTACAAGGTTTCTCTCCAAAATACTCTCTTTCAAAGGTAACACATTGCACGCCACTTTTTGATTTATTTAATGAGACATACTCTTTCTAAGTGATATATTCAGTGATACCAGTTCACAATCACGAATAATAATCGCATTCTATGGATACATTAACTGACATTGCGTGTTTGTTGATTCAAGTATGATTATATAGTACGATAAATAACGCTTGACACCAAGCCGATCATGACAATGTTGCAACATAAGTCCTTTACATAAATCGTTGAACGCAACAGAATAATGCAATCAATGGAACACAAATAACACGCTGCGGACAAAGAAAGTAAAATATGAAATTGTATACTTTTCTTGTCAGGGTTCAGAAAAGAAAATGGTTAATCATTACTTTCAAATGTTAATACAGATCTACCACCGCTGTAACATACAATCTCTCAAGTGTACTAGCCTGGGATTAGATTGCCCAAAAGTTGCTCTACCATTTAATTTTGAATCATGTTGGCGGTCTAGTGTCACGCGGCAACCAATGGCGTGAAATTTATACAGACAGGCAAAGTTCGTCTGTGACTATTTCGTCTGAACTTTGACCCTCGCATTTAAATCAAACAGAGCTGCCAAGGTTGGGATTTTCAATTATCAAGACTCCTCTTAACCTTCAGTTGGTGCATTCTGGGCAGACATTGTGCTGAGTTTAGCTATTCTAGAAATAATATTGGGGCATCCTGGGCAGACATTGTGCTGAGTTTAGCTAATCTAGAAATAAGATTGGGGCATCCTGGGCAGACATTGTGATGAGTATAGCTAATCTAGAAATAAGATTGGGGCATCCTGGGCAGACATTGTGCTGAGTATAGCCAATCTAGAAATAAGATTGGGGCATCCTGGGCAGACATTGTGCTGAGTTTAGCTAATCTAGAAATAAGATTGGGGCATCCTGGGCAGACATTGTGCTGAGTTTAGCTAATCTAGAAATAAGATTGGGGCATCCTGGGCAGACATTGTGCTGAGTTTAGCCAATCTAGAAATAAGATTGGGGCATCCTGGGCAGACATTGTGCTGAGTTTAGCCAATCTAGAAATAAGATTGGGGCATCCTGGGCAGACATTGTGCTGAGTTTAGCTAATCTAGAAATAAGATTGGGGCATCCTGGGCAGACACTGTGCTGAGTTTAGCTAATCTAGAAATAAGATTGGGGCATCCTGGGCAGACATTGTGCTGAGTATAGCTAATCTAGAAATAAGATTGGGGCATCCTGGGCAGACATTGTGCTGAGTATAGCTAATCTAGAAATAAGATTGGGGCATCCTGGGCAGACATTGTGCTGAGTATAGCTATCTAGAAATAAGATTGGGGCATCCTGGGCAGACATTGTGCTGAGTATAGCTAATCTAGAAATAAGATTGGGGCATCCTGGGCAGACATTGTGCTGAGTATAGCTAATCTAGAAATAAGATTGGGGCATCCTGGGCAGACATTGTGCTGAGTATAGCTAATCTAGAAATAAGATTGGGGCATCCTGGGCAGACATTGTGCTGAGTATAGCTAATCTAGAAATAAGATTGGGGTATCCTGGGCAGACATTGTGCTGAGTATAGCTAATCTAGAAATAATATTGGGGCATCCTGGGCAGACATTGTGCTGAGTATAGCTAATCTAGAAATAAGATTGGGGTATCCTGGGCAGACATTGTGCTGAGTATAGCTAATCTAGAAATAAGATTGGGGCATCCTGGGCAGACATTGTGCTGAGTATAGCTAATCTAGAAATAAGATTGGGGCATCCTGGGCAGACATTGTGCTGAGTATAGCTAATCTAGAAATAAGATTGGGGCATCCTGGGCAGACATTGTGCTGACCAAGACTACTCTAGAACTCCTCTTGGTAGTTCCTAGGCAGACACTATACTAACCAAGACTTTTGTAGACCACCTGTACATATTTGCACAACTTTTCGTTTTTCAGTTCATTAAAATAATAATAATACTATAAATCGAATGTTCATACTTCAAACATGCACCCACTGTACACTGATTACCAATTTTGAATTTAATAGATTCCAATCATTTGAGTGCTTCGCGATAGAGCAGTCGCTATCATGCTAGTCTGCGGTCCGTAAGGCATGTGTTCGAATTCTCGTGCAGGCGTAGCTTTCTCTCTCTCTCTCTCTCTCTCTCTCTCTATATATATATATATATATATATATATATATATATATATATATATATATATATATATATTATATATATATATATATATGTATATATATATATATATATATATATATATATATATATATATATATATTATATATATATATATATATTTATTTTAAATTTCTATTAGCTCTTCAGATCGACTTAGCCCAAATTGGGTATCAAGAAATGTCATGGGATGTAAAATGGGTATCAGGAATTGTTATGACAGTTATGTTTTGTAAAATGTCCTACGTGATATTAATCACATCACCAACTGAGTACCAACAGGTGTTGATCATTCAGGTCGCTTTTACATCTCGTGACATTTTCAGATCACCAGCGTCTGTGGGCCGGTCTCTCTGGCTGAGGGGTTACAACACTTTCTCCGTAATCCCGTTTATCACGCAGAGTCTCGTAGCGGGAGAGAAATGGGAGCGGTTCGACCCCCGCTGGTGACTTGCGATATACTGAGCCGGCCGCTCAGAAAGCAATGGCAAACTACTGAGCGTAATCTTGCCAAGATATCAACAGACAGCTGAAAGATGCTGCTGTTGACATCGATGTCCTGTAAAGGATATGCAAAAAAAAAAAAGCGTCTGTGGCGAAGTAAACATATGACCGCCTTGTTTTGATTATTAACAATGGTATGAACGTTGATCTTTCAGAAAGCAATAGCAATCTACTGAATATGAACTTGCCTAGTAAATCATACACAGCCAAACAATGCATTGCGACCATCTTCAAAAGTCTTGGAACTAACTAACACCATATACCCTTGACGTCCACGGCGAGTGAAAAGTCTAATTACTGTTGTTAGTCATTACAAGAAATTCTGCACACGCACGCACGCACGCACGCACGCGCGCACGCACGCACACACACACACACACACACACACACACACACATACACACACACACATTAGCTATTTCCTAACTAGAACTAGAATTTTGTGACACACTGTATTTCTTGCCAATTTCTCCTTTATTTGCAAGATCAAAGTGATGCAATTCTTGTGATTTGCGTATTGCCTTCATCTCGCAAACGCACAAGGTCATAAGGATAATCAATCATAATTATATGATACTTAGTTATGGAAACCCTCTATATAAAGTCGATACCGGAGAGTTGTTTTATCCACACCTCGACAGTCTCACTAATCTCGCTGTTCGGCAAGTTCTATAGGTGAGTATATAGCTGATGATTCTGTATGTGCCGCGCAAGGCAAAATGACTGCTTACCTGTACTTAACATGTACCAGTCAAAGTGTCGTGAATTATTTTACTTCCGAGCTTTACTCAGAGCACAATCAATAAATCTGACAATATTTATGTATAAGGCTTGAATACGTTTAATCATAATATAATACAGAAATCTGGAATGTTTGTTTTTTGAACATTCAGTCAGATCATATTAAAGAAATATGCCAGTGTTTGTTATTTATTTGTACATTTAGTCATATCATGTTAAAGAACTCGGCGCTCGGAGGAAAGGCGAGACGGACATATAATCAGATTGCTACTGGAACTATTGGTGTTGGAACTCTTCGCTGGCTGCTGAGGATGGAGACGGAGCGCTTATGGGAATGTCCCGAATGCTGTGATGTCGGTTCCTAGATCAATCAATCAATCAATCAATCATGTTAAAGAACAATGCCAGTGTCTGTTATTTACACTTTAAGTCGTAGCATACTAAAGAAATCAGACCCTGTCTGTTATTTAGACGTTTAGCCGTGACATATTCAACACATCTGACAATGTTTGTTATGTACAAAATGTATATAGTTTCAGTCACAGTATACTTTCCATTTTTTTTTTTATTTTTTGCATATCCTTTACAGGACATCGCTGTCAACACCAGCATCTTTCAGCTGTATGTTGATTTCTTGGCAAGATTATGCTCAGTAGTTTGCCATTGCTTTCTGAGCGGCCGGCTCACATACCCCGTAAGTTACCGATGCGATTCGAACCACTGCTGATTCTCACCGTCATCACGTTACCGACGAGAGTATATGAGATTACGGAGAAAAGTCATAACATCTAAGCCACGAAGCCGGCTCACAGTATACTAGAGTATTAATATTGATTGTTATTTACAAGACATATATGTGGGTAAGGGGTGGCAGACACGTTATCATCATCAAGTGCCTTGCCAGCTGGCGTAGGCGTTCATGTCTCTCCAGAGATCTCGGTCTTTGGTGTTCTGGATCAACTCCGCTGATTATACTCCACCATGTTACTGTCTGAGTCCATCTATCTTTATTTCTTTTGGTCTGCCTCTGCTTCTCTTCACCTTGATCTGTCCATTCGTCACGATGTGCTCCAATGCCTCTCTTCTCATCACACGACCAAAGAAAGCTGTTTGTCTCATTCTTATTGTTGGATATAATTTATAGCCACTTTAGTCACTTTTTCTAAATTGCTTTTTAATTATATAACCTGCATAGTTGGATTTTTTTTTTATTCGCATATCCTTTACAGGACATCGCTGTCAACAGCAGCATCTTTCAGCTGTCTGTTGATTTCTTGGCAAGATTACGCTCAGTAGTTTGCCATTGCTTTCTGAGCGGCCGGCTCAGTGTCCCACAAGTCACCAGCGGGGGACGAACCGCTCCCAGCTCGCTCCCGCTACGAGACTCTGCGTGACAAACGGGATTACGGAGAAAGTGTTGTAACCCCTCAGCCAGAGAGACCAGCTGCATAGTTGGATAGCGCTTAAAAAACCAAATCCAACGATACCCTGTGCAAGTCTGTGGGTCAATTTTAAGCTCAGATATTAATGGTTGTGTGTAAGTTTATAATGTACAAGGAAGATATAAAGAAAACGGTTTTGACCTTTCCACTTTTTGTGACCCTACCTACACACTCACACAACTGTTGGTTGCACTGTCGTCAACGAGATTAACACCGTTGCTGACTAACACAAGGGCCTATAACTCTGCCAGTTTATATATATATATATATATATATATATATATATATATATATATATATATATATATATATATATATATATATATATATATATCCATCCATCATGTGCCATGCCGGTAAGCGTGGGCGGTCATGTTCTGCCATCTCACTCGATCACCAGAGTCGTGGATCAGCTCCGTGTTTCTGTCTCGACCATGCCACAAGGCCAAGCCATCCAGGTACTTGCTTCTAGGTCTTCCCCTTGGTCTGTACCCCTCGATCTTACCAGTTGTCACCAAATTCTCCAATCCATTTCTTCTCATAACATGCCCAAAAAATTTTGACTGTCTACGTCTAATTTCTCTAATCAATTTACGATCTTCATTTGTTTCTTGAAGGACTTGTTCATTGGTCTTTCTGGCTGTCCATGGTATTCTTTGCATTTTCCTCAGAAACCACATCTCTACAGCCATCAGATGTTTTTCAGCCTGACTGCTCATTGTCCACGCTTCACATCCATATAAAAGTACAGGTTCAATGTAGCATCTCAACACTCTTTTTCTCGTTTCAATTGACATCTTTTTATTGGTCAATGTGTTTTTCATCTTGCTAAAGGCTACTTTTGCCATGGCGATTCTTGTTCTAATCTCTTCAAGGCATCTCCCATCAGATGTTATTACTGTTCCGAGATAATTGTACCTGCTCACTTGTTGAAGAATATTCCCATTTACTTGTATATTACATTGTGGTATTTCGTCCTTCCTAGTGACGACCATAATCTGTGTCTTTTTACAATTTAATTCTAACCCTAGTTGTTCACTGTGTGTAACAATCGCATCTACTAAATTTTGCAGGTCCTGTTCATTGTCTGCAATCAAGACTGTATCATCTGCATATCTAATGTTATTGATGCATCGTCCCCCAATGTTGATTCCTTCCATATCTTCAATATTTCTGAAAATACTTTCACTGTACAGGGAAAACAGATCTGGAGACATTACACATCCCTGTCTCACACCCCTTTTAATAGGCTGATATTGGCTTACTTCATTATCAACTCTTATGGCAGCTTGTTGTTTCTAATATATATCACGCCACACCGTGATGACATCAGACCACAAGCGGCGAGACTTGTCAGCCAACGTAGACTGCCGTAGATAGATGCATTTTGACAAAAGATGTTCCGTTGGAAAGATTAAAAATTATCAATGATCCCGCTCATGCAGAGTGATGAAAATGTATACACAAATTCTAAATTTGACGTTGAATCCAATCATGCATTCATTGGCATGCACATCGCTGTGAATATTCCATCATCATCATCAAGTGCCGTGACGGCTGGCGTAGGCGTTCATGGCTCTCCATAGATCTCGGTCTTTGGTTTTCTGGATCAAATCTGCTGCTGACATTCCTCCATGCCACCGTCTCAATCCATCCACCATCATTTCTCTTGGTCTGCCTCTGCCTCTCTTCCCCTCTTTCCAGTTGTTACGATGTTCTTTAATACCTCTTTTCTCATCACGTGACCGAAGAAAGATGTTTGTCTCTGTCTTATTGTTGTATATAATGTTCTAGTTTCATTAGCCTGTTTCAGGCAGTCGTCGTTAGTTACTCTGGCAGTCCTAGGAATTCGCAACATTCGTTTCAGGAACCACATCTCTGTTGCTTCTAGTGTCTTCTTAATTTGTTCATTTAAATTCCAAGATTTAGTGCCATACAGCAAAACTGGTTCTACATAGCATTTCAGTACTCTCTTTCTTACATTCAGTGATAGTGACTTATTGCATAAGATACTCTTCATTTTATGAAATGCGGCTTTTGCCTACTCTATTCTGCTCCTAATCTCTGTTGTACATCTTCCATCTGATGTTATAAATGCCCCTAGGTATCTAAAATTATCCACTTGGTTAAGGATTTCCCCGTCTATTTCTATGTCACATTTTGATGTCACCATTTTCTTTGATATTACCATTGTTACTGTTTTCTTGATATTCAAGGAGAGTCCTTTCCTTGCACTCTCTGTTACTACTACGTCTAATAATTGTTGTAGGTCTGTTGAGTTATCCGCCACCAATACTGTGTCATCTGCATAGCGTATATTATTTATATTATAACCTCCAACTAGTATTCCTGGCATCTCTTTGATCTCTCTCATTATTACTTCGCTATACAGGGAGAAAAGATCTGGTGACAAGACACACCCTTGTCGTACTCCTTGCTTTATCTATTCGTAACTACCCTCTTTATTTCCCATTTTAATTGCTGCTACTTGGTTCCAGTAAATATTCATTATTATTCTTAAATCTTTTCCATCAATGTTGATATCTTCCAACATTTTAATCAGTTCATCACGTTTTACTTATCAAATGCCGCAGTATAATCTATGAAGCACAATTATATGTCTCTCTGTTTCTCTATTGACCTTTCTATTAGTGTCCGTAATGTATAAATTGCATTGTTTGTGCCCTTTCTTCCACAAATCCATACTGTTCTTCACTAATTTCCATTTTTATTTTCTGTTTGGTTCTTCTCATTATGATTCTGAGTAGAAGCTTAGTGATATGGTTTATAAGGTTAATTGTACGAAAATCTTCACAATCAATTGCTCCTGGTTTTTTTTTTTAGTGCTATAAATTCAGATTTCAGCATATCACTGGGTAAACATCCACTGCTGTAAATATCATTCAACATTTTGGTTAATATATCTACTCCAAATTCTCCCAATACTTCTAATTCTTCTATTGTGATTTCATCTGGCCCAGCTGTTGTTCCTTTCTTCATACGTTTCATAGCGCCAGCGACTTCTTCTTTCAGAATAGGTGGACCTTACTTTTTTCTGGAAGTTACTATCTTCTGTTAATTCTTCCCTTTCTCCATCATATAATTCACTTATATACTCATGCCACCACTTCATTATAGCATCTTCCTCTAATAATATCATTCCTGTTTTTGATTTCAATCACCCTGTATTTATTCTTATTTTTCTTCCTGTAAGCTCACTGATTTGTCTGTGCATATTTTTTGAATATTTAATGGAAATTAATTCAATTTTTTTTGCATTGCTCGTTTAACCAACTTTCTTTAGCCTTCCCACATTTATCTTTTATTTCTTTATTTATCTTAGCGTATTCTTGTTTGTCATGTTTACTCTGTTTTCTTTTGTCCATCAATTTTAAGATTTCTTCATTCATCCATTTTTTCTTAGCTATTTTGCCTCTCTCCGGTAATACTTCTTTGCTAGTTTGATGAATGGAGTCCCTTAACATTTCCCATTGTTCATTTATACTCTGTATTTTTGCTATTGCATTGTACCTATTTTTCACAGTCACTCTCTATTGTTCTTGCATTTCTGTATCTATTTTCAGAACCTCTTTATTAAGTCTCATGTTCTTAACCATTTTTCCCTCTCTTTAATCTTACTTTTATTTGTCCACATATTGGTACATTATCAATATTACAGTCAGCCCCAGGCATTGTCTGTACATTAATTAAAGCATTTCTAAATCTTTTATTAATTAGTATGTAGTCAATTTGGTTGCGTATTTTCTTATCAGGGCTTCTCCATGTGTACAGTCATCTTGTATGGTGTTTAAACCATGTGTTTCCAATTATCATATCATTGATATTTCCCCATTCTATTAGCATTTCCTCTCTTTTAATTCTTGTACCTAAACCATAATTCCCCACTACATCCTCCATTTTCCCCTTCCTACTTTTGCATTAAAATCACCAAGTGTTAATTTTATTTCTTGTGATCCAATTTGAGCCATGACCATATTTATTTCGTCGTTAAAGTGTTGTATTTCTTCATCACTACTGCTTGTTGTTGGTGCATTTACTTGTATACTATTTATATCCATTGGTTTGCCTTTGATTTTTACCATAATAGCTATATCTGAAATACACCAGTATCCATTAATTGACTTGGCTGTATTTTCGTCTAATATTATTCTTACACCTTTTTCATGTGTATCTCGTCCAGAATAAATTATTGTGTGATTGTCAGCTATATTTTTGCCCGATCCCTTCCATCTCATCTCACTAACGCCTAGTATATTCATTTTCATGCTATCCATCCCTCTTAGAACATTGGTCAACTTTCCAAGCTCATTTAATGTCCTAACATTCCATGTTCCTACTATAAATTTATTTATTTTAGTTATGATTTTGCCATCAGTAGCTGGATGACGGTCTGGTGTCACCTGTGGCTCATGACTGTCCCTACCGGACGAGGATGTCCTAAGATAGCCATTAACGTCGTTCACTAACTCTGATATATGTTTCGCCATGAAGTCTTGGGAAGATAATGTGGTGGTTTCCCCTTGCCTTTCACATCCACATGGTGGTCTTTTTACCTCTGCCTTTGACAGCCATTTCAGACTGTAAGGACAAGTGAGTGCCCTGCTCTGCTCAGCTGCTGAGTTGTCCACTTATTCCGGTGGATACTCGGTAACTAAGAGCTGTGTTAGCCACACCGTGGTGTGTTTCCATCCTCTACCACGGGGAGGTGCAGTTGGGATTTTCCCTTTCTAAAGTTATGGTCTATGACCAAATCTCCAGTTCTTTTAGAGGATGAATATTCCATAACAATATTAAATAGTCATCGCTGACAAGGAAACGGCTATTTCCGGCCGTTGAAATATCACATCAGAGCATGCAATTTTCATCATTTTCGTTTGGGATGATCCTCTCGACTTCAATAGTCGAAAATGACAAAATTTACATAAAAATGGACGATACATCTAATAACACATACTAGAACAAACAAATACATCTACATAAAATGTGATTTGTGGGTCTACTTACGTCTGAAAAGGTCACTCTGTATCTCTGTGTGAGAAACGAATTTCAGAAACACGAGATGTACACACGTAAACCGAGGAGGGAAAAACTATATAAAGTAATTGGTCACTTTGTTAACGCGAACTTGAAATAATCGGGGAATTTAACATCACAAGTCTATATCTATAAAACAAAGTGTATGTATATATGTATATATGTATGTATGTAAATATGTATGTCCTTTATTTGTTCGCGAACGGCCCATCCGATTGAGATGAAATTTTCTACACGCCTTCCTTTCATTCCAGAGCTGTCAACTGTCATAGTTTTTTTTTCTTCTTCCTCCTCCTCCCTCCTCTCCCTCCCAAAATACGTACGTAAATATATGATGATGATGATGAAAGAATCCCCGAACCAAAACGCTAGGGAAAGGGAAGAAAATGACGTGACTACACAGAATCGTCACACGGCAATCATCATCATCAAGTGACGTGCCGGCTGGCGTAGGCGTTCATGGCTCTCCGTAGATCTCAGTCTTTGGTTTTTTGGATCAACTCTGCTGCTGATATTCCTCCATGCCACGGCAATATCAATAACAATTCATCTTTTTATGTGTAAGGAAGTTATCTACAGTCGTGTAGAAGGGAAGAACTAGACGAGTATGAATTCGGAATGACGAACTCTCTCCTCCTCTCTTCTCCTCCCTCTACCTCCTCCCTCCACCCTTCTCCTCTTCCTCCTCCCTCTCATCCCTCTCCCTCCTCCCTCCTCCTTCTCCCTCTTCCTTCTCCCTCTTCCTCTCCCCTCCTCCTCCATCCTCCTCCCTCCTACTCCCTCAGCCTCCTCCCTCATCTTCCCTCCTCCTCCCTCTCCCTCCTCATCCCTCCTCCTCCTCCTGCCTCCCTCCTCCTCCTCCTGCCTCCTTCTCCCTCATCATCCTTGCTCCTCTTTCTCCCTTCTTCTCCCTCTTCCCTCTTCCTCCTCCTACCTCCTCCCTCCTCCTCCATCTACCTCCTCCTCCTCCCTCCACCCTCCTCCTCCCTTCTCCTCCTCTTCCTCCTCCCTTTCCTTCCTCCTCCTCCTCCCTCTACCTCCTCCCCCTACCTCTTTCCTCCTCCCTCCTCCTCCTCTTCCACCTCCCTTTCCTTCCTCCCCTCCTCATTCTCCCTCCTTCCTCTCCCTCCTTCCTCCTCCTCCTTCCTTCTTCTCCCTCTGCCTCCTCCCTCCTCCTCTCCCCTCCTCCTCCCTCCTCCTCCTTCTCCTCCTCCCTCCTTCTCCCTTCTTCTCCTCCTCTCCCCTCCTCCTCCTACCCTCTTCCTCTTCCCATTCTCCC
Organism: Cepaea nemoralis; assembly: GCA_014155875.1. NCBI lineage: Eukaryota > Metazoa > Mollusca > Gastropoda > Stylommatophora > Helicidae > Cepaea > Cepaea nemoralis. The sequence continues at coordinate 40,163 of JACEFZ010027648.1, read as the reverse complement.
TCTCCATCCTCCTCCTCCCTCTTCCTCCTCCTCCCTCTTCCTCCTCCTCCCTCTTCCTCCTCCTCCCTCTTCCTCCTCCTTCCTCTTCCTCCTCCCTCTTCCTCCCTCTCCCTCCTCCATCCTACTCCCTCTTCCTCCTCCTTCTTCCTCCTCCTTCCTTCTCCTCCATCCTCCTCCCTCTTCCTCCTCCTCCTACCTCCTCCCTCCTCCTCCTCTCTTCTCCTCCCTCCTCCCTTTTCCTCCCTCCTCCTCCTCCCTCTACCTCCTCCCTCCTCCTCTTTACTCTTCCTCCTACCCTCTTCCTCTTCCCCTCTCCCTCCTCCCTATCCCTCCTCCTCCCTTCACATTCCTCCTCCTCCCTCTTCCTCCTCCTCCCTCCTCCTCCTCATCCCTCCTTTTCCCTCCTCCTCCTTCTTCCTCCCTCCTCCTCCTCCTCCCTCCTCCCCTCCTCCTTCCTCCTCCTCCCTCTCCTCCTCCTCACTCCTCCTCCTCCCTCTACCTCATCCCTCCTCCTCCCTTCACATTCCTCCTCCTCCTCCTTCACATTCCTCCTCCTCCTCCCTCCTCCTCATCCCTCCTCCTCCTCTCTCCTCCTCCCTCCTCCTCCTCCCTCCTCCTCACCACTCCTCCTCCCTCCTCCTCCTTCTTCCTCCCTCCTCCTCACTCCTCCCCCTCCTCCTTCCTCCTCCTCCCTCTCCGCCTCCTCCCTCCTCCTCCTCCCTCCTCCTCCCTCTACCTCTTCCTCCCTCCTCCTCCCTCTACCTCCTCCCCCTCCTCCCTTCACATTCCTCCTCCTTCCTCTTCCTCCTCCTCCCTCCTCCTCCTCTCTCCGCCTCCCTCCTCCTCCTCCTCCCTCTACCTCCTCCCTCCTCCTCCCTTCACATTCCTCCTTCCTCCTCCTCCCCTCCTCCTCTTCCCTCCTCCTCCCCCCCCCTCCTTCTCCTCCTTCTCCCTCCTCCTTCTCCCTCTTCCTCCTCCCTCTTCCTTCTCCCTCCGCCTCCTCCCTCCTCCTACTCTCTCCTCCTCCTCCCTCCTCCTTCCTCTCCCTCCTCCTCCCTCTCCTCCTCCTGCTCCCTTCTCCTCCTGCGTTCTCCTCCTCCCTCCTTCTCCCTCCTCCTCCCTCTTCCTCCTCCCTCCTCCTCGCCTCCTCCCTCCTCCTAATCCCTCCTCCTCCCTCCTATTCCTCCCTACTCCTCCTGTCTCCTCCCTCCTCCTCCCTCCTCTTCCCTCCTCCACCTCCCTCTTCCTCCTCCCTCCTACATTTACCCAAGACAGACAGACAGTCAGACAGATAGTCGGGAACGGGATCTTATATGACTACTTATATAATTTAAATGAGATGCTCTCCACCATGGGCTGGGCCTGGTCAGACAGACAGACAGACAGATAGATAGATATATAGACAGACAGACAGACAGACAGACAGACAGACAGACAGACAGACAGACAGACAGACAGACAGACAGACAGTCGGGAACGGGAACTTATATGACTACTTATATGAATTAAATGAGATGCTCCCCACCAGGAGTTGGGCGATGCCGGGCCGGGTCAGACAGACAGACAGATAGATAGTCGGAACGGGAACTTATATGACTACTTATATGAATTAAATGAGATGCTCCCCATCAGAGTCTGGGCGAAGACGGGCCGGGTCAGACAGACAGACAGACAGACAGACAGACAGATAGACAGACAGACAGACAGACAGACAGACAGACAGACAGACAGACAGACAGATAGTCGGTAACGGGAACGAGAACTTATATGACTACTTATATGAATTAAATGAGATGCTCCCCACCAGAGTCTGGGCGAAGCCGGGCCGGGTCAGCTAGTACTCTATATATCCTTTAAATGGAGACACCAAAACAAAAAAAAACGAAAGCTAACTGAACATAATCTACTGTAGAGTACGGCAAATCGGAAAGAAAGTACCTAGATATAATGTTCAATTTTCATTAGCCTCTTTCAGGCAGTCGTTGATAGGTGGCATTATATGGAAATCGCAACATTCGTCTCAGGAACCACAACTCTATTGCTTCTATATTCTTCCTAATTTGTTCATTTACATTCCAAGATTTACTGCCATACAACAAAACCGATTCTATATAGCATTTCTGAACTCACTTTCTTACATTCAATCATATTGACTTATTGCATATTATACCTTTCACTTTCTGAAATGCAGCGCAGGCTTACTCTATTCTGTTCTTAATCTATGTTGTGCATCCTCCATCTGATGTTATAATTGCCCCTAGGTATTTAAAATTATCCACTTGGTTAAGGATGTATTCCTTCTATTTCAATTTCAATATTTGATATCACAATTTGTACTGTTTTCTTGACATTCAAGGATAGTCCTTTGATTGCCATAATGTTGGTATCTTCTAATATTTTAAACAGTTCATCATGTCTTCCTTTACCAAATGCCTTTGTATAATTTATGAAGCACTTATGAAGCATTTGTGGTACCTTTTCCTTCCACAAATCCACACTATTTTTCTCGAATTTATTATTTATTTTCTTTCTTGTTCTTTTCATTATAATTATAAGTAGAAGTTTAATAACATGGTTTATGAAGTTAATTTTACGGAAATCTTCACATTCAGTTACTCATGGTCTTTGTGATAAAACAATAAATACAGTTTTCAGCTTATCATTAGATAAATATCCACTGTTGTAGATATCATTCAACATTTTGGTTTCTAATTCAAAATCTCCCAATACTTCTATTTCTTCTATTGTGATTCCGTCTGGCCCAGCTGTTTTTCCTTTCTTCATATGTTTGATAGCGTCAGCGACTTCGTCTTTTATAATTTTCTTTCGTCTGTTAACTTTTCCTCTTTCTCCATCAAATAATTCTGTTATATGCTCATTGCACCTCTTCATTATAGCACACTCTTCACAAAACATCGTCCCTTTTTCATTTCTAGTATACTGTGTTTACGTTGATTTTTCTTCCCGTGAGCTCACTGATTTGTTTGTGTATATTGTTTGTATCATTAATTGCATTGAATTAAGTTTTCTTGCACTGCTCATTTAACCAACTTACTTTTGCCTTCACATATGTTTCTCTTATTTCTTTATTTATCTTATTATACTCTTGTTTGTCATGTTTACTTTGTTTTCTTTTGTCCATCAAGTTTAAAATTTCTTCAGGCATCCATGTTTTTGAAGCTTTTTGGCTTCTTTCTTGTGATATTTCTTTTTCTTGTTTGATGAATGGATTCCATTAACATTTCCCATTGTTGATTTACACTCTGTATTTTAGCATTGCATTGTTCTTATTTTCCCAGTCACTCTGAATTGTTCTTGAATTTCTATATCTGCTTTCAGAACATCGTTATTAAATCTCATATTATTAACTGCTTTTTTCCCCTCTCTTCAATCTACATAGTGGTACGTGATCACTATTATAGACAGCACCAGGAATTGTCTTACCATTAATTAACGAATTTCTAAATCTTTCATTAATAAATACGTAGTCAATGTGGTTGATTATTTTCTTATCAGGGCTTTTCCTTAAGTAAAATGGTCGTCTTTTAATCGTCTTTTATGGTGTTTAAACAAGGCGTTTCCAATAGCATATTCTTGATATTTGTTCATTCTATTAGTTTCTCTTATCTTTCATTTCTTGTAACTAATCATAATTCCCCACTACATTCGATATTTTTTCCTTTCCTACTGTTTGCCTTAAAATGTCATATCATTACATGTATATCTTCTTATAGAATTTGAGATATCGCAATTTCTACTTCATCATAAAAGTGCTGTATTGCTTAATATCTACTCCTTGTTGTTGGTGCATATATTTGTATAATATTTATATCTATTGGTTTCCCATTAATTTTGACCATGATAACTCTATATAAAATGCACCAGTAACCAATAATTAACTTGGTTGTTTTTATCAAATAATAGTCCTACTCCTTTGTCATGGGCATGGACGGGATTATTATTTCCTACCAGTCCTGCTCTGGGGTCGATTCAACTTCATAAAAAAAATTCTTAGACAATTTAAAGTACTGTCTGTGATTTTCTGGGTTAAATAGATTAATTCAACTGATCTTCTCATTTCAACATATCATTGCCTAGATTATTTGAAGGACTCATATCTGAAGGGTTCATATCCCAACGGTAGTATCTGCCATGGGTTCACCTTTACATTTACTTTTGCTATCTGTTATTGTAATATGTCATTGTCTGTAAATACAGCCATATAACTTTGTTGTATCCTGATGTAGGAGACGGTAACCATGAAGATGTTTGCAACTTTCGCTGTCTTTCTGCTGGTAACAATACTGGCAGTTTCTCGTAAGTACATCTTGAAACATTTCGCTTATTTAACAACCTTTAATTTCGCCCAGGGAATGGGTTTGGAATCTGTAACCTGTGGGGTAGCATTTCCAACTTAGGCCTTTTCCCAGCCAGTCCGTATCTGTTGTGTGGATCATGACCTGGTTACCGTGTAATATACATACTGATAGTCACGAGACAGGGTCAGCTACATTGATGGAGATGCCGAGAAAGTGAGCATATTGATGAGGATGCCGATACAGAGAGCCATATTGATGGATATGCCGAGACAGTGAGCATATTGATGGAGATGCAGAGAAAGTAAATCATATTAATGGAGATGCTGAGAAAGTGAGCCATATTGATGGAGATGAAAAGAATGAGTCATATTTATGGAGATGAAGAGAATGGACCGTATTGATGTGAATGAAGAGAAATAGAAACAGAGAGAGAAAGAAAGAAAGAGAGAGAGAGAGAGAGAGAGAGAGAGAGAGAGAGAGAGAGAGAGAGAGAGAGAGAGAGAGAGAGAGAGAGAAGAGAGAGATTGCTATGTTGATTGATATGAAAAGTTAGTAAGTCATGCTGAAGTAGATGAAGAGATAGTTAATCAAGTTAACGAAGTTGAATATACAGAAAGCCATACTATTGGATATGAAGAGGGATTCTTATATTTATAGCAGTGAAGAGCCAGTGAGTCATACTGATGGTGATGAACAAACGAACGAACACTATTTTAAAAGTTTTAAGAAATGCGCACGCAGGCTCATCTGCCATTCGGTCCTTATTATCTCTCTGTTCTCATTGTTTTATTCATACATCACTTATGAAGCTAATCGACAACAATGATAACAACAGAAACAATATGCATTAAAACGATTGGAAATTGGGCAATACTCAATCATACATGACTCATAAAGGCTAATGTTGACATGAGAATTATAAGTAGCTAAAGTAGATATAACGCACCATAATTATGGCAATGTTTATTATACAAGTTGTCATTTGAGATAATTATCGTTATTATTTTTAAAGAGATAGTGAGCGTAATCTATGGAAATGAAGAATGTGACAGAAAGAGAGAGAGAGAGAGAGAGAGAGAGAGAGAGAGAGAGAGAGAGAGAGAGAGAGAGAGAGAGAGAGAGAGAGAGAGAGTTGGTTTGCTATGTAGATGGAGGTCATGAGAAAAAGGGAGAGAGATAGATAGATAGATAGATAGAGAGAGAGAGAGAGAGAGAGAGAGAGAGAGAGAGAGAGAGAGAGAGAGAGAGAGAGAGAGAGAGAGAGAGAGGACGGGAAAGATTGACAGCGACGAAGAGAGAGAAACAGATCAGTGGGAAAAGAGGCTGAGGCTGACCAAAAGTAATTATGCTGGATGGACTGTGGTATGAAGGGACATCATCAGCACAGTTGATCCATAGCACTAAGGACTGAGATTTGAAGAAAGACATGAACACCTACGCCAGTTGGCAAGGCACATGATGATGATGATGATGATGATGATGATGATGATGATGATGATGATGATGATGATAATGATGATGATGAATACTGCGTGGGCAGGTAAGCTTGCTAGCCACTGAGCTGTCTGGGTTCCCATTTTAGTGTTTAGTCTCCCACATTAAATACACTTTCTTATAACTGGCAATCTGTTGTCATAACTTCCCCAGAAATTGACGGGGCGCCAGGTATGTACCACTATATATGAATAATGTGTTTATGTTTTATTACATGGCCACGTGCATGTTTTATATCACAACATCCCGATCAACCAACAATTCTCTAATGTTGTTAGATATTTCGCTGAATAAAATAAGATAATGTGCACCTACACAATTTGGCAGAAAGCGCGTTACAAGATACACTAGGGAGCTGCAAATGGAAACCTTAATCCAATCCAATCCAATTTTTGGTACGGGTACCCCCTTTCAGCCTTGGAGTTTTCGACTTGGCTATGTAGGGGTGTTTATGGTGTAGCTTGTAGTTTGTCTTTCGTACTTTGGGATGATTGTTATGAGCTTCCCGGCTTCTGATGGGTTGATTGAGTTCGTTACTTTCCTGATGAGGTTTTTCATGTCTGGGCAGAGTCGCGCACTTGTTGAGGCCCGGAGTAATTGTGGTCCAACCCCGTCTTATGGTGCTGTTTCCTTCAGGGAGCTTTACCAGTTTTCATCTCTCCTGGTGTTCCTCCTATTTCCCCGTCGTGGGTTGCCTTCGAATCTTCTCGGTGTTCTCCAGTCGGATCTTGGTGGTGAGCGATAATGTCCTTCCTCTGCTGCTTCTTGTTCTACTTGTGTTCTTTCATCTTCTGGTTCGGGTGTGGCTGTCTTGGTCTTGAGCAGGTCAAATGACTCACAAAAAGTCTTCTGTCTTTCGTTTCACATCTTGTATATTTACTAGCTGTTTTTCATTCTCAGCCGTTAAAGCAGTCATTCGAGCGACATCCTGTTCTATCTTCTGCTGAACTTACTACGTTTCGTCCAGGACGCGCTGAGCGGCTGCTATCTGAGTCTCTTGCGTCTTTTCTTTTCCTTCCTCCATGCTGTTTAGCTTTGATCGCAGATCCTTCAGTTGGCCTTCCAGTTGCGCTTTGCCGCTTTTTGTGAGTCGATTGGTGGCCTCCTGCCTCCTAGCCTCTTTATAGGGCAGGTTAGTTTTGATGGCGATCTTCAAAGCTTCCTTGCTGTCTTATGGCTGGGGCAGCCGAGGTACCTGGCGCCGTGGTTGCCGAGGCAGTTGGCGAATTTTATGTTAGTGTTAGGCCTCCTAAAGTCGATCTTTGCGTGCTGGCACTGGTGAGGTCCAGAGCAGTATCTGCAAACTTCAACCTCACTCTTGCAGGTGGCACGGGTGTGCCAAAACTTCTGGCACTTAGAGCAATGCAGCACTCTCGGTATGTAGTGTTCTGGAACTTGGTCTCTCTTGTCCCGTCTGATGTATTGGGGGATCACTCCGATGTTATTATGACGACTGTGGAGGGGATGTTGTTCTTTCCGATGATCCTCTCGGCACTCGTGATCTTGAGTTTCTTGTTCTCCCTTGTCAGCATCTCCCTGATCTGGTCGTTGGTGAGATAGGTCTTGACTCGTTTAATGACCCATCGTTTCATCATGCTGTGTCGGGTTGCTTGTAGTGTAATGCCGTGGTGAAGCTTGATGTCGGCCTTCTCTCCTTGAGTGATTTTCTGCATAAGTGCTGTGGTCTTTGGGTTTTTGTTGATGGAGACCACTACTCCTTCAGGTGTCTTGCGTAGCTGGTACATGCTGTTTCTTCCCAGCTCGTCTTCCAGCAGCTTGATTATCTTGTCTGTTGGTAGCGCCGACAGTTTGGCTTCTCCCACGCTTGTCTGTTTTAGCAGTAATTTGCC